>JAWWEU010000081.1:7930489-8014590 GCA_035583155.1 Acropternis orthonyx
TGAGACACCATTTACCTTTGGTTTCTAATTACATTTAATAGTTCAATAAAAACACAATATTGAGACACAAATACTTACAAAAAACCTCATGGTTTTGTACAAAGGAAACATACTGAATTATTGATAAATCATTTTCCTTCCCTTTTTCAATTAAGAGCATGGACCTAATCTCTAGAGCAAATTATTTCAACTGCATTTGAGCCCATTTCTGAAATAGCTGCTTCACTGCTTCTCCTTCATCAGTGTTCACAGTGGACCTTCAGCAATCAAAAATCAGGAGTGGAGTAGTGCGGCAAAGTCAGTACAGACCACAGCCAAATTTGATCTCAGTCTTGCTACTGACAGCACCATTGGCGTGTGACCGCTGTCAGATGTGAAAACAATACTGCGGGTACCAAATGCCACTGAACTTTATAGATCAGCTCTGCAAGCTACAATGTGGCTGCTCGAGTACAGAGCCAAGTACAGAACCAAGTACAGATCCTACCTGTTTCCTACAGGGAGCTTTGGGAGGCCTGACCAAACAGAGGTATGTCTGGAGTGGAGGGCAATCATATTCTGCACCACTAAATAGAAAATACATTCCTATGTGTGTCCTAGCATGATCCCTTTGGGCTTGTGACAATATGCTATGAGACAATCAGAAAAAAGAGATTGTCTATCAGACCTGCCTGGTTCAACAAAACTTTGCCAAAAAAAAAAAAAAAAAAGGGGGGCGCTTGCCCCAAGGGTAGAATGTATCAGGCAAGCAGGAGTGAGTAGCATACAATTAAAAAATGAATGAGTAGGGGGACAAATCACATCAGATTGTGTTCAGGTAACTGGAAAACAACAGCAAAAATATATACTTTTCCACATGTGTGCCATCTAATTCTAGAGCAGCAAATGACAGTCAGAGAGTGTGACATGGCATTGTAAAACATGCCTCAGCTCCTTTGTACTGGAGTCAGATGGATTCCCACTTAAATCTCATATCTGCATCACCAATGCTGCATTCAAGGAGAGAGGCAGTTGGTTCACAATTTACCTTCCCAGGACCCAACGTGCTCAAGAGTGAGAGCTCTTTAACAAAAATAAAGCCACACTACTAAGAGTTTGGAACTAAATAAAAAAAGCTAACGATCTAAATAATGAAACTGCATGGGAGTTTTAGGAAGGCAGATTGTAATTAGCCAACTGGAATTTAGCCAGGACACTGCAGCTAACACCTCTGTGACCTTCAATCAACACTCTTTTAATATGCATGAAGTTGGGTTTCTTTATCATTAATAAACTGAATGAAAATCCAAATGGAGCAAATACTCTGTTGGTTGATTTTCTTCATTACAGAGTTGCTGGAATGATGAAATTCATGAGGGAAAGACTGGTGAATAGTCAGACTTCAATGCTTAGCTATCTAGCCGTCTGTCCCCTTTCCAGTACTCCTGATGCTGACAGCTGTGGGATGTGCGCAGGAAATGTTTTCACACTCATAGCTGGGGAGTACAAGCAATGTGTTCACTCCAGGTCTCATCCTGCCAGAAACCCAACCACCCAAATTCCCGCTGTAGTTGGAATAAAGAAGGATCTGAAGAATGATACCTTGAATTCATTTCCACACTCCTATGAGGCCACCTTAGCCCTTGGCGTCTTTTCTGCATCACATGCTGCGCACACCCACTTTATTAAGGCATAGAAGTGCCCTGTCAGAACAGCAAAAAGCCTGCTCATTTTGTTGTTCCCCCACAGATCAACACTCCAGCATTAAAGAAAAGCTAATCACAGGAAAGCCATGATTCACAGGCAGACATTTCAAATGAAGGAATCCCACCCCACACAAAGCAGCTCTATGGAATAAAAACTTTGAACCAGCTACCCCTGTTTAGGAGTGTTGATAGCAAGATTAATTATCCTTCTGTTGAGAGGCAGAAGCTGCCACAATGATGTGTCACCAGCACTTACCAAGCAAGGATGTATTCATCACGAGTGACAACACTGCAGAGAAGTGAAATTCTTGCTTAATATTTGTCTGTATGCTAATGCAGTTTGAAAACAAAGTTGTCTAAGGCTGGATGAGAAGAAAAAAGAAAAAAGAAAAAAGAAAAGGAAGAAGAAAAATGCTTTAGCCAAAGTAAACGACAGGAAGTAAAGCAATTTAATTTTTTTACTCATTTTACAGACCTTTTGAGATTTAATCTGCACAGCCATTAGGGATTTAAAGAGGACTGATGTTTAACTTGTTTGCCCATTTGACTTAAGACAAATCCATCTGACAACAACAAAGCACTTTCTTTGTCTTCACCACCACTTAATTTAAAGGGGACATGTTTACTAACAGCTTAATCTGTTTAATACAAATAGTCTTTTACATTCTTTAATCCTGTCCAAAAAAAAAACAACCAAACCAAACCTTCAGAAACCATTTGGTCCCTTCCAAAGCCCAAAGCTGGACCTTGAGACAACCTGATATCAATAAAATATCTTAGCTGTACAAACACATTGCTCTGAACAATTCACATCTTCTTTATAAAAGCAGGAAAAAAATGTTATTTTTAAAGTGTCTGCTGAACACTATACACTTTTTTTTTTTTTTTGTGACAAAAGCTGTCGATCTTCAGGAATTCCATGGCAAACGCATATATTTATTTCATAGAGCTGCATGCACAAAAATCTAGTTAGCATTAGGGAGGATTAATGTCAAAGAGCATAATAACCACATCATCTCTCAGTGTCACACTGCTTCTAAAAACTGCTGAGGAGAGTTCAATGGTCTTTCTTCGATGCACATATAGCCTTGAATTGCATATGGAATGTCCCTTTTATTAGTATATTCTCTTCCATGACCACCAATGTCTCTTGGTAGTTTAATGCTAATAAAGATGGAAAATGCTTTATTCTGTAAGTGTTAATCACCTGTCAGTCAGGTTTGTTCTTTGATTGCATTTTCTCATCTTTGCTGTTGATATTAACCCCAGTCTGGCAACAAAGCAGAGGAATGAGAATCAACCTATTCCAATAGTCTTAATGCTGGGACTGTCTGCTGTATGACCTTAAACAATTCATCCTCAAGCCCATGTAGCATGTGAGAATATGTTTAAATTAATAAGCAATCATTCATAATAAAGACGCACTTTATTGTCTCATTGCGTTGAAACCTCATCTTCCCTCTGCATTTCAATTTCTCCATCTGCAAAATAGACTAAGAACCATTCCAGCAAAAGGGTGTCTTAAATACAGAGTTATATTCTTATCATTTTGCCTGAGTTCAGGTAGTGCCAAACAGTCCTGTAAGGTGTCCGAGGTTAAGTTTTGTGGTTTGCCTTTAGAATTATTAGTCTACAGGCTTCAGACTCCTGTAGAACACTGTAGATGTGCCATGTTACCATCAGCTCTCCTTGTATTTCAAAAATTCTAGTGGCATACATCTTTCACCTTCTTTAAATATGAAGGAGAAAATATATGTCTATAAAATACATTCAGTGTTCAGTATTTTTCATAGAAGGCACTATAAAAATTTTGTACTGTTTTATTTAATGTGTCAGTGTTGCTTCAGGAATTAGACAGTTATTAAAATAAAGCCTTTTATCTTCAGATTCAAAAAGGAATGGAACATAAAGACACCTCTGTCAAAATACTCATAGTGACTACATTCATGAGTAAACTCAGCCATACAAAAGCTAAGTGATTATTAGTCCCTGGTTAAACAAGGAGCTCGTGGAAGAAATGGGAACAAGCCAATACTAAGCATTTACATAGGCCTTTTCACACAAGAATTTAAAACATTTTACAAAGAAAACAACAACAAGAAAAGTGGCACTTGGTTCCCGAAACTCAGTCTTCTGCCATATTTACTACACATCAATCTTCTTCAGAAAATGTTCTTTCTAACATTTATTTTGTTACACATATTTCCACTCTACCTCTGTATCAGGTATACTGAGTAAACTGCAATTTTATACTGACACGCGTGCTTTTGAAATCAGATAAATATTTGAACTTCACTATAGAGGCTTCTATAAAACTAAATTACACACTGTCCTGTAAAAATAAGCCAATCTTTGATAGCAATAATAAAAACCAGATGACAATCATCATATTTACTAGTAATGGCAAAATAAACAGCTGCTAAAACAGTCTTTATCAGCCTAACGACTATACTATATTTTAAATGGACCATGGCCGCAGAACAGACTAAATTTTCAGAGGTTTATCTGAAAATTTCCTCTTAAAAGATTATTTAAGATTTTAAGTGCTTTTGGAGGGAGGTTGCCTGTTTATTTCATGTTTATAATAGCACCTGGAGGAAAGAAGACCTCAAACTATCTGTCAACATCATAGGAATAATAAAAAAAATCCCCAGCAATATTTTCATTAACATGGTGTTCATTGATTGATGAAACTATCTAGTTTGGTCTCACAAATCTTACTGTTTTAGTGAGAGATACACCACCTTTAAAAAAATAAATAAATAAAACAAACCATGCAGCCTCAAGGCACTTGTGAGAGCAAGACTGGGGGATCCACTTGACTGTATGAGTAAAATGTGCATTCCAGTTTTACAGACCTCTTTTAAAAGCCTCACTGGGCTGTTATCAAAAGCATGAAGATACAAACCGAGAGCCTGTCTATCCCTTCAGTTGCAAAAGTATACAGAGGGGATAATTAAATTGCAATTAACTTCTAACCACCTTGTCTCTCAACAGAGTGATTCTCTCCTGTGGGAAAGGAGAAAGTAAACGGGATTTGGAGGTGTGGTATACTTTCCTCCCTGCTTTCCCAGAGCTGACAAATGCCTACTCCAGCTGAAAAAATATAAACAGCTTCAATGAATCACAGACGTTTGGACATCTTGCTTGGTTATTTGATGCCAGATATCTGATAATGCAGAGACTCACTAATCCTCCTCGTACCTGCCATTTTTGGAGTAAGACAGAGTATGAGTAGTTGCTTAGTGAAGACTGGGACTTGAATTAACCTTATTTTGTGGGAATTTACAATTTTAGATTATACAAGTGGTGGCATTTAAATTTTCTGCCTTATCTCTTTTCACATTTTCGTGCATATAAACTGTAAAAAAAGTCTTGAGTGTCCTCTTCTCCAGAAGAAATGAAAAACAACTCCTCAGAGGCAAAGTCAGCTAACAAAAATAGACATAATAAAAATAAAGAAATAAATCAGTTTAAATGTTGAGAATTCTACAATACATAACTATCCAAAAGTCATGGGAGAAACCAGGCATTTTCCAAATGTCACCTCTCCCAGTGACAGTGAAGTGCTGGATGTCATGCTGAGAAACAGGACAACATGAAGAGGAGGTACATGTTTTATTTGTTTTTAATTAAGAATGACCACTTGCACTGTGCAGGAAAAAGAATATGCCTGCCAGAAGCAAACACGGGTGAAAGAAAACAGCTTTTTACTACAAAGTTTTTAGTACAAGAACCTTCTCTCTGTGCTGTCACTGCAATGTCTGTTACCAAAAACCAGTTGAAACTGGACAGGCCTCTGCATGGCAGGGGATGTCACCATAAGGAAAATCCAACTTACAGCCGAGGTGCCCCAAACCTGTGGTGCATTTTGCCGTGAGGTGCTTCAGTGCCATCTGAAGTGATACACCTGAAAGATGAGTAGTAAATATGTTACAGGAATGAAAAATGATGCTTGTCTGAAAAAAACCCCCAACTTCTTCAAATGTTACAGTGCCTGGAAGTTTTATGGATGTGTTTTCAGTTGCTTTTAGGTGTTATATTATTTCTTCATTTAACATTGAGAGTGAAAATAGACAATTTATGGATCAAAGACTCTAAGTTGCTCTCTAATGTGCCCCTGTACAAAAAGGGTTGGTGGTCTCCCTTCTATACTCATATCCTGCTATGGTAAATATGAACACAAGACGTGTTAATACACAAGTCAGCGAGCAGAAATTCACTGCACATACTACCCTAACCAAACCTCTCTTATGAAGGAGGGAAATGGAAATCTGTTTTCATCCCAACTTCCTCATATGAATCTCACTGTCAACAGAGTATCAACTGCTAATGAAAGGTTCCTTCAGACTGCCTTGTACTTGACTCTGAATCAAAGTATCATGACTGCTTTCACCTGCTCCTGCCAGGGTAATCATCTGAAAGTTGATCAAACATATCTGAACCCCGTACAAGAGCAATAACTGATGGAGATGGATGCTGTCAGCCAGGAAGGTGTCTTCACGGGCTATTTGTTCAGCACTTGTCACCTCTGGATCACAGCACCTCTGTGTGCACCTTTCTTTTTTATTATGACAACACTGTAGTCCAGCAGCTTTCATTCCTGAAAGCTTGATGAAAATACGTGATGATTTTTTGAAATATGAGAAGAAGCTGCTTATCTTTGGAAAGATGTTTTCTTTGATGCTGGTGTAAAAATGCGTGGAATGCATCTAAACTCAATTAAGGAATATTTGTAGTATCACTTAACCTCTTACAAATGCTTCCTGGCCAACTGTAAAGAGAGCTGACAATTTCTTTGAACGGAAGAAAAAAAAGGATCAGGGAGACACATATTAAAACTTACTTCTTGTGGGAATATGGTCTGGGAAATTTCTTCCCAGAAGAGTAAAAAGTTTTAGGGCTGCCAACAAAATGTAATATTATGTAACAAACATCATGTCATTGCTTAAGTGTTGGATATAGGATACCATTCATTACTCCAAAAAAAATTCCATCTGAAGGTTCTGGACAGATTGTAAAGACCCCAAAAAAAAATTTCTGTATTTCATCTAAGAATGTTACTACCAGGAAACATTGTACCTTAGGTCTTCTACTGCACAGATTTTTCCCACTTCCCCACGAAATTTTTCCACACCCAATGGAGTCTGAGATTTGTATACTCAAAAAAATTCGGTATGTTTTTCAGAGGTGGCTCCCTATTCATTTAATTCATTTAAGAATTTCATTACAGTAAATGAATAGGAACATAGTGGCAAAGATCTGAGAAATAAGAGATTATGTTATTAGGACATACCTCTAAGATCCCCACGTCAGGAGGTGCACAGGCCTTGTCTTCTAAGCTGGCCATTCCAATCTAAAGTAAGTCAGCCAAGTGCTGTCACTATCTTGCTGCTTGAGTATTTTACATCTCTAAAGTTATTTTAAAAAAAAACATCTTCTTACCCTCTGACTACTCACATGAGTATCTCTAGGAAACAGCCTGGTGGTCGCACTTCAGCTGCTAATATCTCATGGTCCAGATTCTTACAGCCCAAACTCCATCTGAATCTGAACTCCTACTGCTTGTTGCCTTGCTTTCAAGGGTTCTCAAGCAGCAGAAAGCATCAGGTAAGTGGAGATTAGGTTGTGTGAATCATAGACCTCCACGTCCAGACCCATACCATGTCTCTTCAGGGCTGGTGGTTTAAATAATAAAACCTTCAAGGAAGAGGGAAGGGATAGTGCTGTGTAATACACAGTGTTTGCCTCCCTGACCTGTGTCAGTGTCTTTTGTTCTGCTGAGACTGAACAACGGACCAGGAAAGTAATTCTCAAGGGCTCTCCAAGCACTAAATAAAAAGGTAACAGAAGCTGAACTGGTTTGGGCTTTTACATACAGTAGAATAAGGAAAGGTGAACATCAAAACACTTCACGCTTCTGAACTTCAAATCTCAGTGGGGTTCTTTCATTTACATGGACAATACAACTGTGATGTCAACAGGCTCTTGAAAGAATGATAGTGGGTAACTGCAGACAGAAAAAATGAAAATAAGACAATTCTTTGACTGCTCTAAAAATGCTTCCAAAGGAAGGGTGTGTATTTATTCTGCCAGCACTATGATAAGGCTGAAGGTGAGAGATGAGGAATTAAGCAGCAACCTGATAACATCAGCATTATGAAATACTGTTCACAGTGACAAGGTGTCAGCTGTCCTTGATTACTGTTTAAGAATAGTAATGGAATTGCTAGTGACTGTGGACAATCCACCACACTTTTACACGTTAGACAAACTTGGTCACTAATTATGCTGGCAAACACCTACTCAAAGTAATGTGCACTGGCACAGCATGCACACCACTGTCACTGCCATACACAAAAGCCATCCATAACCTGTCCAAAATGAAGTTTGCTCGGATACTCATGCAAAATACCCAAGTATTTGCCAGAGTTCCTGGGAAGGATTTGCAACCCATACTCCCAGGACAATACCATTAGTACTGACCATTATCTACTTTTGGTACAAAGGGTACAAGCTGTTGACCAAAGGCTATTATGCCATGAGATAAATGACTTCCTGGAATTCCCTGGATAAAGGCACTGAGAGATAATGCAATACATAATGACCTCAGGTGGCCTTTAGAAGAAGTCTAAGTTTCCATAAGCAGGAGAAACTGGAATTTCCTGCACTGTTTACTGAATAGGAACAAATTTTAGTAATTCCCTATCACTCTGCCTTTAGCATCAAAGAAAGAGCAGATCAGTGGGATTTGGAATTTTAAGTCATGGTTCCTTATAACGCTTTACTGCAAAGTAAGGAACAATCACACTAGCATAGGCCTGCTGGTTCCTCCTGACAGAAGCTGGCAAGGTAACTAGTGAACACACTAAACCGTATGAGGAAAAAAATTACACTTTTTTTTTTTTTCCACTTCGCTTTTCCAAATTGTTTTGTTTCATTTTCAAAGTGTTTCTTCATAAAGATTTTATCAGAAGGTGAGCACCCACTTTTGCACTTTTCCAATTCCTACTGCAAGTGCTCTGCCCTCTGAACACATAAGCTTTTTGATTCTGTTGTGTTATCGAAGTGATTCAGACTAGAAAGATCTGCCCCCCTGCAGGATTTGGGTCATCATGAACAAAATATTCCTGGTCACTTTGGTTGTTTAAACCAAAATTCAAATGCATTGATACCTAATTAATACTTCACAGATATACTTTAGATATTGTACACTACCCTAGCAAAAGGATATTACATTGCATGGATAAAGCAATGAAGGAACAGAGAGTCCTTCCATGTAGAGCTCTCACTTCCAATTATAAATCATAATTGTGTGGGAGGTAGTAGATTTCTCTGTTTTCTCTTTTCTTCTTTCATTCTTCCAGTTCCGTCTCCCATGTAAGTTTTTCCTTCCGTATTTCTTCTTTTTCCATCTTTCTTGGAAAGAATGCTCAAATGCTTTCAACACAAGAATATAACACAAAATTAATGAAAATCCTTGAAAATAGGGGACCTTATTTACTGGTGGGCTGACAAAGAAACAAAATCAGTGGGACGTAATCAGAAATAACTGAGACACAGACCGGGGGTCTGATAAACATTGACATGAAATAGACTTACATATAACTTGCCTGAGATTTAAGAAGCCCTTTTGCTAGCCTAATCTTAAAGTTAAACATCCCCAGTACCGGGAAGGAGTTGTTGATTGGACTGCGAGGATATATAAAAAAACAATGACCCTTGCAAATGGAAAAGTGTAGGGCAAAGGGAAGCCATTGGCAGGTCACGACAAGGATCACTATGAGGACAGTTTCACTCACACTGGAGATAACATAAAATAAAACCACACAGCAAGGTAGAAGAGCTTAGCAAGAATCAAAACAAAGGAAAGGATGGAGCAGTATTGAGTTTAGTCCTAATGTTTGCAAGTGATCTGAACAAAATTGCTGGCTTCCTTATATCAATGTGCAGAAATGAGGTTAAAGAGACTTTTGGAACAGTAAAAATTAATAAACCAAAATACTTTCTATGCTATAGAACATCAGGAGGTTCCCCTGATGAAAAAGTACAGTTTTATCTGTTTAGTCTCTGCTGACTGCTTAGGTCTCAGTGCTCAACAACTTTTAAAGAGAATTATAGCAGTAGTAAAAACATATACACATCCTAATATTTACATGAAATTAAAAAGTCTCTGTCTTCACTTAACCTTCTCAATGGGCATAAGAAAAATGATCTACAAAATGGCCTTGGCATACAAAAGCAAATTACAAGATAACATTGCTTTCGCTGGTGCAGTGAAGCATTTCATTTGTAAAAAATTCATGAGCCTTATCAAGAAGAAGTTATCACATATCTGAAAATATATCACTACAGGTAACACTTCCTCTTAGGATTGAAAAATTATTTAAGAAGCTGATGTTTCATTCAGAGACTTTGGAAACTGAAAAACATACAAAAATCTGAATAAGGAAATTATTTGGGATGCTTACAAGCTTCACTTGGGTCATCTCTAAAGATATATATGGTGGGTCAACTCTGTCACTCCCCTCCTCAGCTGGACAGGGCAGATAAAATATTACAAAAGGCTCATGAGTTGAGATAAAGACAGTGAGAGATCACTCATCAGTGACCATCATGGGCAAAACAAACTCAGCTTGGGGAAATTTGTTTAATTTATTACCAATCAAATCAGAAAAAATTAAATTTTAAAACACCTTCCCCTCACACCTCCCTCTTTCCCAGGCTTTACTCCCAGCTTTCTCTACCTCCCCCCCTACCATGGTACAAGGGGATGGGGAATGGGGTTGCAGTCAGTTCATCATATGTTGTCTCTGCTGCTCCTTCCTCATACTCTTCCCCTGCTCCAGTGTGGGGTCCTTCCTACGGCAAACAGTTCTCCACAAACTTCTCCATCATGGGTCCTTCCCACAGGCTGCAGTTCTTCATGACCTGCTCCTATGTGGGTCTCCTGCAGGGTCACGAGTCCTGACAGCAAATCTGCTCCAGTGGGATCCTGTCTTCACAGGTCCTGCCAGGAGCCTGCTCCAAAATGGGCTTCCCACAGGGGCACAGTCTCCCTCAGGTGTCCACCTCTCTGGCATGGGGTCCTTCATGGGCTGCAGGTGGATTTCTTCTTCGCCATGGATGTCCATGGGCTACAGGGACAAATCCTGACTCACCATGGTCTGCACCACTGGCTGCAGGGGAATCTCTGCTCTGGCACCTGGAGCACCTCCTGCCCCTCCTTCTACACTGACCTTGGGGTGTGCAGGGTCATTGCTCTCACTCATTCTCACTCCTCTCTCTGGCCATAATTGCACTTTTTCTTTCCCTTCTTAAATATATTGTCTCAGATACACTGTCACCATCACTGGACAGTGACAGGTCCATCTTGGAGCTGCTGGGAATTGGTTCAGTCAGACAAAGGAGCAGGCTTCTGGCAGCTTCTCACAGAAGCCACCCCTGTAGCCCCCATGTAAACCCAATACAACACTGAATAAACTGTCACAGCCCACCATTGAAACCTCCCAGCAAAGACTGTGCAGGTCTGTACCTCAGACACTGACCCCCCTAACTCGCTCCCGTTGTTGTGGTGCCACAGGGCCAAACCTGGCAGTGAATCTCACACTCAGATGTTTAAGTATCCATTAAATGAACAAGCTGGCTTGCAGGAAGTTAAGCACAGGCTGAAGCATTTTTTCAGCCCTGAGTGACAATGCACTCATGCCACAGGAATAGTCAGTCTTAAGCAAGCTAAAAGTATCTAAGAGTTTTAGCATAACCAAATCTGACTGCTCTCTGTTTCACAGCTGAGATAAGGATACAGGCATGATTTGAACTGCTTTGTTTTCTACTCAAATTGTGATGATCTTGGTCACTGACTGCATTTTACTAGTCTCTTCAGAAAGAATGATCCAATGGGGTAAAAGAAATTTGGTAGGGTGTCTTCTACGGTTCTATTCTTTGACTTACCCTCCCTGGATCTGTTTTGTTCTAGTACAAACCGTCACTTAAAACCCTCTTTCAATGTCTGAATATAAACAAATAAAAAACAAGCCAAATCTTTTCCTCTAATACTAGATTTAAGAAGACTGTTATATCACTTTCCTCAAATAGCTACCTAAATACAGACGTGTCACAATAATAATATCTTAAAAATAACACCCTTTTTCCTTAGCACCTACAAAGTAAGACCACCTTCTAGAAAACTAGTAAGGAAGAATGACATTAATTTGACCTACAAGAGAATTCTGCTATTGGAATCACTAAGAACGGTGAAAATGAGCAATAAGTAAAATTTCAGTTAAATGCATTTGGAAGTGAAGCACAATTAGTTATAGTGCCAAAAATAGAGATGGATAGTCTTCAGTTTAGAAAGCAAACATTTTTTTATATTAGAAGCATTTTCAGGAACTCATCGTCTTACACCTGTTCTAGCAGTAGCCTCAAACAATAAAGATGTCACCTTTAGATTCTGAACTGCTGTTTAAAACAAAAAACAAACAAACAAACAAGCAAAAAATCAAACAAAAAAAAAAAAAAACAAAAACCATAAAAATATTTTTGATGATGCCACAGGAAACAGAATTTTGCACGTGCGAGAACTGGAGTAAATCAAAATGGGTATCTCTAAGGTGGTTAGGAGGAACTGCAAAAGTAATGAATAGCACATTCACACTACAAGGAGAATAGAGTTTACAGTAGAGAACTCCCTGCCTGCAGAGGACAGTGCTCTTAAACAAGGCTGTTTCAGACTTCCCACTGAAAGTTCATCTTTACAGGAGTTCTCAGCTTCCTTAAACTGTAGTGATTTGGGCTTACAGTCTTGAAAATTTCTCTAAGACTGAAGTGTTTGAGATATGTTGACCTAAAATTTCTTTTTTCTCAGGGATGAGAGGATGAAAACACTGCTTCCCCTATTCCCTTCCCCGCGCCCCACCCCCCCCACCCCCAGCCCCCTTTCTATTTTAAATAAAGAAATACCTTTCACAGCTGTTTGGTGGAGATGCTACAGCTCCCTCCATGACTCAGATCAGGATTTGGGAACACAGCATAGTGGTTGCCATAGCATCAATATTCTGTTGTTCTTGTGAAAATGTCCACAAACTAAGCCAAGTTATGAAGCTTCTACAAATCTACCCACACAGGCTGAGAGGAAATTTTGACTGTGTAACAGATAGTAAGGAGCAAGCTCCATTGACTGAAACCTGTTGAAACCAAAGTTAAACCTGCTGGGCCAGCTGGACTGTGCATGCCACGTCCTCCCAAATCACAGGTCCAACCCCTGGCAGGGCTTTGCCAGTCTTTCTGCCTGTGGGCACCCACCAGGCCCACTGCCTAGGAATGAAAGCTGTAAATTTTCTCCCTCCTGTGCTTTTTATTGCCTCTGTCTGTCATCTTTTCTCTCCTCATTCATGGTTAGAGAGGATATATTGCAAATTACCACAGCAGAATGAGAACCAGGAAGAAAAGTTTGCTGTTGAGTGGATAAAGAAGGTCAGTTACAAAGCTCACAGTGGAAGCTTGGCCACATAACAAGGAATATCAAATGCCAGCACATTGTCCAATGCCTCCAAGGATTTTGGCCTTGCTGGTGTCTCAAGCAATCAGCATATTTCTAGGTGCAGCTTTACAATCACCTTTCCAACAAATTTGAAATTTTATTTCCCTCCACAGAATAGCATTATAAATATTAAGGATGCAAAAAAACCCCAACACTCTGAAGTACCTCCATAACTTTGTTTCAACACCTCAGCAGTTTTTAACTATTAGATGTTCATCAAAGCCATTTCATTCCATGTACCAAGAGGCCAATAGCCTGAGAACCCATCAGAGCTGTGCAGAAAATAAGACTGACATCTTTAAGATCCTCTCTCATTTACAGCAGGAGTTGAAAGACAGGCAATGCATAAGGAAGGGAGAAAAGGTGGTCTTAATATTTGAAAATATAATCCTCAAGTATTGGAGTCTGGTCAGTTTTGGCCACAGCCTATATGATGCTGAAAACATCACCCTGATCTTTTCACTGCTGAACACTTGTCTGGCCCTTACTTCATGAAAATCCAGATTATCTGAGGTCAGATAATCTGATTTATGAAAGGGCTGAGAATTCACAACTGCAGGAGTCAGCTATAGATCTGCTTTCATTACAAGAGTGCAGACTATTCTGAAATGTATGAGGTTTAAGGCATCTCAAATCAAATGGATGAAATTAGTGATCATTTTTACCTTGCATTTCACCATTTTTCCTGTCCCTGTGTATTAAACAGCAAAAATACATTAAACAGTGATTAACAAAAGGATTAATAAACTATCCTCTTATGGTAACATTGTAGAAAGATACTTGAAAAAGTTGATAATCATGCATTCAATGCTGGACAGAATGGTGTGCAGTAAATTACTCAGTGTCACACACTGAGCAATTCAGATAAAAAGACACATTTCATGAAGCTCCTATTCAGCCATAACTATTGTATGTGTTAAAAGCACAGAGGTCTCATAGGAAAAAGTAGCTATGCAATAATGTAATTTAAGATCCCTGTCAGGATGTGGATGAACAATTGGAAAAATTGCCAGAATTAAGATTGCCTATGTATTTTCTGTTTTCTCTTCACTTGACTTTACAACCTTAACACTCCTGTAACAAAGCATATGACTTACTAAAACCCATTTTTCCACTTATGAGTATTCCCATGTCAGAGACTTGAAAACACTATTTTTTTTACTGAAGTCCTACTAACATTTAGAAAAATCATGAACTTTAAAAAGTCACTGAAGTTTATATTCAAAAATATTAGTTTATTATATATTTCTGGTCATTTGGAGTACTGAGCCTACCTTTCAAAAACACATGTAAATGCATTTATCACATAAAGGTGTAAGACCATGTTCAGTGACCCATTTAGGAGGGTATGGGGGTAGAAGCCAGGAATCTGAAAATATCCACTTTAAAATCTCTCCCTTCTTTAACTTGGATCAATTAAGGAAATGGTTTGCCATTAAACTATGACTCTCCCACACACCATTTAAATACACACTTGACTCCCATTGAAATGGTCAGTTCAACTTAAATTAGATTGAATGAACTGTGCATAAACAAAAGGCAACTGGAGAGCACAAAACTCCCATAGCACCCTCTACTGATAAAGAGGGAATGGGATTAACATTCATACAGAGCAATTCCACAGAACAGGCAAAGTAACAGAGAAAAGTGAAAATGGGTTTTCATTGCAGTTCAGAATTTAAGCTGCTGCTTTATAAAGGGACCCTTTCAAGACATTACATTTAAAGGCCCAATCCTGTAGTCCTTACTCTGGCAAAATTCCAGCTGAAGTCAATGGGAATATTGCCTGTGTAAGGACTATTCAAAATTAGTCAAACTGTCTGAATATCATTCAATCAGCTCTAATCACTGCATTGAGAGTAAAGGCCGTAATTTTGGCAGTTTTTGTCACTTTAAATTCTTCAACAAATACTTGCATTATTCTCTGTAAATCATCTTGCCAAGCAGTATTTGTCAAATAATTGGACAATTTTTTTCCATCAACCATTGAATAAATTATGAATAACAAGCACTGATTTAACCATGTGACTCCCATCAGTCAATTCTTAAGTTTCCTATGATGGGCTTAACTGGGGGTTTTATTGGTGGCTTAAACATTAGAGAAAATCTCATTCAACAAGAACTACTCAGCGACCTTTCCATCAGCATTGAAGATGTAAAGGCTGGAACTAAATGGTGATTTGTTTTTTTAATTGTATGGCTACCACAAATGTTATCATATTTTTGAAAGAATGCCTGATTTTACTCATTCTTCCAAATCTGCAGCATAATTTTAGGGGAAAAAAGTATGCAAAGCTCTACTTAGGAGAGGTGATATATTTAAAGAGATTTAATGACATTTGTCAAATTAACAGATATACTTGGAATAAATATTTATTTTCTCTCAGGCACAGAGGCTTTACACAGGCACAATAGGTACAACACATCACATTAGCACCAGCATTTGTGTCTCCTATTTAACAGATATTTTGCTGGATCTTTTACCTTTGAGACAAATTCTAATTAGAAATATGAGGGTCATTAGGAAATTTTAAAGGGAGGGTTACTACCTTTTAACTTTCTGTTAATAAGAAATTAAACTAGAAAATAAATACACATTTAAACACGTGTTTCATAGGCATTTAGAATAGAAATTTAAAATTTCTATTCAAAAAATAGGGAGGAAAAATTAGTTTAAAATTAGAAATATTAGGCCATCAGAGTGCACTAACGACCAGTGTCTAAAATGTAAGTGTCTTCTGGTTTGGAAGAAGAAACAATCTCTTTAAAATACCTATTATTGTGCAATACTGTGCTAAGTGAAAAATCTTGGGTTTATCTGAACTTCTATAGCAGCTGTAGTCCCTATTACTTGGAACAAAAAATTTTGGATATTTATGATCTCATCTGAAGTTGTTCTTCAGTAACACCTATCCCTCCAAGTGGCACACACCCTGTCACGATGGACACACACACAGGGCAGTGAAGGCCAAGCACAGGCACAGCCAGGGTCTAAGATATCCCTCTCCTCCTCTCCTCTCCAAAATGAGCACACGGGCTTCTTGAACAACATTCCACTCAGGCCAAAACAAACAAAAATCAATAATAATGTGAGGAGGCAAGGGCAAATGAGGTGATGAGCAAAAAAGATTGTCAGGAGAGTTTATAAAGCAATGGTGATTGGTAAAACAAATGAAAATCTCACGGGGAAAATGAATTATAGAAGGAATTACTACTCTATGCAGTGGTTTGTCTTACAGAAGCAACAGGGATTCCCTCTCTCTCTCCCCCGTGTGGATGTACCTATATGCACGTTTCCTTGTCTCTTATTAACTCTCATTAACTTTGGGTTTCCCTCTCATTAATTCACCTTTTATTTCAGGTGGTATCAGGAAGTGTAATTAGCTGCATCAAGAACATCTTCACTACACAAATTATTTAGCTGGTAACTGTGTTTATAATTAAGTGGTTTAACATCACTTTATTACATCTTCTCAGTTGCTTACAACCTTGCCAAACTTCAGTTGTTTTCCATGCCAGGTTTCTGACTCGGGAAGAAACTTTTCTGGAAAATTTCTGTAAAAGCCTTCTATGTGAATGGAAAAACTGTTTTGTCTACATTAAAAAAAAAAAAAAAAACAAATTAGGCCTTTTCAATGATACTCTTGGTGTGATAATTGCAGAAAAAGAGATAAAATTTGGGCATGTCCTTTTACATATGCTCAAGGGAACCTTGTCAGAGTTGGCGGATTTACAGCCTCTGTCTGCTGCTAACATGTTCCATCTTCCCAGAGCTCTGAAAATTAAACCACACTGACCATATTTTAACCCCAGCAGTTGACTATTCTCTGTTCTTGTCCTAATAATCTGCACAGGGCTTTTTCTGCAACCAGGTGACACCAATGCAAGATGCACAGGGACCAATATCAGAAAATCTGTGTCTTTTAGTCTTGTACTGCAGCCTAAACTTTGTGGATCCCCAGCTGGGCAGTGCCACCCGAACAGTTTAACCACACAGTTAATTCTGTCTTAAGCACAGTGTGGGCCAACCAGCCAAGTGTTAATTCAGCTTTCCAGAAAGACTTTATAGCTCCCACTAAGCTGTGTGTTGTAGAGACTTAGAAGCAGAAGGCAAGTTTCCTACCATAAAGCTAATTTGGGCAGGTGGCAGATGAGCAGGCACACCTTGAGAGCTGCATGGACTTATGAACTGCCTCCTGTGCTCTCACTGCTCCCCTTTCACTGTGTGGTGCCCAGGCACAATACTGAAAAAAGCTCTTCCTGATGACAATGGAGTATAAACTTGGAACTGAGAAAAGGTAGGAGAAAGAGCTAGGCTGGAATAGACTGGGATAAGACAGGAGAAATCTACATGCTACAGCAAAAAAAAAGATAGAAAGCAACTTTGCTTTGACTATAAAAACTGATCCTAACCAGCACTCAAAAACCCCCACATCTCTAAAGACATACTCTCTAGCCTTCACAGCCTTGTTTTTGTAATTGTGTTGGTCTTTTACTGTAGGTCTCTGGTATAATTGCCCTGGTTTTTCATATTAAAACCACATTGGGGTGATTCTCTGCTGGTGTAAACTGGCACAGTGCCACTGATTCTAGTGGAACCTTGCCAATTTTCATCAGCTGCAAATCTGGACCATTCTTGCTAATTCACTTGTAAAGAAGCTCCCCACATGCCTCTAATCATTTCTATTTTCCCCCTTGACCCTTCTTGGGTTTGAGGCTGGGTTTTTATCTTAGAAACGTAGTGAGAAAATGCTTTATTTTGTTCCATCAGCAAATTGGGATGTCATTAGTCACCACTTCTAGCCTCTCCTCCAAAATCAGAGTCACAATAGGGTGCAGCACAAAAGGCTCTGTGACACCGCCATGGTTTGTCAAGGTGCAGGAAGGGGCACACACCGTGCAGCCTCCACAGAGACTCAGGTGTTAAGACCTGCTCTGTCAGAAAAAGAGGTGGCACATGCTTTGTCTCTGTGGTAGTTTAAACACATCTACAATGAGCCTTGGACATTCCACTGACTGATTTATTTTTCTGATGAATTTTTTTGCTTTCTATTACCAACCTAATTTTTCCCCACATTGGCTTTAATTGCCTTACCTCAATTAACAAGGGCATTTTTTTTATGATGAGCTGTGTTACTAGCTTCTGTTGGAAAACCTTGTGTAGTATTTTTTGTGGAACACGTCTTTTTGATAAAACTGTATATGTACTTGTATTGCCAAACTTCTCCATTAAATTGATAATTTTTAAAATACACTGTAAGGCTAAAGCAGCAAGATATATTGTTGCAACAATCAGAGTGATTTTTCCTTAGAATTATACTTCATCCAGGCTCCTTATAGTTTTGGGGGTTTTTTATCCTTAATGATTTTATCAGTTAAGTTTCCTGACACCAAGGAAAAAAGTTCACCATTCTGATTCCTGGAATCAGTCTCAGAGCCATTTACCCCAGCACAGTTTTGTGAAGCTGTCTACCTTCAATTTTTCTCTATTGTATCACATTTTGCTGATTAATTACCTAAGTTTTAATAGGAATTCAGTTAACCATTCTTTAGCTCCTTCAGATTCCTTGGACGAATGCCACATGTTCTGACTACTTTAGCTGTCGTTTAGTTCCGTGGGTTGTTGCAAGCCCTGTATATACATCACTGCTTTTGGCAACACTTGCTCTTTGTAAATAGCAAATACTAAGGCAAGTAGTTCCTCATGAGCTGCTCTGCGGAAGTTCTAAGCCACCAAAATACTTTGTTTCTGCATAAGCTCTTTGTGTTCTCAGTTTGCTCCATTTGTGCCTCCTCATGCATTTCCAGCACATTATCACTATAACTCTAAATATTCTTCAGGTTTCCTCTAAGATGTCTGAGATAAATTACACTTGCATTACAGGGAAATGGTTTTGAAATAATAATAAAACTCTATGATATAAAATACACACCAACGATGTAATCTTCACCTCTGCTCACGTTCTCCTTAAAATCCCATTGGAGAATAGTCTTTGCTTTGTGCTCTTTACTGTAATTTTTAACCTATTCAAGGTAGTATTTAGCCCAGATATTCTCCTGTGGTCCTATACACTCTTCACATTTCTTGCCTAAAAAAAAATACTATGGGATTTATAGAACAGGCTCCCACTTTCACGTCCCAATCTCTGTCCTACACAGTATACAGTAATGAATTATTGTACCTCATCGATTTTTTTCCTGAGCTCCATATTTCACAAGTGATAAATTACACCTACATTATCTTAATGTTAGACATTAATCCCTACTCAGAGTTTCCTTTAAGCTCCTTATATCAGTATTTGTGATTTTTATTATTTTACTGAAAAGTTGCTCTTTAGAGGTGTCTTTTCACCCTTGCTGCACCACAGCTGCAGTTGCTTGCTGTATCTTCTGCTCTTGGGTGTATTTTGCACAGATGAGAGGTCTGAACAGCAGATAAGAAATTGGACCTTTTCCTCTTCAAATGTCAAGAAGAGAAAAACAAAATACTCTTTCTTGTGAAGACTGTTTTTTTGCTGCATACACTTTTGTTCTATCAGGAAATGTACAATACTAAGTAGAAATAAGAAATATTTTTGAGCTGTGTAAGTTGTTGATGAAACAAAGAACAGAATACTATATTGTTTAAATCCCCGAATTTTTTTTAAGTTGAAAATTTGTATAATGCAAAGGATGCAAAAAAGACAAGGAAAATATGCTAGGCCTAGGCAAATGTCTCAAGAGTGGCCTGACAAACCCAATCTATTCAGATTAGCAACAGAAATTGAGGGATGACTTGATGACATTGTTAATGTATCTTTTCAAGGAGAAAATACCAGTTAATAAAGTGCTCTTCAGCATAGCTGAGAGGGGCATAAAAAGAGCAAATGGTTAGAAGCTGATGCCAGACAAATTCAAATGAGATATAATAAAGAGTAACAGTCATGATGATTAATCACTTGAACAAACAACATCCCCCAAGTTATGAAATTTTTAGATGAAAACAGAATGGTTTTCTGAGATATATGATTTAAACAAATGGTTTAATTTCTAAACTTTGCTAAGTGCATAAAATTCTTTGCATAATCTTAGAAGGTCAAACTGGGTGATCAAATTGTGCCTCAAACCTGAAAGTTTTAACATGTGGCAATACATAACTTTCCAAGCCACACAACCATTCATAACCACTGCAGGTTTGTTATAATTGTCTTTTTTGCATTCTCTTAAAATGTTAAGTTTCTGAAAACAGTTTTCTAACCCTCTGTCTTGTTACACAAGAGGTTAATTTCCCTTCAGAAAGAGCAGGTAAAAAGCAGGTGAAAATTGCATTTAAAAAAACACTCCTGTTTCAAATAGCATTTAACATAGAAAGAGGGAGAGAGGGGAAGAAAGAGACACAAACACCAGCACTGGAAGTATTAAAAGCATGCTCTGAAAACCTCTGTGATGACAGTTTGAAGAAAGCAGCTTTTATGTGCTACTGAGCCCATCTCTACAATGTCTTTTAAATGCAACTGTTTACCTAGAAAATATAAGCAAGGGCCAGAATCTGGACTAGATGAGGCACCTTTTGAGTGCAGACACCGAACTGAATCCTTAACTAATAAATTGTTCCACACCTTTGTCTGAAACAAGAAAAGCAAAGGTCTGCATTTTCTCACAAGAATGCACAAGCCCCCTCAAAAGCAATATGGTTTTCTACATCTAAGTCTCGGTGTTTGTTGACTTAAAGAGTTTGTATGAATGACAATGCACATCACTGGTTTGTTACTTCTGTCATCTGTGCTACTGAGTGTACCTTGGCTCAGATCAAAGTTGAAAGCCTCTTAAAAGACACACAAACCACAATGTGACAAATAGCATGCTTTGTTTGACACAGCAAACAAGAAATTACTTTCATCAACCCAGGAAAAGAATCTTGTGTTTTCAGTGCTAATTCTGAAGGCCGCAGTGATGGAACCAGAGCTTTACTTCATCCCCAAGGAATGAGGACCTCTCCAAAGACAAACAGAAAGGAAGGGACAATATCAGTGTGTTCAATGCTGACAATGGTATGAATTCAAGGCTTGCGCTCTATGGCACACATTTGCAAAAAATTCACCCTTTACACAATTAAAAGGGTTTCCCACAAAGTGAAAAATTCCTCCATTAAGCAAATATTAATCTGACCGGAAATTACAAATTAGAACATACACAGCACTTCACAGATAGATCCAAAACAAGCACTCTTACATCCACCACATTACTCAACCTGGTAGCACACACAGTTAGAGCACAGGCATCAGAAATATTGCAAACAAGATATTTTGTTCTTTTTACAGTAACATTACCTAAGCAATTGCCAACAAATTCTTACAAAATATTTGAAAGTTTTTACAAGTATAAAGCACTTCATGTCTATAAATCCTGACTATATTTTGAGTAAAAACAAATTCACTATGACATATGGTAATAAAAAAAATCAGTGTTCATATTATGATATCACATTTGCTTTGGAGTCTAATTTCATACAAAAATGCATACATACAGATTTCCCCTTAAATTAAATTTTTTCTCCCTGAGAAAGAAATAATATTTACTCAGCAGAACAGATTTTTATTTCAACTATGAACAAGTGCCAGCCTTCTCCCTGACTTGAAAGGGCTTTAAATGAGACCTAGTAACATCTCTACTATCCTCACAAATTAAAACTTTGCAGCTTTCCTACTGACTTGGAAGTACATGCCTGGAAGTTAACAGAAGTTCACAGAAAATGTAAACAGTAAACAAAGAGTACAACAATGAAAAACACAGAGTATGCCCGGGCACCCATACATATAAATAAATACTTATTTAATATAGGTGAATAAATAGTAAACAAGGTAAAACGTTTTCAAACTTCTGAGAAGAAAGAGCAGACTGTATTTTTATGATTAAGGATGTCTGACTCAGTTCTCTTAAAACAACCTTTAGCAGGGCAGCTACAAAGCTGTGTGACACGGTGTTCCTTGCTGAGTCAAAGGCAGGGCTCACATGTGCAGATTTGCCAAAACCTGCCCTCCTCAGCCAGCAGAAGTATTTCAAGCTGGAATTCCTTGTTAATGCTTTCAGACTCAGCTCTCATTCTTTATGACATCAATGCACTTGATTCTCAGAAGAAATATTGGCTTCTGTAATTTCAGTAGCATAAATGTCCTTATTTCCAGCGGGGAAAACAAATCTGTGTGTTTACACATGCAAAGATTTACCCATCCTATTCACTGTCCACACCCTGGAGCCTGGTTGGGAGGCAAAGACACAGTTCAGCATCACTGCAGCAATACTACAAAACAACTCTTTCAGGGACAAGCTTAAGACAGGTACAGAGCTCACCAAGCTCTTTTAACACACAGGTTTTACTTATTGTGTCAAGACACATTTTTATATTCTTTTAAAAAACACCATTCAAATGCTGATCAATTTGAAGTAACTCACATAAAAGTACTACATTCCTTTCAAATATATTTATATTTTTCTATTACACTCCTCTAACATGACTGAGTGTAAAAACATATTACAGACAGTAACTTTCATGATAAAAAGACACAATAACAATGAAGCTCATTATAGTTGTTATACTAAAAAGTTCACTTCAAACCTTTGCCCTAGAATTGCTGTTTCTGCATCACATTTATTCAACCCACACAATTTAATAGTTCTTCCTGAGAAGTTACTCTCCTGCCATTAGGCCAGCTGCCTCTGCTAATTAGCAGTACCACGCCCTGTTGCAGCTCTCTAAGAAAATAGATTGGCTCTTTGACTGGTGCATTTTGTTCTAGGAGACCAAAAACTGTTGAATCTGTGTCTTGCTCCTTCAAAAAGGCTCTATAATTTACTACACCGTATGGTACCTCAGCTGAGTCCTGCTAATCTGTGGCTAAAATTCTGTGTTCCTAAGTCTTCTCAAAAAGGATTCTGTAAAAGTCAATCATTCTAGACAGATCCACGATTTCAGCACTATTTAAAAACACAATTAACATTTTAGAACTATGCACATGGCTAAAACCAGGTATCATTAGTCACTTATTAGTCACCTTCAAAACAGGCAGCATGTTCATTATGTTAATGTCCTTGAAGTGTTTTAAAGCAACCTTTTGCATTTTAAGTGGAGGGTCTTGGTACAAGGTGGCACTTCATAAGAAATGGCAATTAATGAGGCATGTTACTCTCCAGAAGACTGCAGTATGAATTTTAATTTCTTCCTGATCATGTATCAGCTAAGGCAAATACAGACATTTTAGTTTAGAAGCAGTAGGAAATACAGTAAAAGTGAAAAGACAACACTAATCTTCTCTGAGTTTCAATTAAGGCCCAGCACCTCTGGATTAAAGGTTTATTTTAACAAAAAGCCTTAATTAAGCATACATGTGTTTAGGATCACCTTAATGAGGCATGACAGAAACAGAAGAGATGGCAAACTTCATTTTAAAAGCAGCTTATTAGCAACTTTGAGAAATTCAATCAAAGATTCCTAAAAAAATAAAAAAAGAAAAGTAATTTAATACTGAAAAGAATGCTGAACCAAGTTCAAGCATAAGACAGTAAAACCAGAATAGGTAATATATTTGTATTTAAATTGATACATATTAGTGATTTTTCTACAAATCAGTGGATTTGATTTTACAAATATTACAGCATTTACACTTCCATTTAAATTTTAGACAGCAGAAAATCATTTTCTACTTTATTTGCTAATTAAAATTTATTGTTAAAATTCTTTAAGAGTTTGTACGGTAAAACATTCCCTCATCATATTACTGAGCAAGGTTTGGTGTTAGGCTAACTTGCAAGTTCCCTTTAAAAATGATTATTTTATCTTTTTATTCCTGCCTTTGGAAACAATCAGTGATTTAATGTCACTTTAAAGATAGCCACTTCAGTTGCTTTTTACATCTTCCCCTACAGTAAAGAGAGGTATTCTCATTTGCAGATTTGACTTTAAAGTAATTACTTATAATTACAGAGAAGTGCATCCAGTGGATTAATCACTCCATTTATATGCCGCTCAAAGGATTACTCTCAGGACAGCTTCACTGTTTTTGCTGAGAAAATGTCAGTTCTACAAGAAAACAAATCTCTCAAGTCAGTAGCAGCTGTAGAAGGACTCTGACAACTATTCAAAATTAAAGAAATGGCACACCTGGACTTGAGGCAGCATCTGTACTTTTCCTTCCTCGTGAGAAATAAAGGGCCATCAAGTGGGAATAACCAGGAAAATGGCCAGGGGAAGCCTACACTCCTATTAGGTGGTTAGAGGTACATGTTTCTGGATCTGAAAGAAATACATCAGTGCTTATCAAAGACAAGGGAAGCATTTCTGGCTCAGGAAGCCATGCTCTAAAGCCTGAGGAATCCCTGAAGGAGTTTACACTGCGCTAAACAGTCTTACCATCTCCCTGAGCCATCTGCTTTCCTGCTGTGGACCAAGACTGGGCACGAGGTGACAAAGATCTTTGTGTGATCCATCTAGATCCATATAGATACTGTTCATCTGTTCTCTTTGTATAGATGATTTTTTTTTTTTTATTTTTAATGGTGATTCTATTGTAGAGTTGCCAAAAATACAGGGCATCCCCCAAAATGGCAGGGAGGAAGCTGGAGAAGGGCTTAGAGTACAAGTCTAATGAGAAGTGGCTGAGGTAGCTGGGCATGTTTAACCTGGAGAAGAGGAGGCTCAGGGGGGACCTTATTGCTCTCTCTTAAGTATCTGAAATGACGTGGGGTGGGGGGGAGTCAGTCTCTTCTCCCAAGGAACAAGCAATAGGATGAGAAGAAACAGCCTCAGGCTGAGTCAAGGAAGGTTTAGATTGGACATTAGGGGAAATTTCTTCACTGAAAGGATTGTCAAGCATTGGAACAGACTGCCCAGGGAAGTAGTGTGATTGCCATCCCAGGAATTGTTTAAAAATATGTAGATGTGGGACACAGGGACACGGTTTAGTGGTGGACTTGGCAGAAATGGTAAGACCAAATGTTAGAAGTCTTTTCAAACTTGAATGGTTCTATAAATCTGTGATAATCACAGGGCCTGCCTCCCATCTTACTACTGTGTCTCTGACCATGGCAGGGGGGCCTGGAAGTAGATGAGCTTTAAGGCCCCTTTCAACCCAAACCATCCTAGGAATCTATGAAACAGAACCGGGTTGTATGCAGAGGCTCCTGTTTGCTACAGGCACTGTTAAAGGGTCTCACTTCACCCTCTGCCAGACCCCACTGAGCCCCATTCTCCAGCTGTACCAATGAGGATTCTGAGATCACAGCAGAGCAGCTTCAGCCCCAAAGGGGCTGGTAACATCATCCTTGCTCTGTGTATCACAGGTTTCCTTGTCTACAGCAAACTAATCTTGCAGAGCAGGTCAGTGGGATTTATTGCTACTGCAATAATTTTTTCCTCAGTTCAGCTTGAAATCTGTGCTCCCTCCCAGTCATTTTGAAGCCATTCTGTGTCCATTTTGGGCAGTCCACTGGGGGTGAGATGAGGTTGATGGGAGAGGGACACAGTTGCTGGTTTAGGGATCCAAAGTTAACTTCTGTGCCTGGAGCAGATGTTAAGCTCTTTCCCAAGGGAGCCCTAGGAGTAAACAAGCCAATTCATAGGTTTCTCATCTGCTATTGATGAGGTTGTTTCTGCTGGGAAATATTATTCAAGTTCTTGTACATGTCTGTTTGTAAAGCCATACTATTCTTGTAAAACCAGCTAAAGATTATCAATGGAACACCATGATTTTACACTCTACAATTTCACATCTCATAAAATACAGCAGAAACATGGGGAGAAATGGAGGAATAGGTAGATAAGCCTATTCCCTGTATAAAAATAATTCGTTCTTATTTATATTCAATGTTCTGTAAGGCAAAGTTAGCCTTTGGGATTGTTTTTAATTATATGAAGTTAAAGTGTGTTTGGGCATGCCAAACTTTTACAGTTCGTAATGAGTTTATTGCATATAATAATTATGGGCTCGGTAATTAAAACTTAAAAATTACTGCTATTTTATTTAATATAAATGATAAATCAAAGATTTCATTTGACTTTTTGTAAGTTGAAACTAGGATGTGTCAGAAACATCAATCTTAAATTTCATATTATGGTAATTGTATGTTATGCTTCAAATACTGGAGTTGTGCATGTATAAAAACCTTTGACAAGTCAGAAATATTGGCTAAGAGAAGAGTTTCTTTTCATTTAGTGTGTATGGTTTAACATGTATTGTTTAAATAATTTATAACAATATTTATAACAATATTTATAACAATAATTGTTCAACGTTGCGGGGGTGGGGGGGTTGTTTTTAGGGCTGCTACTCCAAACAAGAGGTGAGAGCAGTTTCTGCAGTTGCTTCACAGGATCGTATAAGACACAGTCATCAGCTCCAGGATCTTCCATTAACAGGACGTTTTAAGGATAAGGAATACCAAGCACATTTACAAACCTGTGAACAAAGAAATGGGCAGGATAATAGTAGATGCTGGACTAAGAAAACAGAGCACTCACCACAAAACCAAGGCAGATGCAGAAAAGGAGTGTGTTGTTGATCCCAGTCCTCCACAGCTAATGTTAGGTAAACAATTCTGATTTGCAATTTTAGTCTTTATTTAAAATAAACTAAAATGAGAAGCTAAGCTTTCTGTTCAGTAAGATAATCTAATACTAAAAAGTGTAGTGTCTTTGTTTTGAAATTTGATGAAATTCAGCACTTTAGGCTATTAGGTAAACAATGGATTTGCCATCAGTGGCTTGAATGTGTCTTTTCATGTTTGAAATGTATTTTAAAATATTATTCTTGTGACACTGAAGGTAAAAAGGAAGAAGCTAGTGCCTCTTGATGAAGACAAGTTCTTCATTAAGAATCAAGAAGTATTTTTAGTATATATTGACTGTCATAACTTTCTTTACCTTTTATTCTCAAGAAAACACCAGTGATTTTGATACTGTATTTATTGGGGGGAATGTTTTAGTATTATTTTTTTTTAAATCTAATTGAAATTGTTTGTTTCATTCCTTATTCTGTAAAAAGACATTTACTAGTGCTGCATGAAATGTATTCTTTCTTAATACCTACCCACCTTTGCTCAGAGTTAAAAAGGTTTGTTTTTACAATGGTCCTGGGGCTAAACCAGGGAAGAATTAACACCTGTAGTTAAATACTTTTTTCAATTTAGAAGCAAACATGCAACAAGATAAAAGTCACAGATGTGAGGACTTGGAATGATGCCTGGTGAGAAAACTCACTTTTAAATAATATTATAATAATGCAGTTGTGGAGCAGCAACAGATGATATTGCTTAGAAAAACAAAATTGAGGAGCATCTTAACAGACCAGGAGACCAAATGTGATTCCTGCCTTTCAGTTTCAGTTTTGCATTTTGCTTTTACAAAGGTTTCAACAGTATTTTTGCCATGAATGTCTTGTTGTCTCCATCCTTTCACTTTCCTTGATTAGGCATTACTTATAGGACCTTCTGGCTCCATAATTTCCAATTTTGGTCATAATAAACTTTCATCATCACTAATAGTTTTTTTATTTATTCTTTTTCATAACCCCCCCCTCCCTAGGCCTCTCTGAAGATCACATTGCCTTTGCTATAGTAGCTGTCACAGTAGTCCAGCTCTAAAGGGAACCGTGTAAATCAGTGACACTCCATACGAGCACAGGCATCTGCCTTTGGGAATCAGCTGAAGGTTCAGAGGGAAACCTCAGATAACACACAACAAGTGAGAGCAACAAGTGATAGAAGAAAGGTAGACTATTACTATGTTTACATGGTTAAAGTTCTAAAGATGGGCAGGTTTTTTCTTGGTTCACTTTGAAGAGAGGATAGTGGGAGGGAAACAGCACAGAGATACTGGAGTCACAACGAAGAGGTAACTGGGGTTAACACAAATATCGATAATGAGTTGTTATGGAAGTTAAAGTCTGTGGTGAAAAGATGCAACCCAAGTGTGAGCATGTTCTATGCAATTAAAAGAAAGACAAAGTACTTCCTCTACCAATCACACCATTTACTGAGATGTCCCGTGTGAGTGTTTGCACAAGTGATTCAAAAGAATGTGCAAAAATATCTTTTGAAATGGCAAATGTTTCTGGGTTTTGCTGTTTAGTGTCTTCATCTATAGTCTCACATTATTTCAAAATGCTTGTGTCAAGATTTCTTAAGAACTGTGGGGTTTGAAATTTACGGCTGTGAAACAACTTTGAAAATGTAATTCAATGTAACTTCATCTTCTGGAGTTTGCAGGTAATCAAACAACATCACACAGGCCTCTGTCACTCTTTTTTTTCAATAGGGACTTCAGTCCAAAAATCAAATAATAATAGTTTCAAGATTAATGCATGCAATCACTTTGATAAGGTTAATTTTAGGATAAATAACTTGGGTGTAAATGGGTGTCTCAATAAATGGGTTGGGCTTGTAAACTTGATGCATGAGGGTGGAAATTCTTGGATGTCTTGGTAAATGTAGGGGGTCTTTTTTAAATGCTGCTTTGAGAATATCTTTATAGAGCCTTTTGCTTTGACCACTCACCCCTTCTTGTGTGTCCTGCTGCAAATTTTCCTTCATTAACCATGTAGTATAAAAGCTTTCCTTCTAAATGCCTGTATAACCTGTCCCTCACAAGTATCCCAGCTTTTGAAGTTTTTGAAGTGTCATTTTGAAATTGGGTTTTACCACCAATACCTTCCTATATGGCAGTTTTCATAATCCATTTGTAAAAATTTTAGATAAGCACCTTTTCTTAGCCCAGGGGTATACAGAAGGCTTTCCACAAAGGCATTTCATTTTCTTCCTTAAAACAAAAACAGTTTCTGACTGCAGTGACTGGAAGGAAATCAAGGGTAGGCATTTTTTATGTTGTGATACTGTCTCTCATGCTGTGACTGTTTTGCTTTCATGTTCCCTTCCTCTGCACCAAGATTTTCTCATCATGAAGATCATCACTTGTCCATATTGGCCTATCAACACTGGAAATTGTTTCTTCATACCTTTACCGGGGTAACAAAGGTAACAAGGTGGGGTCTATGTGAACCAAACCACATGTGGTGAAATCACTCTCCACATTGTTCCAAAAGCATAAACTGACCCAGCTTGAAATCCCAAAGCCATCCTGTTGTTCTAAGATATGAATTCAAATTGATTTTCATTTGAAGGATGTCATGACCTCACAAGGAAGTAGGTTAGACAGATAGTTCAACCAAAGGGAGGAAGGTATTTCCTATAATTCCTTTAGTACCTCACAAAAGTTCTTTAAAAAGATCAAAGGCAGTTTGTGCAAATTTTAGATGATTAATGATATACATCTGTAGGTGGATGTCTCAAAAATTAACTAATCCTGTCCTAGAATAATGAGATACTTGAGCAAGGGGATCATCAAAATTCCATTATTTGGTTTGCTACAATTCCTTTTCTCTTCATGACTAACTAGTACAGTGGGTTTGGATACACAAGCTGCCTGATGGGGTTTTGAAAGCTTATACAGAACTTATACATATATGCTGTATGGTAATGTCAGATTTATGCAAAGATTCTGGTATGAATGAAAGAGTTTGCCCTTTCCTTCTCATTTAGAAATAGAACTCTCATCTAGGTGTCATCAGTTTGCATTGTAATTATTGTATGTCCCTCTTCCTTTCTTGTTTTGTCAAATACCATTGAGGTCCCATTATGGGCTCATATTACTGCCTTATTACACATACCTTGGACACTCCTCCACAGATTTGGGTAAATCCACAAAAGCTGCTTCTTCTGGTCTTCAAAGATGGCAAAGATCTATTCTTTGCTGTACCTACCAGCATATTTTTTTACTACTGAGATACCAACACTGGACTTTATCTGCCATTTGTGGGGGCAGGCAGGAATACTCTAAGTATTTTCACTGATTCCTTCTTCAAGAAGGCAGAGATTTCACATGAACATACAGCAAGTCACAGTTATCTTTTGAGACCAACAAGTTCAGTTATCACAGTGACGCTATCACTGGTGTCTTATGATGATATCTTTGTTTCTGTATGCTCTTTATTTCTGTTGCACACGTTACAGTTTCATCACAATTCAGTATTTTGCAGCAGGAATTCTTTTATTATATCACTTTATTAGTTTTGTATTTTTAAGAATACATAGATGCAATGCTGATGAAAACTTCACTAAATAATTTTAACAGAGATTTTATTTATACTGATGATTTGAAATTATGTTATTGTACATTGTTACGTTGCTTAGTTAATACTAAGAACTATGTTGCCTGCCAGTGGTTTGTCTGATATTATTTTGAACTTGACATGGTAGAGGAAGGTTGGTAGTACCTGTTCACTTCTGAAGTTATGATAGTAGAGAGAGTAATCAGCCTTTTCATCTGTTCTTGCAAAGCAGGTATAGAGACTATTTTCTGCTGCATTTAAACTCCTGTTAGATATGACTCTGGCCTTCATTCATCAGAACGGTAAACATTCACTGTTAATGCAGTCTGAGATATATTTTGTTTTCTCACAAGTTTTGTAAATTGCAGTTTAGTACAATAGTTATTTCTATTTGGAAAATGGAAGTGGGAATACACTTAATACCAGTCAGTCACTTCCTTGGGTTATCTGATGAAATTCCTGTGTTTTACCTTTCTTCAATGTATATGTGTAGCATAAGCATAAATACATCATGCTTTATTACATTCTCTCATCGATCATCTTGAAAATATTAAGCAAAAGGGACAAGTCACTGATTGAAGAGAGTGCTGCTTCAGAGAGGTGATGATGGCAATTAGAAGAATTATCCCAACTGCTTGCAAGTTTCTTTCTGCAGTGCGTTTTTAGGGTAGCTTTTTCTGCCTGTTCTCCCTTTTAATTTTCCAGGACTTTTAACAGCCAAGTCTGTGATGTGAATCAAAGTATTTCAATAACCTTAGATACAGCAATTTTGCTTCCTTTCACAGCAACATTAACTGAGGGTGTACAAGTGTCTGAGGACAGGTAGGACAGACCTGGCAAAAGACCATTCTGCCAATTTTTGGTTACCCTGAAAGTCTGAAGCTGGACAAGAGAGAGCAAAAGACAGCACTCATTCAAAAGGTTACTTTAGATTTGGCACAGAAAAGGGAAATGCCTCTGGAATTCTTTTTGTCCTCGGTGTTTCGTTAGCTTTCCTCCCTCAAGGGAAAAAGCCACTGTATCTGAAAGCTTTTCCTTCAGCTGGCTGCTGGCCATTAATCCTCCTGTGTTTTCCAGCTCAATAGTGCTCACTACTTGTTCTGGTTTTCACTCTTTTCCCAGTTTTTCCTTCCTCTAAGAGTCAACTGGCTTTTTTCTCCACCTCTTTATCTTTTTTCAGGATGGAATTGTCAACATTTGGTGGGAATTTAGGTCAGATAAAGGTGACGTTTTTCTGTAGCCTGTGAACATACTTTCTCTTTTGGGTTTTTTTTGTATGTGTGAAATACTGCATTTGATGCATATCACTTCTCCAAATTTAACATCTCTGTTGGGAAAAGGGAAAAAAATTAGTCAGCTTTCATTTTAAGTGCTTTTTTTATCATCTTTCCTCCAGTCAGTAGCAGTTGGCATTTCTTGCTTTCACCCCTCCATGTATTGTTAACACAAAATTCACATATTCACAAACCAATTGTATTTTCACTGGAAAGATTGCAGTAGTAACAGGCAGAAACTGATGACCTTTCAGGCAGTCAGAATTTTTCTTGTCAGCATTTTTTACTTTTCAGCTTTTAGGATGCTTTAAAGTCAGGTTTGGTTCTTGGGGTAATTTTTTTCCTTTGAAAAAACAGGTGCTGCATTCATGTTCCCATGTACTCCATAAAGGGAGTACATTTTCATATAACTATTCGAGCACATAATAGATGAGTATTTTAATTAAACTACTTAAGTGAATATCTTAATGAATTAAATGTAATCATCTTGAAAAGTAATTTTGATTCCACATTTTTATGGTAAGAAATATAATTTAAGGCTATTTTATGATGAAGCAATTTATACTTTTTTATTACCTTTTTAAAAACTGTATGGGAAAACATACTTTGTAACTGAGCTCTACAGTGATATACTAAGCTGGAATAATTTAAGTCATGAAATTTCATGTGAACATATAGAGATTTACAAAATTCTATTAACACTTTAATTTTTAAAATATCTATCTTGTAGAGAGTTCGTGGACTGATGAATAAACTGTTTTTACATTCTGTAATCCATCCTGCTTAATCTATCCCAATGACATGAAATGTAAGTAATTGAAATTATTTTTTCAGGCTTGCCTGGAAACCTTTGAAAAACTTACAGGTAAAAAGTTGTCCTATGCATAGAAAAGATCAGTATCAGACCAGAGTGGTACATGATGTGGCACACTTAGTTAAAATAAGGTGTGCTATTAGGTAAGCCTTAGTTCTGCTATAGATGTGTCACTGGACAGTATCTGTTTCTAAATAATATTCCAAACATGCTAAACATTTAATAGTAGACAGAATGAATGCACTATAAAAGGTGAAGTTTAAAAATGTCAAAAAATAGTGTTTCATATAAGTAATTATATAAATTTTAGTTTTCTCTTCTTAGCAAAATCATGTCTTATGGAATTCAAGCTTTCTGGAGGGATGTATTGTTAGAAAATAGTGTAAAGACTTGAGAGAAGCAGTGACACCTAAGGATAGCAAATTAAGAAAGCAATTATTTGAGAAAAATGTATGTTGCGTTCACTTCCTTGGCCTGTTTCTTTGGCATGATTCAGCTCCCTTAAATCAGAACTCCAGAACATCAGCTCTCCCTTTCATTTACTCCTCCTTATTCATATCAAACAGGCAGCACTGGAGACACTCAGTTGTTTTGTTAGTCTGTTCATTCAATGTAGGAGTAAGGAAAAGGATTTAAATATCTGATGTTAAGGCCTGTCTGTTGCCTAAGCCAACAACGTTGGGCTTTTCATGAGGCTCTGTGCTTCCCTTCTCTTTTTTGATAAATCACAGTGATAGATTTCCCTATGGAATTATATGAAGGGGGTACAGTAAGGGGAGAAACAAGTAAATCCATAAACAATCAAAACTTCTTGTCACTGTCATTGTTCTCTCACTGAAGGCTGAACCAGGTAGTTCCATTCCATTGCTTTGCCGCTCTCTAACTTCTGCTCAGAGAGCAAAAAGAGGGCTTTGGAGGCACAGAGCCCCTCTTGCAACACTCTGTGTTTCTGTATGACAGTGAGATTGCACCCTGGAGGTGATCTGGTGAAACAAAACCGGTGCTGCTGCTCTGCTTGGGTGCTGACAGAGGCAGGAGAGAGAGGAGACAGTGCGCTCAGCTTTGACACTGAGACAGACTGCTGGTTGCTGTGCTGCCTCTGGAATCAACATAGAACCCTTCCCTGTAGCAGAGAACATGAAAATGAGGTGTCTGAAGGAAGATGATGTTACACTCCGAAGTGCTCGAGTGCTTAAGTTTGGAATCCATCAGTCATGACTGTCCTCAGGAAGCATGATGAGAACTGACAATGCAACCCTTAGATTTGTCTGCACGAAAGACCAGGCAAGCAGCCACAGGCTTCTTCCCGATAAGGCTGTCAGTTTCCCATGGGCCCAACATACCAGGCTTAGCTACGAACAGGGTCCCACTAACGGAAAGTTGAGAAAGCTCCTAAATATGCTGAAAGTTGCAGCTGAATGTCATTTGTTAAGATTTCTCTCACTGAACTTCAGATGGAACAGCAGCAATCCACCAAGCTACCTATAGTGGGCTACATTATACAGTCCCTGTCTTTAGTCCCTGATTTAGGGAGAAAGAGCTTGATAAACTGCCCACAGTTCATCACTCGGTTATAAAAGTCATGGGAAGATCTTAATTCAATGTATTTCTCATATACAGTCCACAGTAGTAGGAAATCATTTTCATATGCAACACTTCAGGATTTTGCAGGGAACAAAACAGGCACCATTTTTTCACCTTCTATTAAGAAGACGTTTATAGTTTTCACACAACAATTAGCCAGGCTTAAATGAATTCAGTACTCATTGTGATTAAAGGATATGTACTTATTTTTCTTAGTGGCTCTCAAGTGGGAACAGGAGATGAGTTTTCCTGTCATTCGCTCTCATACTTTTAAGTGTTGCTTAATGACAACACTAAAGTTTTCACAAGAAGCTATGCATTTCCAGATGCTAAAAAGCTTTTCTAAAACAAAATTTTCTTCTCAAAATTGCACTGTGCTTTTTAAATGTCACTCCCTAAACATTAGCATAACCAAATGGGATCACAATTGGAAAGAGAAATAATTTATTTTTTTAATAACCCTGCCGCCTCTGGAAGGATCACAAAGGTTAAATGTCAAGTTTCATATGCTTAAATAAATATCACAAAATAAAAAAACAAGGCCTGAAATATTAGGAATCGGAAGGACATATATTACTTGTTTCAGGGTGCTACAGTAGCCCTTATCACACCTGTCATTAAATTTTTTAATAATCCAGATCAAAGGAGATAAGAAAGGTCACTGAAACCAAAGTAGGCTACTTTTTAGCACTACTATACACAGAGAGCAGGGTGTTGCTTCAGCATGTTAGGTAGTGAATTTCTTTGATCCTACCTATAAATGTCACTCTGTATGTCATTTAATTGTGGTATAGTCTTTTATTGGTGCAATTAAATCTTTTCAAACACATTACATTATCTCCAGCTCTGCTAAAAACCTTGCCATTGTTTAGGAAGCGAGGTAAGTCATTGTGAAATGATGCAGTTGACTTTAGTTTCTTCCTCCACCCCTCCACATAATTTTCTCCCAACGATTTTAATTTAAATCTCACCAAACAGTATAATGGTCCTGGAATTTGTTTAGTCGTTTGACTTCCTTTATCACACAGAGATGGTAAACATTCTGTTGCTAACATGAAGTGGCTCCAAGCAGCAAAACTAGGAGGATATTAAACCAGTAAAAGCTTATCAACCGATTCATTGATATGCTGTAAATTCCAACCTTTTCATTTTACTTTTGAGGGTTGCCATAAGTCAACACATTAGTAAGCAATTTGCTGACATTGGATCACTTAAAAAGGCTTCCCTGTGGACAAAGTTCACCTCGGCACTTTGTTTCGTCGTTTCATTTTATCATAGTCTTGTGCTGCTGTACGGATGACTGATGCAGTTTTGCATACCGATGGGGCATTTCACGGAGTCTGTTTATGCCATTCTAGCCAAGCTTTAAGAAGTCACAGACACAAAATGTAGAGGCAGGATGCTTTCAGAAACAAATTCAAATAATCAGTTTCAGTTGTTCTAGGGGAGAAAAAAGGTTATGTGTTATTATTATTATGCATTAAAACACAGCTGGATTTCATATTTAAATCTTAGAACATGCTAACACTAACAAATTATACAAAATGCTGCTTTCATTTCTGTTCACGCTGATAGTTTGCACTGGTTTGCCAGTTAGCAGAAGTTCTGGGTTAAATTTCGGTTACAGTTTTTTTCCTTCCCAGCCTCAGATTTTATTTGCTGATTGACAGATACGAGTTGGGTCAGGTCATACTACAGAAAATACAGGAGTAGCTCAAAGAAGATAGTATCTTAGCAACAGAGGAACTTCATGGACCCCTGTCTCAGGTAGGAGAAGAGTTTTCCACTTTATTTTTACAGTTCCAGCTCAAGGAGGCTCAGGAAAGGATTTTCAGGATCACTTAGTGAAATGGGGAAGGGAAATATGAGGGGAAGCTCAGGGAAGAAGCAGAGGACTTCTTACTGCTGAGGGAAGAAGGAACAAGCAGCAGAGGCACAGAGAGGGGCACCACTTGCTTAATGTGCCCCAGCCCTGCTCTGCCCCCTGCTCTCAGCTCTCTCTGGGGCTCTGCTCTCCTCAGCAGTCTCTCTAGCCCTAGTGGGGTTCACAGACACAGGGCAAGTCCTGGAACTGACCCTATACTGTCTGTGTTGCTCTCCTGCTCACAGAAATAGATGCTGGATAAAAGGCTGAGTTAAAGCATGGTCGCTTTTCTTCGAATTTGGGGTCCTGAGAGGCTACTGGAAAGCACTGTCATGGCTGTTCTTTCTGTTACATCCCTCCTCACTTGCTTACAAAAACGGGCCGGGTCTGTTCAAGTTTCATACCAGTATAAAAGACCAAGCGAAAAATCAGGACCAAAGCTGTTTTCAAAGGGATCGGCCTTTACTTGCTGATGAACAGAAACCACGAGTTATATAAAGATTGGGAGTAATCTTACCTTGCACTTCCTGAACTTAGATTTTAAAATTACATCAGCAAGAGCAGTTAAAATGGCAGCGTGGAATAGATTCAGTTCTAGAAACCAGGTAACAACAGTTCAGGTACAACTTACTAGGGTTGTTGTTTCTTAAATACATTTTCACTTTAGAATATTAAAGACATAACCTGATTGAAGTCTAGTGCATTAGTATTCCATAAATCCTTCAGGGAGCACACAGTGTTATCCTGCAGGATTATTTGGAGACCACAAAGTGTAAATATTGAAGGAGGCCTGGGGTGGAATCCTTGTTTATTTGTTTTCTGTTTTACACATCCCTTGAAAGGTCAGCATGCACGGTCTGTGTGGGAGGCACTCAGATCTGTTTCCTTCCTGTCAGTGAGCAGTGGTGAGGGGAAGCACAAGGCTCCCCATCTGCTCTTTGCTACACACAGAACTCTCAGAGTACACAAGGGGCTGCTGCTTTTCCCATCACACTGGGATTTAAATATGTACACTGTATGAGCGCTCTCTGGGAACTTTTCTGTTAGGTTAAATTGATAATCAGCATTAACTAACAAGGCAACAAAATCCAGTTTGTACTGACACATGGATATATCCTTTCAATATACTGTTGTGTTAGGGATCATTTGGAAATACAGTAAGTCATAACAGTTCACAGCTAGCAGTGAATCAGACCATAAAATCAAAAGAACACATGGGATCAAATCTGATCTTTAGCAGAAAATTCAAAGTTTATATGAAAACTTCAAAAGTAAAGTGAGCTTTCCACAGAGTTGCTGTGGCATTTTTGTGGGATTTGGACTCTTGATTCCTCTGGTTCTAGAAGAGCTTATTTTGAATATTCTGATATATGCTATCAAGGGTCATTTTAGCAGCTGGAAGAGAACACCAAAAAAAGGGGAAATTAAACAACAGGAAAGCACTGAAGTGCCATCGGGCTGTCTGACCTTGAGCTCAACCCTTCTGCCACCTCACCTTCCACTTTCCAACCCACACTCCCTGCAAAAGTGGCTCCTTAATTTCCTATCAGGTTTCCACTCCCAGGAAAAGCCATGGGGAGAAAGGCTCATGGTGTACAGTCATGGTACAGGTATTGAAATGTTCCCTAAACCTGCTGTAAGCATTTAAGAGGAGCAACACAAAGTCCAAGCCTTGTGTGAGTCCCTGCAGAGTTGTCAGATACTGTGGTGCACTGAAAGAGGCCATGGTAAGCTGGGACTGCACTCCAGGACATAAGATTAAGTTCAACAAACGCATTCTTTGCTTTTAGGTATTTATTTTGCTGAGCACAGGTGGGAGTATCTTCACAAATGAAGACAAGATTGCTCAGGCCTATATGCAATATGTGGAAACATATTGAAGGCAGTAGGTCATAAAAGTCTATACTGAGGACAATACTTGAGTACTTAATACATGATGTACTGCCAGGGCTCAGCTTGGAAATTTCTGTGTCCACCTGAGCTCTGCATTTCTAGACATGCATGAGCATCCCCCACAGGCAGCAAAAGAGATGATGAGAGGCCTGCATAAAACAGTTGAGGGAACTGGGGGTCGTTTCTTATATGGATAAAGGGAAATGCAACTTTTCAGGTGTGGAAAACGCTGGTGCAAGCGGAAAGGCTTGTTTTATTATGGACATTTGAGAACCCAATTAAACCTTAGAGAGTGGCAAGGGCCCTTCACATATGACATTTATAAAATCTTGGACAATTAAGCACTGGAATACAGTGTCTACAGACTGCACAGCAATAACACTGCAGACAGCCCCTGCCAGGTTGGTTAAATACCAGGAATAACGCAGGTATGTTTGCTCCTGCACAGCCTGAACGATCAGACATCTCCAGGTCCCTTCCAGCCACGTGATTCTTGAACTTTAAAAACAGTCTAAACTCTCCTGTGAAATGGAAATTAAAGTCTGAAGCTGTTTAAGTTTCAGACAGTTTAGGAAACATAGTGGTCATGTTTTTAATACATAAAAATTGCCCTTCAGTCAAACTATTAAGCTATTGAAAATTACTTACAAATTACATAATCAGCATACTTTCCTATAAACAATCCCCACTGGCCTAAAGCAGAGGGTTCAAATTAATTGCACACCTGTCTTAAAACACAGAGCTGTGATGTCTCTGAATGTACAGGAATCTCCAACACATTCCCTACATCAGCTATTTTACAAACACAGCCATTTGAGAATCTCAAAAGCAGGTTACATTGGAAGGAAGAAGAGAGGAACGTAACTATTCACACCAATTGCCAGCAGGATAATTTAGAATGCCACAGAGATTTTTATTTTTCCCTACTTAAAATAAAATTAAAAAAAAAAAAAGGCACAAAACTCTGCTATGAATCACACTTTACCTTTATTCAAAACACAGTAAAAAAAAAAATCTTCCTACAAAAAACTCAGTGTAACATTTCAAAGCAAAACACACATTACCACTGCTTTTCACAAAAAAAAAAAAAAAAAATCAGCCTACCTTAGGCAACAATTATTTTCATTTATTTTTGTAACACAACAAAGGATCCACAACAGAGAACATTATAAATCATATTTCTGGATGACCTAAAATGAACTGGAAAGGGTTTGGTGGGGAAAAGATATTGTTTGCATTTAAGTAACACTAAAAGCACAATTTTTCAGCTGTATTATACCTTGGTCAGACACATCCATGTGAAAGGAAAGTCAGTTGCTCAAGACTGGAGAGTTTACAAAGCCTTAAGCCCTAACTGAACCAAGAGGGGGACCACCAATTCTGCTCAACATCTCGCAGCCTCACACGGTTTAGATTGTGCGTAATTTTTAAGTTTTTATTGTAAACTGAGATCTTACCAGTAACACTGCAGGGAAAAACCTGAAAGTGCACAAGAGAAGGTATCTGCTGCCATCGTTAGAGCCCAGCCAGCAGCAGCAACAGCCACAGAAATGCTGGTTCAGAATTGTACTTTTATGGTTGCATCCCCCAAAGCCCACGTGAAGCTGCTCCCAGGTGATGGGGATCAGAGAGCCAGCAGCACTCTGGGAACGTTGTCGGTCTCCCCAGTGGCAATTTTAAAGACAAAGCTTCACAGAGACAGGAGCAACATGTGTTTTCTATTTAGGTAAGGTAGGGTTGGGTCCAAACCCCACAGGAAAGCAAAGAAAGTGTAGATTCCTTTTGTGTACATGTGTTTCATATACACACTTTGAGACTGCACATCCATGACCCAAATGTATCTTCATTTTCTATCCATTTATTTTTAAAGCACTAGAAGTCATGCCAGATAAGGCAAAAATACTTTGAAACCTACCTTTAAAAAATGGTAAGTGGCTCAACGTTTTTTTTGTTACATAAAGCCAGGGAGGAGAAAGTTACTCACCGAGATTTTGTGATTCTAAGAATTTTGGACCAGACTGGAAAACCTCATGGTTAGGTGGAAAAGGGGAAGTCATGCACCAATTGATTTTCTCCTTAAGCATTTCAACACATCCATTGTATCCACAGCACAGGTACTGCCATCATGCCACTTTTTTTAATGACCATTTTATACGGGGAGAGAAAGTCCAAAACATGCTCCTAGATGTGAAATACAAAGGTACAAAAACACATGAAAAGCCTCACCTTGGCACCACGCAAAGCCTGACTGATGAGAACACTCTGCCCACATGATGTGTGTCCGTCTCCGATGGAGCAAGGCAGCAGGCACATAGAGCTGTGGTCCCACTCTATAAATCACAGATCAGATTAAGTGCAGAGCAGTTCCACAGAACATCAGCTACTCTGCAGTGCCTGCCATGGGGCTCAGAGCGACTGTACCAGCACGTCACTCTCACTGAGAAAGGGGCTGGTGACCTCCCACTACTGGAACTTAAAATCACAAATATATGCAATGACTAAACCACTTCCCTCTCACTCCTAATTCAAACTGACTTGAGCTCTTGGTAACCTGTTAGAGGACGCTCTAGTGACAGGATTGGTTAAATAGAATCTAGTGGTACAAAACAAATTGATGAATAAATGCTAACATTTTCATAATAGAGGAACAGTTCTAACTACGGAATGTCTCTGTACAGGCTATCTGAGAAAAGAAGTACATTAAAAATCAAAGCAAGTGCCCCAATATTTCAATAGCTAGTATCTATGGAAGCACTGAATATATGAGGAATGCAAAACAAAGCCCTCTTCAGGAAAGGAGCTTCATCCAGTGATGCCGACTACAAAACTTAATGGGGGGTGGGGGAGCAGAAGCAACAGCAACACTTGAGGTTAGTGATCAACAAACATTTAGAAGCAGCATCCTAAAGTGCTCATGTAGGTACATATGAACATTCAGATCTCTAAAAGCCTTGAAGAAGTAGGATTTCCTATGTTTATGTGAGGCCTTCATACGGATACACCTTTTAAATAGCTTGGAATGACATATGTCAGGAGTATCAGCATGTACAGGATATTTCTGACACCACTGGCTGGTTGGACTCATCTTCTATATTTGTTAAAACATTTAATGCTATATATATTTTTTAAAAACGTCTATGAGCAATATATGAGACTTCAAAAGTTACTGGAAAAAATATGGTAAATAACACAGAGGTAGCAAGCATCCTCAGATTTTTTGTTGCCAAGAGACATTTTGAGAAGTTCACAGGCTTCTATAAAGTCCAAGATACTGTTGCACTGTGAATCACAAAATGATTTTAAGAATTGATGTTCTTTTCAGTGTCAGTGAATTATTGGCATATTTAGAAAACACAATTGACATTCGTATACCAGTGATACACTTCTTCTTTCTCTGTGAAAAAAGTTTTAGGTACTTCAATTGTGAAACAGTTCAAGAACTTTCCATTAAAGCTGCCTTCTGGTATGTTTTCTTACAGGGCATACATCAGATCTATGTAGATTCTTCTTCTGCTATTTCACATTTTGTCTACATCAAGAAGAGAATCTGTTCTTAACATCAATGCCACCAAGTATGACAGTGAATTACTTGAAAACACAAAAAAGGGAAGCAAGCCAAGATGTTCGATGTTTTCAAGAATTCAGGCCAGATTTAGAAAAAAGTTTCATCAGCCCCTGAATTCCATGAACTTAAGGATTTTAAATATATTTTTAGTAATATAGAATTTTAAAGACTGACTAGGAAAATAATCAAAAATAATTTGCAGGGATGAGCTCCACATCATTTCCCTCAACCATCACCCTTCCCCAGTTACTGGGCACAGTGGGGATTCTGTAAGTCCCATTTAGTGTTAATTCCCCACGAGGTGTGTTCTCCTTCCTAAGATTCTGACTGATTCTGTTGGGCTTTACTTGTTAAAGTGCTGGCTGTGGTCTGGAGGGTCATGGCTCCTCTCAGAACCATGCAGCACTCTTGGGACAACAAGCAGCCATTCCAATAGGGAATGGCTGCACAGTAGCATACAGACAGAAGATCCTGAACAACTTCTAAGCTTCAACAAAACAGCTGAAAGTGACATGCTCCAGTTCAAGAACACCTCAGCTACCACCTGGAAACCCCAAGAGTCTGCGATCCCCATCCAAAATCACCCAGTTCAGCACCTAGAACTTTGTGCGGCAGAGGGACACACCAAGGGCTGATCTCACACCCTGACCACAGAAAGGACCATCACAACTTGATACGACAGGGACTGGGTCCAACTTGCCTGTGATAAGGGCAAGGGGCAAGGTAGAAAAGGGGGCAGAGGTTCTATCAACATCTGGGTTGTAGCTGTGGGCTTAGACTGCAATCCCTGAATGGGATGAATTCAAAAGCAGCATTTTTGCAAAGTTCAAATACTGCTTATGTGACTGAAATAACCTGCCAGCTTAACAATAGCAAATTCAATGTCCATGGGTTGGGGAGGGAAGTCAGTGTAGGCAATACTGTCTTGAGTCAGCACTAAAATAACAACAAAAATCCTAATGCTAGCAGGTAGGGGATCTTATTTCATTAAAGCAATTAAGGGTTCACAGTTCACATCAACACTTTTTTAAATGAAACTAAGCAATTTCTTTTTAAAGAGGTTACTTATGCGACCCTAGTGTCCTGTCTCTGTTTAAATGTTTTCACCTAGATTAGCTTAGCTGCTGTATGTATACCACCACCCTGCTTCTGGAAGAGGAGGAAAAGAAAGAAAAATAACATAGAGCATGCTTAAGAATGTCAAGGAAAGCCACATGAAGGAAGCGGCCAATGGCACCCTGTTTCTGGCTTATTCCTTTCTAATTTAGACTGTAAATTCTTTAAGAAAAGGTCCGTCAGGTCTTCACTACACAGCAGTGGGCACATGTGAGCACCTCAAGTAGCATCAGCTGCTGCAGACACACAGATGAGCAGCGGAGAGCTGGTGGGACAGACAAGCCCCTCCGCATCACCACTCCCAGTGACACACTGGAGGAAGTGCCACTGCCCATCCCACTGAGCACACGGCTGCAGGAGCTCCTGCCCTCCCTCTGTGGTGCTCGAGGTGGTACTTCGGAACCAGACAAAGGAAAACAACTTGTCAAATCCTTTAATTTCTATGACACTAAAACAGTCAACAGGGTCAAAGGTATTGGAGGAACAACAGGGACAAAGATAAACATCACATTACAGACAGTAAACAAAACTTCTTCTGAATGCAAAAACTGTTACTTGTACAGTAACCAATACCACTATTTTTCAGCTTAAAAGTGATAAGCATGTGTGCTTTACGCTTAGAAACTCCACAATATTACAGTTCTGTCACTGCACTTAATACGTGCTACCAACACAGAATAAAGCCAAGAAACGGCTAACTTAAAACACTTAGTTTACATCTATTTTTTGGTCTTGTGTGGTATCTAGTTGAAGATGGAAGCATTGATGTGCTTTTTGCCTCGTAAGAAGTGAGGCAGATGTTAATGTTACTAAGATCAGCTGTATATACCTTGAAGGTATAGAACACCTGACTCTACATGAGTCAAAATACTAGGAATGTACTGTCAATATCCATTAATGAATTACCAGTTGCTTGTATTTAAGTGACTATATGTTCTGTGAAAAGTATACAGTGACCTGTACCTTACACTCAGTAACAAAGCTTTGCATAAGCATGTCATTTTCAAGGCCAAAGGTATATTTTAATGTGGACAGTGTCACAATATCAACAGCTCATTTAAATCAAAACACTGTCAGTAGTTGCACAGGGTAGTTCTGAATTTCTCAGCCACCTTTGAAACCACACAGCATCTCAACCATCCCACAGATTCCAGTGTAAAATCTTCCCTATCGTAGCCTTAACTGATACATCTGCCTGCAGAATCCAGCAGAAGGGGTGGGGACAGTCAAGGCTGCAACACTTGCTTTGAAAAAGAGTTCGAAAGTTTTGCCTGAAGCTTGGGTGCTCCTCAGCAGGAACTGCCTCGGCTTAGTTTAAGAAATTGACCAACTCACTTTCAGAAACCACACACATGCATTATAATCCACCTTTTGCTGTGTTCCTGGTTCACTGGTGTCAGGACAAACATCCCTCCAAAGGCATGAAGAGCAAGACCTATGATGGTTCACACTCCCTAGGTTTATTCCTAATGATGACTTCTTCAGTTTCACAGAGTGTATTTAAACAACTGACTTAATGTTGTGAAAGAAATATCTCTATAAAGTTAACTGGCCTCACACACCACAGTTCACCAGCCCCGTTAAGACACGAGGACAATTTTGGTCATACAATGACTTGCATGAAGAAGTGGACACATTTCAGTTGTTTTTAACTATAATGCTAATACATAAGGCTACAAGCTCTGAGAATACCTGAATGATGCCCCAATAATACATCTCTCAATATTTTAAACGTAAATAAATTTTAAAACGACTTTTAATTATAGCTCCCTCTTCTTGGTTGCAGAACTTTGACTCAGATAAAGATTTCTCTCTAAAGTGTCAGCATTAAACAGAAAAGATGCTTGTAAATCTTAGTGAAACCAAGCAATTTTACTTTGTCTTCCAAGACTTGGTACAACACATCAATAGTCAATTCAATAAGCCTTGAATTTATACCAATCACACACCAAAAAAAAGTAACTCTAGCATCATATTTACTACAGCAATATTTACATTATGCCCCAGTTCAAGTCAGAAAAGGCAGCTGCAAAAAAACCCCCAAAAAACAACAAAAACAAAAAAGAGAAATCCTCATGTGTACTGGAGCTTGATTTTTGAAGCACTTTAGTGAAAAAACCAAGCAAACGTTCACACACACAGCAATAAAGGCTACAGCCCAGAGCAGTCATCTCAGAACAGCCAAAGAGTTTCTGACATATGGTTTACCTTATTTCAAACCACACTGGAGAGCAAGTTGTCACCAACTGATCACATATAAAACCCAAACTACAGACTGACAGAGCTTTTTTTATAGAAACAGGAAATAAACAGGAACATTTTCTGGCTCCCTACATGATGGGCACTCACCGAACATGTCCCCATTCCAATCTGTTTGAAGATTACTTGTGGTCAAGCAGGACAAAAATGCAACAAGATTTTGAATACTTAGGATTTTTCTTTACTGTAACCTGCTTCAAGGATTCCTAAGGCTGCAGTAATGCCACGAGAAAGGACATTACCACCCACCGATGCCATCCTGAATCTAAGGCCTCTGAGCAGTAAACTGTAACACTGCAGAAGTTCAAACTACCAAGACTGGACACACAAGTTTTACTACCAAACCACCTCTGTCATCTCTATAATCTTAATTTATGATATCTACACATATAATAGGCCTATATACATGTTCATGTGTACGTTACAAAACAGGCTTGGTGACAGACACTGGACTATGCCACTGAACAGAAATCCTGGTAACTGGAGTACAAATTCAGTGAAATTTACTTCAAATTAAAGATTGTAGAAAACTGCAACTGCAGCCTCCTAGGCCTGTGCTCCTTGCATTGATTACAAGTACTGCTGACACACAGTAGTTCTTCAAGAATTTTACAGGGCAACTGGGAAGAGTTAGGGACCTCCATGGCACAGTAGCTCACAGAACTGCAAGAGCTGTGACAGGGAGTCTACACAGCTTTTTACAAAGCATACTAGGCTCAGATTTAACACTGAAGGTAATCTTCATCTGGACTTCAATAAGACATTATTTGACCACCAGTAAAGTAACCTGGCAGTTAGAGCTAAGAACAGAGAGCTGAAAACACTAGCCTTACAACAAAGCTTCATGACACAGCCTACTGCATCCAGCACAAAGGGAACTGGGATCTCTACCAGTTACTGCCATTATTAAGACACTCTTAGTAGAACTGTTTATCTCGTGTCAGGATACCTACTCCAGGTACTTTACTTTTCCAGTAAGGGTCATATTGGATTTCAAGTGTATCTTTTCTTCTTTTTTTTTTTTTTCCTTTTTTTAACCAAGTCCCAAAGATATTCTTTATAGCTGTGTTTGTACAACACAGGAGGTACTGAGCATTCAAATGCTAGCAAGTTTAAAAATAAAGATGTGAGACTTTCAACAAATAAAAAGGAATGCATTATTCTCTTCAGCTTCCAGTCTTCAAGGCACCTCCTGCATTAACTTACTGGGAAATAAACAAGCAGACCAAAAGTTCACTGGAAAGAGAAGAAACTGACACAACTAACTTCCTCAGAAGCATACAGCATCAAAAATGAGACAAGGCTGGACCCAAACTAACAACTAAAAGCACTATAAAAATGCTGATGAGATGACAGGAATGCCATGAGGTTGATGTTTTCAGCTCTGTTGACTGCAGGTGACTGTTATCACAGTGTTTTCTGATGGCCATTCGCGGACGGCTTTGTCTCCGAGTCTCTTGGATTGTTTGATAGATGAAGTTTATCTAATCCTGCAAAACATTAAGAAAAAGATAAAACTGAGACTCTCCCATGGTTCATGTATACAGGTATTCAAAAGAATACAGGCAATCCAAATTCTACTCTGTGGTTAAGGATTTCACATTTGCTGGAGAACAGAATTGACATTCTAGCTTCAGTAAGAATTACTTCTGGCAAATTCCCTCAGTGGTGTTTAAGTGAGAAAAGCCCATTACAATGGACAAGCATGGAAGCCAGAGAATCCTAACTCCACATTGCTTAAATCACAGACTTAGAGGTTAAGAGTGGAGAAGAACTTGCAATACTTTAATGCCTGTCAACCTACAGAGAACTAAATAATTACCTAAAATATTTCTTTTAAACTATAGCATCTTTCTGAAAACCATCCACTGCAGATCTTAATGTCATTGGTGATGACCACCTCTCCTCTCTAGTGTTTTTATGTCTAATAACATTTTTAGGCCTACGTTATTACTGCCTTATCTCAGTTTGCACCTGTTTGTTCTTATTGCACAGTTATCTGCTATGAATGTTAATTCAAGTCTCACATCCTGCCCCAGGCAAGTAATTAAATTACTTTTTTCTTTTTTTGGAGGGTGGAGAGAGGTGGGGAAGGATGGCAAATTTAACCATATTCTATTCACAAGAGGCATGATGTCAGTCCTTCCTTGCTTGCTACAGTTTCTTTATGAAGTCTCCTACTGAGTCTCTAAAATTCAGGATCAAAACTGGAAAGAGTTGCTTTTTCATTTAGTATAGACTATGCTCCATGTTTTACTGAAGTGCCACCACATACAAAATTAAATTTCTTTCACTGCTGGAATTCCAAAATTGACTGCCCTACTGAAAAATCTCCTCAATATTCTCTTATTTGTAAGTCCCAATAGTACATGAATTTTTCAGTTATAGGCCAATTTTGCTTCTCATTCTTGACACTATTTGTTATGTACAGCAGTGAAAACAAGTCCAGCTTTTGTCAGGAACTTGAACATTTCAGGGTTTCTAATTCCCCACTTATGTCAAATCCAGTGACCATATCCTACTACCCATGCATTTTGAAGTTTGTTACTCTGCCTTCAATATACAATTTGTTATTACACGCTTTATTTATAATTAATTTACAATAATTTTAACCTAATTTGCCATCAGCAGAGGTGCACTCTGGGAAGCGCTTGGATTTTGTTTCAGCATCACAACTCTGAAAGCAGTGATCAATGAAAACTAACATGAGCAACTTTTAGATGCTGCCAACTGAAACTGCAGTTACAGAGAACCATTAAAGTTTCACCATTAGTCCTCTCAATATAAGCAAAAAGTACTCCAGGGCTCTAAAGAGATAGGAGACTTGTTAATTAGTAAAGATAAGAAGCAGCAACAACAATAAATATGTACACTTTATCCTCTTAGTATCAAATGTGTTTCGATCATTTCTTCTACGGTCAAGAAATATGAATGTGCAATTTAATCAAATTTTTCATTGTATCAGGTACAGGTTTTACTCAGCCATTTACTAAGATTCTGTATTTTCTGTAGAAATGCTCCAAAAAAAGCATCACAACAAAGCAGTTAACACTTCCACTATTTTTAGGGAGTAAGTTGCTTTAAACAAAAAAGAAAAAAGCCAACCCAAACACAAGCTGCAGTTTTAGTTTGCAATAATTGCTCGTTGCAATGAGAATGTTTCTGTGGTCTCCAAAGGCTGAAAATTCAACTGCAGATCAATAAAGCATCACGGGTATATCATTAAAATCAACACTGTGCCTTAGCTCTGCGCTCTTCAAAAAACACTATGAATCCTCACCTTAACCTACAGTAACTTCCACTAAAAAAAAAAGTTTCCAGAACTTTACCAGTAGGTAATGCACATAAGGCATCAATGGTGGAGAAAGGAAACGTTCAAGCACAGACAGAATTTTCAGAGCTACGTTACCTAAAGCCTTCAGGAGCTCTTCTCGCACAGCAGAAGTGAACTTTCTGACCAGACACAACGTTGTCATGATAGCGAAGAGCAAGTTGTAAGACAATACAATATAGAAGTTCCCCAGCCAGTTGAACCTTCCAAAGTCTCCAAGCAGATCAAATCTGGTGATTCCTGTTAAATTGTGTGTAAGATTTAGATCAATATATTTACAACAGTTTTTAAGAAAAGCACAAAAATTTTATCCTGTTACATTTACATTTGGATGTAAAATTCTTTCAGACAATGCACTAGAAGACACACGGTTAAACTCACAAGACTGTTTTCATGGTCATGTTCTACTTTGTTGACCTCTATAAAACTAAAAAGGCACCCTTATCAAAATATTTCCTGAATTTCCTAGTAAAATGTTTGAATAATGTGAGTTGAAATTAATTGTCTATTCTAGATAAGAACTCTGGTTTTATAGTTTCAATAAATATAACTAGGGGGGGCGGAAATCAGCTTAGTATGAAAACTGCTTGAAACCTCAACTTCAGTGAAATCCTTATTTATTCCAAGAAAGGATGAAATGCACCATGGGCTTTCTTATTAAAAAATACAAGTAGGAAACAGCTTTTCTACACGAGCCACAACATTTTATGGTAAACACCAAGCCCCTGTGTTTTCCAGAGCCACTGCTTTCGAAACCAAAGTTTAAAGACATCTTTCCAAATGCAGTTTTGCCCCTGGATCCATCCACCGCTACAGCCATGGAGCATTTGGCTGAAAGATGGTGCTGACAGGTCTCCTTCACAGTGCACCTCAAACCCTGACACTTGGGCTTTGTGCTGATCAAAGGCCTGTCAATCACTACAGTTAAATGAACAAAATTTTTCCAAAACATGGAAATGTCTAAAGCTGTGGGGCCCATCCCAGAAAGCAGGAGAGGAAGAACCACAAGCTGTTCCTTTGTCGGGTCTTACCAAGTACTACACTGAATAAATGGCAGAACACTGAGATGTTACCCACAAAACCATTGTCTAGGAGTGCTAAACCATTATATTCCCAAAAAACTACTGGCACAGATGTCACAGCGAAGCTTGTTCTTACAACAGTGCAAAACAAGGAGACTTACTTTGTTGCCTGAACTAAAATGGCAGCAGCAAACAAGGCAATCACAAAATAGCCCTGGCTCTGAAGCTCCTTAAAGTGAGTTTTCTATCATCTTATTTTGAAAAAGTTTGGGAGCTTTTAAGAACTGGTTTCAGCAGTGATATTAACACAGAGAGACAGAATCAAGGGTCGATTACCCTCCTTTCAAGGGTACACCTGGCACTTAGCAATCTCATTGTACCTGGATAACCAAGACTTGCAGACAGTTACCACAATGTTAAAAGACACATACTTCTTGTTCTCAGCATCAATATATGGGAATCAAATTTGGTATTTACAGAAAATATTCCAAAATGAAGAAAATAAAAGGAAGTTTCAAAGGATGAAGCAAAACAATCACTAAAGCTGATCAAAATAGCAACAGGGAGAAATATCAAAAAAGCACAGGAAATTTCAGCACAAAAAGAAGAAACTGGCTGAGTGAATTAACAGATATAGAGATGAAGGACAATAAACACAGAGCTGTTCTCCCACTTGAAGGCAAACAGTGTCCTTAACATTTCCAAAGGCAGCAGTGTTTTAGTCAGACTGTGGAGCTATAGTAAAATTAAGACAGTCAGGTTTGAATGTACAGGCTTCCAGAGCTCTAAAGGAAAAGGAACAAAACAGGCAGAGCACTGGGTAAAGAGTTCTCTGGAAAACAAATAACATTCCTTGACACAAAGAGGTCCAGAAAAACAGCAAGCCATAGAGCAGTGCTGCAAGGACAAACAGAAATGAACCCTGATACTTCTGTTAGAGCAGGTGAAAAAAATATTGTCCATACATGACATTCAATTTGTTCTTAAAAATAAAGAAAGTCACAGCTCATGAGAAAATACCTGACACAGTAACATGCTGTAAACTGGTGGGAGAAAAGGGCTAAAAAGCTTTGGATGACTTTCTTACAGAAATATCCACTGAGACCATGGAGGAAAAAACCCCAAGACTAATTTGAAAAACTATTCAGTAATTGAACAGAAATCTGCCTCTCGAATGGCTCGAATACATATACACAAAAGCTGGTAACAATTTACGAAATAAATTTTTTTTTTTAACCTGAAGAATTCTTGAATAATGTACGGTTTTAGACTGTACATACAAAGAAGTTTAAAATCCCTATTTACTTAAACACAATACTCAAGAGTAGAATTATAGGAAAACTTCTGTATATTAGAAAATTCGATTTTGTCTGTAATTCTTTGTTTCTGTGTTCTTGACTATTAAGTGCGCTGTTCCCAATTTGTTTCTCAGCAGTTAGCAATACGGTGCTGGTGGGAAACATTTTTGAAGGGCTGCTAAAAGGTTGAAAAGTTCTGGAAAAAATGAATAACTTATTTAAGTAAAATAACTTATTTTTGTAAAAACTTTCCTGGAGTTCTAGAAGAATGACAGATTCAGCACACCCACCACCTACATATCTAATAAGAATGCTACAAAACATAAAAAATTCTATTTCCATTTTTAAAACCTGAAAAACGTCAGTACATGCATTAGATAACTTACGCTTTTTCACCTTTCCCATAAGGATAAAGTCCAGCCTTTTCTGTATAGTCTAGAAACTTGCTTTTTTAATAAGTGAAAAGACTATGAATCTGCTTAACATATTTATTTCTTTTCATCTATTCAGTGCCAGAGGGCGGTGGCATGTAGTGCAACACACACTGATATTTCTGCAAAGCACCACATGACTCACTGTACTCTAATACACTCTATTAATCCTGTTTGGACAGCTGTGACTGTGCATTTGTTAGCTATGTGTTAATTGTTCCATCTTTTTTCTTCTTTTATTTATCTCTATGGCAAACTATTCAGGAATTTCATTTGTTAGTCTGTTTTTCAAGTGAGTTTTACCATTAATCTGTTTCCTATGAGACAACAATGGACCCAGCGTGTACACTTACTGCCACAGAATCCGGTTATTATCAACTCTTAATCTCATGGATCATTAACAATTAATTTTATTTTCTTTCAAGCGATTCTTGAATGCAGTAACTTACTGGAGACAATCTAACATAATTCTATTCTAAAACACTGATTTTTCAACATAACATCTTGCTCTATGTGCTAGAACTGTTTTACTTCTTAGATCTTTATCATACTGCCTATATTTTAAAACTGCACTACTTTAAATACTTGAATTATGCTTATGAATTTTTGTGAAGTTTTACTAGAGATTTTTTTTTTAATGAGCTCTAGAATGTGTATTTTAAGATTTAACAATCCAAAATGCATTACAGAGGGGTTTTTGTTGCAGAAATGATCTACTAAATCTACTAAAATTCCTCATCTGTACATACACCCAGTGGGACAATGTACAGTACAGTTTACTGGAACACATTAACTACTCTTGACTCAACAGTATTCTGGTCAAAATAAAAGTCAGCTACAAAACTACTGGGCACTGGTCTGTGGGCCTGAGCTAAAACATTCCCAATGAAATTCACATTAGCTGCAAGAATTCTGCACTACTTAAACATGTCATAGCCTTGCAATCTAACTTTAAGAATTTAAACTGAAGATTACCTTCTTAAACAAGGTGAAGATACAAAACATTTTGTCTTTCCAACTGGTTAAAAGTTTAACTACCTCAAACACTACTGACAGTTCATAACACTAAAATCAGAAGTTCTTCAGTTCTGCTCTGGTGGACTCCAAAGTTTTAAATTGGAAAAATGAAATAACAAAAAATACAAGCAGATTATTTTAGGGAAAATGAAAGTAGCCTGGTATCATTGCTGATTAAAAAAAAACTTAATAAATGAAGGGTCATTAACTAGTTTTAAAAAGACATTTGCAGTCAATATTATATCAAATGTTTTAACTGAAATCCCCAAATGTGGTTTTTGACAGAAACTCAGAACTGCAATTTTACAGTGAACATGAAACTATTTTATACTTCCCTGGACAATCAGTTTTCATAACTATTCTTCACATAATCTCCTAAGTTTCAAATCTGACCTACCTATTTAAAAGAATATATTCTCTAGAAAATGTTTAGCATCTCTTTCTTAGAAAGTGTGCACTGCAGATCATGTACATAGAGTGTATGTTTAACAGCTCACTTTAGTGTATAAAACAAGCCCATACGTACACTCTTTCCATTGAAAGGGATGGCAAATTAAAATACAGCTACAGATTATTCTTTTTTCCTGTTGGTTTCTTTTAATTCAACTAAACATCCTTTATTACAGTGTGTTATACTTCCGTTTCACCTACCCAGTGTCCTTGACATCACTGGCAAAGCAGAGCTCAGCACCAAGATTGAGACACAGTTTCCAATGATCTGTTTGAAAATGACAAACAGCATTTAAATTATAAATTAGATTGCTGAAGGGAACACAAAGAAAAACTGTGGTCAAGATGAAAGAAAAGATTTCTTAAAAGGTACATTCTTCAAATTGAACCTAAAGAAATGTACAGTAACATATTGTTAGTCTCGCTGACTTCTGTCACACTTTTCCATATGGTGTTACCATCAAGGTGAAGATGATCCAAGAAAAAAATCAAATGCAGAATCATGTGCTTTTAATCAAAGTGCTATGTATGCTTAGATTCAAAAAAATTCAAAACTACCACGATGCAAAGAATCGACTGTTTACTTACTTTCTGCAAAAAGAATCATTCCACAGGCTTAAAAGAGATGACTGATACATCAGCTTAAGCCTTGGATGTAACTGCTAGCAGGATTAGCATTATTTAAAAAATTACAACAAAGAGCTTCCTTTCAATTCAATGCCTGTTGTCTACTTTAAGTAGTACGAAAAAATTCACAGCTGTTAGATTTTACTCTAGTTCTTGTGAAGCCTTTATAAAGAGTAATTGAAACTTTCTTTCACAAGGGATCATTTTCTTCAGCCCTATTTCTATCAGAATCCAAAAGAAAAAAAAACAAACCTGAAAACTTCTTGAAAGTAGGTAGACATTTGTGCATTCACTATTTATTTCTACACTATTCCCACTGTACTGTAAACAATCAATAGGAAACATTAAGAACATTCCAACTCTCTACTACTTATCTACTATAATCATTCTGTGTGTTGACCTACTTTCTCATTTCCAACAATTAATAGTAAAAAATATGATCATCCATTATTTTAAGAAAAAACAAAAAGACAACAACAAAACAAACAACGAAACACACTGAAAAAATAATTAAATTCAACATCTGTTCCTTAGTTACCGATCAGCTCCCCTTGTCAGCTGTGGGAACATTTTGCCAAAAATCCAGGCATGTTCCTCTGCATTAGGTAAGAGCATTTGTTATTCTGAAGCCATTGCTAAATTGTAGAAAGTCAAATTAGCTTCAGATTACAAAATGTTGCTGAATAGCCCTCCTCAGTCTTAGTTTAATTATTCAAATTTGAATTAGTTTGTCTGTATTACTTCTAGAAACCACGTTGTTCAGATCTCAAACAAGCTCCCTGAAGTACAGTTAGCACAATCAAAGTTACTCATTAGCAATAGGTTTCCTTTGAAAAAAGTTCTTTCACTTGCTTTTCTATAGCCAGTTAACAAGCTCTGCCATTCCCGGCTTTTTACAAGTGAATGGATGCCATCCAAACTAAACAGAGCACATCCTTTTTCCCACTCATTCAGCATTTTGAAAATCTTCCAGTTTGTGTTTACGCAGCTTACAAACAAATACTGATCACTGCAAATGAGCCATTCAGGGTAATTACTAAGGGAGTCAGTTTGTCTTGGGTGGCAAGAAAGAGAGGAGGGGGCCATCCCTGTCCCAGACTGCACCTTACCTTTGTCATAGTTGTGTCATCCTTCCTGGGAGTGATATTTTCAAAAAAACGAAGACTGTAGAAGCCGACGACAGAGGATACCATAAGATAGCTGTGAGAATCAAGGAAAAAGGAAACTCCAAGGAATGCAAGCTTCACTCAAGGTCTCAGCAGTGTGCTAAAAGTCTTAAGAACTAAAGAAACAAGAAACAAAAACACTTTGAGTGTTTGAGAAGGACTGACCTATCTCTTTCTTCTTTCAAGGCAAGTGTCTTAGTAAACTACAAGTATCCCAGCAAACTAGACAGAATACTTGTTAAGAGACAGAATTCTTACAGAAAGGATACAAAATCAAAATAATTTCAAGTGCTGCTCCCACAAAGCCAAAGGTGGATAGGGAGGCATTTCCTATTCCAGGCCCCTACAAGAAGAAAAAAAAATTGCACAATTTCACAGAATCAGAGAATTTAATAGGATATATGCAACTGTTCATAAAGTTAACTTCTACCAGGACCAAAAAATTCTTACATCTTACATGAAATACAGCCCTTTCTCAATTCAGTGTTTAAGGGATATTCTGATGTCCCAACCTGCAATGGCATCAGCAGCTTTCAAACTGCAGTGAAATGTATTGTTAAGGCAGAAGGGATAATGATTCACTTTGGATGCACTCTGCACTCACCCAACCGGCTGTGTTTTGTACATACTCCACTGCTTTGGAAACTAAGTTACACATTTCTAGTTGTTCTCAACACCACAGGCAGAGTGTCCATCACCACTGAACAGCTCATACAGCTCTGTCTGCTCATACCCAGCTATACACAGGGGAAAGCACTACCAAGTTAACAAAAGAGCCCTCATGATTAAAGCCACTACAAATCAATATGCTGTTCTTTACTTTCATCAAGTATTTTTATAATAAAGGAAGAAAAAAATGACATGTTTTCTAAGAGGAACACAAACCAAGACAAGCTTTTCATATCGGTTTTTTAACACAGTTTCTTAAATTGAACATTACTGGTCTGTATAAAAGTAGATGACATGAGTAAAGTGTAAACTCCCCATTACTGATTTGCTTTACTGAATTTCTGTATTTACATAAAGCTTCTGCACTAGTTTTAGTAAGAATTCACTAGAACATGGCATGTAATAAATGTTTGTGTTTGCACACGAACGAAATAGAAATAAAGTCAAGGTCAAGGCTCATTAGTTTCCATGTTATTAAAGCAGAAGTTCCCACTTGCCATTCTGTTAAGGGCTCCAAAGCTTTACTAAAGTTATAAAAATCACAAGAGAAGTTTACTTTACCCCTGATCCTTTTGGCATTGCAGTCTCATCAACCAACAGGTAAAGAATGTTGAGGGCAACTAAGAGAACTGAGATGGACTATAAAGAAGTAGAAATAGTCTTGTTAGTTAAAAGTATTCCACATTTTTTAAATGCATACATTTAACCCCACTGGACTCCATAAGGTCAAGTTCTTTTAAAATGGTCCAGAAAAGAGTCTCAGGATTGCTGCTTAAACACATATGCTCCAGAAGTTTTTAAATTATTCCCCCATATGAACAAGCAACTCTTCATAATTTTTGTTGGGGGAAAAAGTAAAAAAAAAAAAAAAAAAAAAGGCACAGGAGTTCTTACCGTCTCAATTAGTAGCAGTATCATGACAGCTGGATAGACTAAATTCCTTTCCCAAGCAGAAGCTTTTTTCCTCCGTTCTGTTCAGAAGAGAAAAACCGGAAGATTAATACCATAGATCACCTTAGAATATAACAAGAATCATTCAGATATCTATAATCTCTTGTTATAACTACAGGAAACAACAGTAACCTTATCTGCAACAAACACCAACCAGTTCATAAAAACATTCACCCTGCAGAGCTGTACAAAATAATGCCAAAAACATGGAGCTTCTCTAAAGAAAGGCTGAGGAGACAGAGAAAAGCAGATTTTTCTTTCTTGCTTACAGGCATGTTTTACCATAACTTTTTCTTCCTCTAGCACCCAGCAGTTCTACAAAGTTTAAAATAGACTGAATCTAAAAATATGCTGTTATCAAAAAATACGCTGTTTTAGTATGATGTAAAGGGGCAGAACAGAATTTCAGATATTTAAATGGTATTTTCCTCTTGTAAGGCAAGAAGGACAAGACCAACTTCACTGGACATCACTAGCATGTGCAAAAAGAAAATACAACTTTTCCTTACCGCAGTCTTAGTTTTGCACATAACACATTGATAAATGCAAAAACCCCACAAACCTTTGAATAAGTACGGAAATCTCTGTTGAGTTGCTGTCATTACCAGAAGTATCACTTTTCAGTTTTAAAAGACACAAGCCTGCTAAGAATTATCTTACTGTTCTTTAACACAATTTGACTTTTATATAAATATTCAAAAAGAAAAGGTAATGTCTTAGATTAGCCCAAATAATCATAAACATATGTGAAAAGACCATGGTATTGAGCTCCATGCAAGGAACTGAAGTGTTTCAATTTCTCTAAATTATGTTAACAATATGATCCAAATCAGACTCGCTACTTAAATTTGTTTGTTTGGGGGCACAAGGATTCCATGCAGTGTACTTGTAGAAACTATGACAATTTGAAGGGCACAAATATGATTAAGAACAAATTGCAATCAATTGAGCCACTGCTACAAGCTAAACACAGCACCTTAAGGTCATTTATTATAATATAAACAACAAGAAACACCAGAAAGGACATCATTACCAAGATTTATTTTCTTGCTTTTCACTTTTTCAAGCTCCCGTTCCAACTCTACAGTCTGGTATTCAACTGCGGAAGATACACCTTTTAAAAAAGAAGATAGTATTTTGGATGAGACTAAGTAGTGCAAGACACACCATGACAATTCAGTTTTAGGAAGCATCACATTAACACTTGTGACTCCAAACTGCAGGTGTTTCTTGGAGACTCTTCAGCTACCTTTCAAAAAACAGTCTTAGTCAAGAGCCTTTAACCAGAGAGCTGAACTCCTGCGATCCTGGCCTGTCCTGCTGAGAACAGCTACGGCTGAACTTTCACACAGGTCCAGTGATCACAGTGTGACAGATGGGATGTGTCAAATGCCTCATTCTTGTATCCCTATATGATTCTTGTATCAAGATGCAAAGAATCCTCGAATGCCCTTCAAGGGCATTATTACTTAGCAACTTAAAGGCAAAGTGGACCTTTGCTTTCAAAGTGCCTAGAGCTTTCAGTTTCTGCCCCTGTCTCCCTTTCCTCAGCAAGCTCAGTTTCCATACTGCTGACCTGCTTGTTGATGTATCTTCTGCTCATACTAGTTTGGCTGATCTGTCAGTCTCTCCGTGCAACAGAGCCGCCCTCTGAACGCCACCGTCAGCTATACTCCACAACCCCATGAGACTATTCTTCCCCTTTCCTTTTCACAGTTTACAGCACACATGTTGTGCACCTCCTCATACTCTCTCCTCCACACAGCTGAAAACTGACAACTGTAATAATAACTCCTTCCTCCCTGATAATTTTCTGCCTAAAAGTCACTCGGCAACTTTTCTTCTTATCTCTACACAGCCTCTAGGAAATCCAGCCCATTTTCTCTCACCATTCTTCTGCCCTTCGAGAAGAGAAACCACCTTCCATTCTCTTCCAACCATGCCTCATTTCAGTGCAAGCACACCATGGTTTCCCTCCTCGATGCCAGTTCCTCTACAAGCACTGCACAGTGTTCAGGTACTGACACAGCTCTGCAATGATGACTAGAGATCTGTTGTTTCAGTTCCCACCTCATTATTCTTACTATAGCTTTCACTCTCTGCAATCACAAACTGGAAATATTCCTCCTGGGATAAGTTAGACACACTCTCCACTCACCTTTGCCCCATTTTCATCCCTTTTATGTCTGAATAATCTCACCTGAAAATAAGTTAAGAGCTCATATTTTCCCTGTCTATTCTAGACCAATCTCACTCTGCAAAAACGCTCTGTGGCAGTGACAGCTCAAGGTCTTAACAAACCCAAAGTCCTCTCCTGTTAACGTCTGTCTCGATTTACATTCACACCCTTCACCTGTTGGCCATTCCTTACCCTCAGCCTCACCTTTGGCTGTGGGCTAACCTGTAACAGCACCATGCTCCAGATACTTTTTCTATATGAGATTAATATTCTTGTCCAGGCTTTTATCTCATGTCTTGATCATTTGTCTACAAAAACTAAACAGCACTTAGGCTGCTGGCACACTAGCACTACTTTGTAGTCCAGTCTCATTATTTCCTTATTTTCTGTTGTCTGCTCATCCATCCAGCAATCTTAGTACAAGAAAAGAAGGTTACTCTTTTTATTGCAGAGTATTAATACTGACTTGTTCAATGCAATCAAATCATCAATGAAACATCCAACTGTTTCAAATATTGATTTTTACATATTTAATCAAATGTTTTTCGCACACATTTTTGCATGTAACACATAACCCCTGTGCTAAGCCTAAACATTTATCTTTGGTATCAGTCATATAATGTGCATGTGGTAATATTTACAGAGGTTCAAACAGAAAAATTTCTCTAATCCCAGGATTAACCAGTAAGACCTCCAAACACTGTTCTGTAACAACTTCTATTCACCTGAAGTGTCTGAAATATGAACATCAGTTTAATTTCTTCATGTTTTTACTTAAGTAATCATAATGTGGGGTTTCAGAAAAAGTTGTCTTTAAAAAAAAAAAAAAACATGCAAAGCTTTTTTGCTGATGCATTTCCCCTGAAAAAAAGTCTAAAACATCTGTTTTATGGAATGACTAATTACTATGAGGTGGGAAAAAGAATAGATATAGAGGTCAGTGGGAAAAGAACTTTAATGGAAGCAGCTGAAAATGAAGGAAAACTCAAGTCACTATCTGACATTTTCTTCTTCTTCATAAATGATTTAGGGGTCTCTGAGGAAAAGCTCAATTCAATATATACGTTATTTTCTCCCCTCAATACAAAAATCCAGAGCTCAAAACACTGATTTCATGGGAGTCTTTCCAACAAAGTCAGTGTGATCACATTAGGCCCCCAAGAGACACATCAGTACAAATTCTGAATCATATCTAATTGCTGCTATAGTTCCTCTTTAAAAATAGTTGCAAACAACAGGTTGCTATACAAAAGGATATTTTATGAGAGGGGAAGGCAAAGTTTCAGATCAGTCAAAAGAGTATTTGAAAAGGATGCAGCTAAATTCTTAAAAGCTCTCTAACATTAGCTTTATTTCAAACACGCACAAAGTTCAATGTCAGCACTGTCTAGCCAATAAATCAAATTGGTAGACAAGACTTGTTTGGACTAGCAATGAAAAGTTAGAAGGGATTCTCCAAGAAAGCCACAAAGCAGCTCATTTAAGGTCAATTTAACGGTATTATTCTGTTTTTCTTCCAGCCCCGACATAAGATTTCAGTACCTCAAAGGAAATTGTAAGAGTATCTATTTGCATTCCCCCAAGGTGATTGGCAGTTCAACACCAATTAGTTCAAAATTACACTGTTACTAGTGTGCAATAAAAACAACACCTTTCATCTTTCTTACATAGGTAAGGATACCTTCAGAGCCAATAACTTTGATCAAGTAAGTATTTTTGATCCTACCCCACCCGTCTCTTTGGATTCAGGAAAACTAATAGCTGAAGGCAACTTTTTTCTTTTAATATAAAAAAGTCCCACCTTTATTCTTCGACTGTAGGAGTGATTGTGGGTACTGAAATATAATACACTGGAAACAAATATTTTCCCAAAGCCCAGTATCTCTTCAATAGATAAAAATACTAGAGTAGATAACACAAGCAAACGTTCCCCTCCCTCCTCCTCCAATTTTCAGTTAGACACTGTAGACACCTGAGGAGGAAGAAAATTAGTTCCCACAAAGAAGAACTACAGTTTCGCAGTTAGATTTATTTTCAAATATGAAGAGCTTTACAGTCATCAAGTATCACTTAAGCCTCTGCTCTGCTTCTCTTCAGTTTTAATAAAAATTAAACTCTTTGGTTATACATATAAACGAAATATATATTTCAGAATGCTTCACTGCAAACCTGTCCAGCAGGGTTACTTTAGCGCATGTATTTCCACCACCAACACTGTGGAAGAGTTGCAACAGCCATAGCACTGGAAGCGGGTAGATAGACACATCTGCTGTGATACAGCAACAAAAGACTTGCACAATCTGTGTGTTAAAACACAGATTATGGCCTCTAACACCACAGCACTGGATTTACTGATGTAATTAGTACCACCTTCATTTGTACACATTTTTTTGAAATGCAATTAAACATGGTAAGCATGATCCTTCATAGTTCTGGCAATAATGATGTCTATTTTTCTGGCATAATTTGTATGTGTTAGATAGAATTCTAGAAGAGATGATGAAACTTTCTATGCTTGCCATATTAAGTGAGAACCATACTCAAACTTACTTAAATAACTACTCACAACAATCCTGCAGAGTATCTTCTTGCATATATAACATTGCCCCAACTATGTGCTATATCCAAGTTTAGATTTTCATTTACTTTTCATCTTAAGTCCATTCATTTTCTCTGTACACCAGATGATTTTTCAAGCATTCTTTCAATGGAGGTGCCAATGCCATCCCCTCAGCATGGGAAACAGTGGAATTCAGTTCCCTCTCCTGTCAGAGCACATTTAAGCCCCACATCTTTCACTGTTCAGGAGCAGGATGGTGAATGCTCCACGGAACATGGGTGGGTTGCAGTTCCACTTTTCACTGAATACCAGTCCATGTGCTGAAAGAGAATCCAGGCTTTTGCTCGTGGGTAGGGGAGCCACCTGCACACATCCTAAATCCAGATCCAACTAGCAGATGCCTACAAACAGACCAGGTCCACTCCACAAGTGATATTAAACTGCACTATAAACAACTGTTGCATAGACTTCTGCACAGAAAAATAGCAGACAAGCATCACCTAAATAACCACATTCCCCACCTGAACAGCAGAGCCTGCTCTGTGCTACTTCCAATAGATACCTGAATAATCATCGGGTCATTTTTCTGTACAGAAGCACAATCACTATGACAACATAAAATATTCAGTAACAAATATTTTACAGTTCCCAGCTAACATCAAACACACAGAACAATTATAATTACCCCATCACAGCTTCAAAGACATTCACTGCATGCACCTTTCTGCATGCCTGTATGTGAATGCACATATATACGTGTGTTAGTATAGAAACCTGAGCTTCCAAGACAGCAAAGGTGAACATTACTTTTAAACTGAAACAATGATTGATTTTAGCACAAACAAGTCACTAAACCTCCACAAATTTTAAACTTTGGAATAAAGATAACCGCCATAGTCTTTGCTATCAAAGCTAGTGGCTCCTCAGGTAAGGCTAAAATTGAGTCATTTACCAAGCCAAGATATTTTGCAGTCACAGTGGTGGGTCTGGTCACTACTCAGTTGCTTACTCAGTCTCAGAACACTCACACATTAGAGCTGATGGACACGTCAAAAACAAACCCAAAGCAAACCACACAGGTAAGAGCCAATCTTGACCAACTCAATGAGCAGTGAAATGTACACCTATGACAGTTTTTTCATGGTAAGATGATGATGTTTTTTATTTTGAGAGAAGAGACTACTTAACAGCGAGACCAATGCTCCTGACCAGAACCACTCTACTCTAAATACTCTATCTGGAACAGTATCATGACAGGCATACCATACATACCATTAAGCTTCCTCTGAATTGCTTCTTCCTCTAAAGTGATGATATACATCTGCTCATCTAGGTCTTCCAGGATCTGTATTTGGAAACAGAAACATGAACGGAGTGTCAGCGGCACTTTTTTCCTGACTGCACGAATATAATCAGGTTCACTTTGCTCCAGTAACCTATATTTAAAAATATACAGTCTACAACTTTACAATACTGACACAAATAAGAACTGCGCAAAAAGATATTCCATTCTGTTCCTTTACTGCAAGAAAACTTCCTGTTAAGCTTTTATTTATGTTCAGTTTCAAACTAAAGAGATGGAACAGTACATCTGATTTACATTCAAATCATATTAACCCTCACAATCAATTTAAACAAAAATAACCGCAGATCTTTAAAAAGTACATTAAAAACTTATCTTTCCACATAAGCCACTATTTCAAGCAAGTAAGAATTGCTATTGGAAGTCAAAAAGCCAAATAAATGAAGCCTGTCTACCTTACTACCAGGTGCTTTGAGATTAAAGCTTATAAACAGCAAAACAGTATGTATTTTCTTTGTACTTCCATGATTGTACTGACTAATGAAAAGGAATGCAAGACTTAAGCACACCCAAATCTTAGGAACTATGAACTGGGAAATGTGACAGCCAATCACTAGAGCATTGGTACATGGTACAAACTTCCCCCATCCCTCACAGCATTCAGTATTTGAACTGAAGACTATCTGTGCATAACAAGTTCTTAAGAGTTGCCACCTACCACATTTCACCCCTCTAAGTGCACCCCCAGGGACCCTTCCTGTTATCCAGCCTTCCTTTGCCATTGTATCCTTTGCTCCTGAACTCAGAACAAGCCCACCTGAAGTCAGGATTCTGTAGAAGTGCAAGCACCCTAAAAGAAAGTACCCAAATGCCATTCTACCTTCCCACAGGCAGCACAGAAGGACAGAACTGTGTAGTACTTACTGTCGGCTTCACCAGTAACTGACCCATTACTGTAAACATGCGTGAGAGTCCCACTGGTGTGCACACTGCAGGGGAAGAGAGAGGATGCAAAACAGTCACTTGTAAGTCAAAGTGATTTTTAATTTGGATGCTCATGTGCTATTCCACAGTTAACCTTTTTTTTTTTTTCCAGGAGGACTGCAAGAGCTTCAATTTCCAAATATGAACTTTTAAGCACACTGCAATCATATGATTTTTCAACAACACAAGCATCTCTCTGCTCCAAGAGCTTAACAGTGATTTTTTTTTTCTTTTGTCAGCAAGGAACACCATATAATCAGATATCTTAAAACTTGCTCAACTTATTATTTATTCAAAGCATGTGGCACCAAAGGCTATGTCTACACTAGTAAATTCAGCAGTGCCAGGATACATTCCTGGGCTTTAAGACTGGATTGCCTACACCAGCCTTTTGCTAGAACTATCCCTGGCATGATTTGGCCTGGGCCAGTTAGCACGTTCCCAAACAATTCTCAGTGCAGTTCTGCAGTTCATGCAGCCCAGGAACCATTATAATGAGGCAGTATCTACACCGACACCTTCTGCCAACTGCAATATCCTGGATGGAATGACACTGGCTGGCCACAGCACTGGTGAACATCTCAGGCACATTTAATCTATTACCACAAGTGAAGCTGCAAGGTCAAGAGATCCCAAAGCTGCTTTGCTCTGAATGTCATCCTGCAACCTCCGTTGGTAATAGGCTCAGTTACCGGATTTTAAGGTATTTTCTAAGAAATAACAATAGGACCTTTCTGATCCTAGCCTGTGACAGCTTCCAGCAATCCTGCATATATGCTTCTTGGAAGAAAGGCTCAATTGTGCTAATGGAAAATTATTATTAAAAAATAACAGCTTAGGGAGAACAGCCTTCAAATACTGAATGTGTAGGAGATAAATGAATTTGTAACAGCATAGATGAGGATATACATTTATAGTATCCATTATAATAAAAATGTTCCAAAAAAAAGAAGCACACAAGATTCTACAGTGAAGATTACATTTGTTCTTATTAACTAGAGTTTCACTGTAACTACTATGTATTACAGGAAATATACAATAGTATTCAAAAATCTAACTTAAGCCAGTCTTTCTCTACTGCAGAGGAAGTCTGCAGGAAAAGGAGAAAAGAGAAAGGAAGTGATGCTCCAAATCACCACTGCAATAGGCTTTTCTCAAACACTGCTTCAGCAGTGAAGCCAGCTGAAGATCTGAAGAAGCTCGACCCCAGCAGCTGCCTCACTGCTGTTATGCTGCCCTTTCAGCTACACAGATCTAACAGCTTGGAGGGCCTTAAATAACCCCCATGATTTCCTTGTAAAAGTTACACGTAACTCTTCCAAAAAATTACATTTAATTGCAACGATTGTGGTGAACTGGTTTAGGACAGCCCCAGAACACAGGCTGCGTTTTCAGCTCTGCTAAAACAAACTGGAGGGCAGATGGAGAAGTTTTGTACGCCAACTTCCCATTAAAGCATTCAGCACCTCTTGTGAATCACACTGTGGAACAGCCTGCACGAGACACCAAGAACCACAGCGTTTTACCTCTCCCACCTTCCTCCAAAGAGCATTTGAGAATCCGCACGTACAGACAACCTCAGGAGACTCACTGAGGTCTCTCTCATAGACAGATCTGCTTAGTTTTAGGGACATTTCAAATTACTACTCCCCACCCTTTCTCCACAGTGACAGCCCTGTGTTAGCTGTGAACTTGTCAAGGGTGGAGAAGGGATGAAACCATGATAGCCTAGAAAGGGAGATGTTCTGTCCCTCTCAGCAATTAACTAGAAATTATTCAGGGAGGCGGCTGAGATTACAAATGGGATTTGAGGCCTTCTTACTCCATTTCTTACATTTCTTAGTCCACTAAACATGGTTGACTGAACCCTGGCTAGGACCAGTTGGTATGGTTTTTTTACTGCATTTGTTTTAAATGCAGTTGCATAACTGACCTGCAGACTGGCCAGATACCAGCTCTGTGATTATGAAAGCTGTCTTCCTACTCCTGTCTACACTGCAACATTTTCAATCGCAAAAGGAAGAAGGGCAGTTTACTGAATATAGGACAAAGTGTTCCAACATAACTTTCTCACCATACCACCAACCTCCTGCAGATATTTCATTTAAAAACTGTGCTTTTCTTTGCAGAATGGAGTCCCTATTTTTCAACTACCTGCTTTATCAAATTATAAATTGAAATTGTTTGGGGTGAGGTGTGAAGTTTCTCAAGACCTGAAAATATAAGGTACCATTTATTTAAACTTCAGAACCCAAACCTAACAAATTTACATGTACATTTAAAGTTAATGGTGAGGGGGAAAAAAAAAAAATCACACACAACTTTCCCTATCAAAAATTTTTCTTTATTTATTAAAAACAATTGATTAATCTTTTGGAAATATCAGGAAAATACTTACACAAAAGTAACAAGCATCCCATCAGTGATATACAGGAATATAAATATGGGAGGTAGAATTCCCAGAGGTCTGTAAAGAAAACATTAAGCACAGCCTTAGATTATTACAAACAGGCTACTAATGTCACAGAATTGAACAGAAAAAATGGTGCTGACTGAATTAACACAGCTTCTTCACAACCTGTGCAATACTCACATAGAATTTCCTAGAAATACATTTAACTGGAAACATCCATTTCTGTAATTACAATGAAATTAGTGTGATGATTCTTCTGCATTCCATACCATATAAAGACTCCATACTGGCAGCATCATTGTCTATGAGTGCTGAAGCCACCCATACGATTCCAAGGATAAGCAGTGCAAGAAGAATGAGCATTACAAGGGTTTCCAAAATGCGTGCTCTGATGCCCTGTGGGCAGGAGAGGGAGGAAAGAACACAGTCAAGAAGTTTGAATTTGATATTTTTAAACATGAGAAAATTACAAATAAATAGCAGATGCTTCTTCCTAAATACATACTCACATTTTATCATGTAGAAAAAAGCACAACAGGTAATGCACATTTAAAAGGCAGTGCATAAAAAAGGAAATTCCTATGGCTTTATAGTGTCCAGATTACATTTTTCCCCTTAAACCCACAGAAAAACGTTTTAAATTGCATATGCCTTACAGTTCTCATTAATCTCATTATTCCATAAAGTACTCTTTATACCACATGATTTTGCTCGAGCATTTTTAAAAGATGGATTACTTTCCTAATACTTTCAGCAAAGAAAGTGGATTAGCAAATTTTTATCTGTGATTCCAATCAAGGGAATGGAAAGCCAATTATGGCAAATAGCCAAATGGCCCGGCAAGCATTAAACCCTGCGCAGGTACAATGCACCAATTTCCTTAAAACACATCCCGCAGCTGCAGCAGTCAGTCTGCAGAGCCCTCCAGCGCACGGCCGGAGTACTGCTGGCTCCCGGCTCCGGCTGCAGCCACCCACCCATCATCCCTGCGGGCCCGTGAAAACACACACAAATCACTCCTCTGCAAGGGGGCATTGGATCGAGGCTAAAAATGCAACAACTCGAATAGCTGAGTGTTAGATTTGCAAATATAAATATATCAAATAACACGAAAAAATCATTACGTACTTTTTGCTGGTGTTTTTATCACTAATTTAACTAATTTTAAGCAATAGAGTGACTGGGATGCTTTTTTCAGGCATTCTGGACATGAAGGGGTCGTCAGACTGATGTTCAAATAACAATTTCACTTTTATTTTTCTTTGTTTGGCAGTATAATGCTGCACAAGCAAACTCCTCACACAGGTTCACCCCAGCTTGGGGATATTTCAGTGCAAAGACTGTTTGGTAGCTAAAAGCAGAAAATGTGTTTTACTTGACTGTCTGGTTTTGTCACCTCTTCCCTCACTGCTTAGCTAACAGGGTAATCTTTACACAGCATTTATCCTGAAAACTATGTTCCTTACATAATCACCACATCCAACCACAAAGCACTGATCTCTTGTAGCACACCAGTTCCTTTCCTCCACCAGTCCTCTGCAGAATAGCTAAGGTTGCACAAAGGAAAATAGGGGGGGAAAAAAAAAGGATACTGTCACAAAATTCCCCTTAAGGATAAAGCGGACAGACTATGTCCAAAACCATAAATACTCTCAACCAACCAAATTTCAAATTGAAGTAGCATAGGATGTGGTTTTATTCACAGAATGTATTTCGTATGTAAGAAAAGGAGCTGAGGTTGTTAAAAGTTGCTAAAACAATACTTTTGTAGTGCTCAGAGACTAGCTTTCAGTCTTCCATGAATTATTTTGAAGGTGAGCATCAAAGGCAAATACACTTATATAAACAGCCACGTTTAAAGTTTTGAACTTGAGCAATAAATTACCAGAAAACAAACAGATTACAGTCTAAGTACTGAGAACTGATATAGAGCCTTTACAGCAGAAGAAAGACACAGGGTTAAAGACAACCCAAAACATTCATGGATGCATACGCCAAGATCTGCTCCAAGCTTTCCAAGAAACTTGAAGACATCTTTGCTCTCCTAGGCAGAGGAAAACCCAAAGTTATTGTCTGGGTTTGTGAAGATCTCCGCCACAGAAAGGGGATTCCTCTCTTCCTTACTATGGGACACATGCACAAATCTCAACCTCTCTGACTCCAATTTTCACAGCAACAGATTCTTCTGGACAAACCCAGAAAATACTTCATATTACATAGCGACCCCAAACACCAAATCCTCCTCCCCTGGATTGTCGAAACAGACAAAGAAGAAATACACCACAATGGAGATAGTCAACGTAAATAGCATCTTTTCATACTGCAGTGTTCTCTACAGACAGGTGAGATCAGGATGATACAAATAACACTCACTCTCCAAAAAAACGAATGACCACAGCAAGTACTCAGAGATAACCACTGCTTTTGGCCAAAAGAACCATCGGCACAAATCCTAGAAAAAGCCAGTTAGGTGCCCAGTGAGCCTTCCCCCGCCAACCCCCCACCCCCCCTTTTTTTTTTGTTTCCATGCTAGTTTGCTTATTCTTTGATTCTTGAAAAATTGGATGAATCTTCTGCTCTCACTAGTTACACCTATCTCCACATGTGTGATGCACCAGCAATACTGCAGTCTCACGTGCATATTGAAAAGCAGGACTGACAGCTCGCTCCAAGGGCAGGACAAGGTTTATATTATACTCATCACACACTGATGAGCATCTTAAAATAGTAAAATAATTACTATTTTAAGAACTTCAGTGAAGTGACTAGATAGAAATATTTTGCCATAGACACTAATGAATATCTGGTAACAGTCCAGGATTTTTTAAAAAAATTAAGACACTTAAGGCATATAGGTAAATACTTAATCTCAATTAGGCACCCATAAGACTGTGCCCTGTGAAAACATTCATGTTCCAGGCACATTAGTTCATACTCACATACACCAGTGTACCTGCCAAATAGCTGCTATTCGTAAGGAATGAAAGGTACATAATTTCCCCCCATGCACACACTCACACAGAGGAAACCTCTGGAGAATCACAGAATGGCTGAGGTTGGCAAGGACTGCTGAAGTTCACCTTGTCCATCCCCCTGCTCAAACAGGCCCTCCCAGAGCTGGTTGCCCAGGACCACGTCCAGGTGTTTTTGAGCAGCTCCAAGCTCAGAGACTCCATAACCTCTCCGGACAAGCTGTACCAGTGCTCCGGCACCATCGGGGTAAAAAAGAAGTGAGAAATGAGCCTTAGACACCCTTACTACTTCTTATTTTCCTTGAAGGTACTTTTGTCTGTTCAGGTGACAAATCTATGGCTCGAACACTGTTATTAGTAACACTCCCATAAGAAAGATACCAGTAAACACAAGCAATGATGCATTTCATTTCAATAAAGCAAAACTACCCAAATAAACCTTTTAAACCAATGGTTTTTCTTTTATTTTCTTTTTTTCTCCTGAGCAAAAACCTCTTCCCTGACATTTTGGTTTTGACTTAACATTTCTTCTTTGAGTGATTTCATTTCTCTCACACAGTCCTGCCATATTACCCAGATTTCTTGGCCAAACCAAACATCCTGGCACATCTTCATGGCACAGAAGGCATTGCCTCTTTACTTCACATAATACCTGTTGCATTTTTTGAATCCCATTTACTCCTCACATTTTTTGTACACACGTGAAAAGGAGCATTAGAGTCTGCCATCTTCAAAATCAGCAACAATGCCAGGTAAAACTGCACATTTGAAATCTGCTTGTAGAGTACATTTATTGCTCATGCTCAGTCTACACCACTGGATCTGCCTTGACAACAGAACTAATAAATTAATGTAATATGAAAAAATATGTACTGTAGGTACATAAAACTACTTCAAAATAGTGCTCCAACTAAGCAAGGACAGCCTAAACAGCACTATACCACCAAATAGATTGCATCAGGTTTTTCAGAAAGTGCTTCTAGATCTCAGCTTTCAGACAGGAACACTACTTCATTCTTATCAAGTCCTCCAAACCAAGCATGGATTGCACAGTAAAGCACCAGGATACTTCAGTGAGGAAAAAAGACTGGTTTGCAGATAACCCTGTGTTCTAGTACTTAAAGAAGAATCCAAACACGATGCAGGCTGAAACAAACTATAAATATCTATGTAGTTTATTAAGAGTGGGCATAAGGAGACCAACCTCAACTAAAATATCAAACTCAGGTTTCAGTCCAGCATTAACTAAACAGCTATAAATAACACTCCCATGCTATAGACCTATGAGACAAACACAACCACAGCATTTAGAAATAAGTAAAAATGATCCCTACCCCCCCTCCTCAGGCTAAACTGTGTTGTTTTAAATACAGTGATAGGAGAATTCTAACTGAGCAGACTGAGCTTGGGCAATACTAAGCTGACCCCTGCAGTACTTCTATTAACATTTCAATTTTAAGGAAGTCAAATCCTCTTTTTCCTGGACAATTGCTGCTGGGATGCTAGTTAAGTTGGAGAGGTAACAAACAAACAAACAACCTCACACCTTTTACAGTGTCACAAATACCAAAAAGAAAATCACAAAATACACAAAATGTAACTGAGCTTGAATTTTAAAATCAAAACTAAAACACATGCAATCATGGTGGGCTTTCATATATTCACTGCTATACACTAAGAATATTGCTGTGACTTCAGCTTACATTTGTGTGGGAAAGAAATAAGGGAATCAGGAAGACCTAGAAAATATGTATTCCTTTCAAATCAAACTTGTATAGACTAAAGCCCAGGATTAGAAAGACTATTTTCAACTCAAAGATTAGAAAATCTGAATCTATAACCAGGACACATTGCCCTCAAAAGAAACAGATGAAGCAATACAAACCATGGTTAGTTCTTGAGACACTCCCTGGAGATCATCGAAAAAACCCAGGAATGACAGGAACAGATTTTTTTGCTATAGAGAAGGGGCTCAGAAAGCATCCTGACTTTTGTTCATGTAGGTGTTGCTCCTACTCCCCAGGGATATGCAGAGAAGAGGGAAGGCTATAAACACTAAGAAGGAGATAGAGATTAACTGAAAGTGGAAGACAGAGAGCAAAAGGGAACAGGACAGCACTAACGTGAACTAAAATGAAAGGTAGAAGTGTTGAAAAGAGTCTGATTTTTGGCCTTAAATTCATATGTAAACTTCTCTGTACATCCAAAAATGAGAGGGATGTTGCTTCTGGGATGCACCTAGTTAGTGTCATCGTTTGGGAAGCATGAACATTCTCCACAGTTTGAAGGGAAATGGCACTTCTCTTTATGAGGAGTGATTTTAGTTTTAGTAGCTCCATTTCTAGATCTTTTTCCATGAAGGTATCTAGAACAAAACATCAGCTGTCATTGCAATACAAGCACATGGCATCTTTAGTAATTGTTGAACAGGAAAACAAAACGCTTCCAATAGCTTGCAATTTCCTCAAGTGAGTTTCAGATTATCCGTAAGGCAAAAGCCAACTCTGAAATTCAAATCCCAATTCTTTGCTGTCCCTAAGCAGAAGTCTGGCATCTTACAGGCCAACTTGACATATAAAATTAGCCTCCTGTGGAAGATGGGGGGGGAAAAAATATTGTCAACAAAACCTTTCAGAAGCAAATTGCTGTAATCCAAGAGAAACTAATTAAACTGATTAGCAAGGAAATTGGGGGAAAGGACTGACAGATTATACTCTCAATTCCCCTCCTCCTCCCCTCCTTTTTTTTTTTTTTAAACTTCAAAGTTTCACAGCACATTTTCAAAATCCACCTAGCTCTTTAATGTGAGCACTTAACCAAGAGAAGTATTTTATTAAAGGAAAGATGTTTAACACATCAATCCCAGTAGATTGGAACTTGCCAAAAGCCCAGTAATATCTGTCAGCTTCTCTGCACACTAACGGGGAGAGGGGTTGAAAAAAAAAATAAAAAAGAGCATTTGAAGCTCTCAAGGCCTGACTACAAGTAAAAGCTGCCCTACAAACACATCTTAAGGATCTTGTGGTTTATACAGCTTTAGAGATACCTGACTCCCAGACTTCTAATTCTTTAAAATTCAATTGTCAAGACATTCAGAAGTTTTTAGTTTAATCCTGAGCTACTTATGCTGCCTGAAGCACCAGGCCTAGGGGCTCATGTTTCCAGAAAAGCCTAATTTTAACAAGAAAGGTTTTAATTATTCTAGAAGTGTTCTGACAAATTTTTAATTGCTATTCTGGAAGGTGTCATCCAAATCTTACCATGTTTCTTTCCTATTATGATTAACACAGATAAGTCATCCTGGATGACAAATAGCCAAAAGACATTAAAAACCAGCACATGGCCAAAAAAAGTAATTCTTCAGCTGAAAAGCCCAATGAAGTACAAATGGTAACAACAGTCCTGAAGAGATAACAGATGTCATACAAGAAACTCACAAAGCGTAATTACTAAGGAAACCATCTCTCTCCCTACCAGTATATTTGTGTTGAGGGATGACTATTACGCCACTTACAAGGCGTTAAGACTTATCCTGCTGTTTGTGTTCACACAACACCTAGAGATTGGTTTTACTTTGGAAGAGAACATGTGTAGTGATAGTTTCTTAAAGCTTTTCAATAAGGAAATAGAAGGTTTCTTGGAAATGGAGTAAGTGTTGGGGGTGTTTTCCCCATTTGAAATTTTGTGACTACATTGAATTATATACATGTAACAATACAAAATGCTTTGCCATTAACCTTGCTCTGGACACTAGTTGTCCACAAAGTATCAGACATCTCATATGACAGCAATTAGCACAGGGATCTTTCCCGGTAAGGACAGTGCATAGGCAAGAAAAGTCCTGACTGCTCCTCTGTCCATTAAGAGCCACATGTAAACTCTGGGAAGTTTAAAAGGAAATCTCTGAGAACTCCTGTTCTAGCAAGGCTAAGGAAAAACATGCACCATATCCAGAAAACTCACTGTGGAAGGTACCATCATCTTCCAAGCAGCGATGCAACCCTGTGCCAGAAACTCATAAGCTGTTATTTTCTGGGAAAACATAAATGAAAGCAATTGAGCCATTTGTTGCCAATTTTTGCTCTGTCAGTTGTGATGAGAAACACAAATATTACTCTTCAGAAATTTAAGCCTAGTTTTAATGCTTTCTAATGCTATATGGATTTTAACACATATGTAAAGATATTTACCAATTCTTTTGTTTTAACATTGATGAATGATTGGGAAAGAAACCAAAAAACTTTCAATGTATTATTTTCTCTTTCTGCAAGAGGCAAAATTCCTGGTAAAATCTAAGAGCTACAGCCCCATCCTTACCTAAAGAAAAAGTATTTCTTTGCTGGAACATTACCTGACTACAGCGATTTTGATGGACATATTAGCCCCTATGAGAAGGACATTATTGGAGCTACATTGTCAATGTGGGACATGGAATAGCTTCTGTTAATTCCACGTTTTAATTTGGTTGCAAATTGTGCAGAAAGAAAAAATAACAGAAAACCCTATTATCAAAGAAGCAAAAATTATATGTTACAACGCTGAACCAGAGAGTGCTAACTAGGTTTCTATGGTGCTGAATATTTGAACACAGAACTGCTTGGACATCTTGACCTCTTGCAAGGTAGTTAAACATCACTTTTTACACCATGCCCTGACCCATGGGGAAAGCCTGGGAAACATTTCTGCAATCATGGCACATTTAAAGTACACATGACACCCATTGTTTTGACGTGACAGAAAGGACCCTGACTAACCTTAAGATTTGCTCAGTGCCAGGCTGACTGCAACAACACACATGCAAACATCTGCAGGGAAAATGGAGGCACTAAAAAAGTGAGAACTACAGCGAGGATGAGGCTGGGGATGTTATATATTAACACCAATTACAATTAGTGAAGAGCTGAGCGTCAAGCATTCCACCCATCTCTATGGTTAGACACCAGACTTAGAGCAGTCTGTGTTCCAACCTATTCAAAGCAGTGCAGAAACATGTTTTTTAATAAGTAAAGGAGACCCATTTTGCATCAGGTAACATTAAATACTACATTTAGCACACTGATATTTAGTCATGGGGTCATTACCTTATGATACTACATAAATTACTGAGTCCAATGCAGAAGCTGTAGTTTGAGGAAAACTCAGCTCATTTTAAAAACGTAGGTGCTCATGACTCAGAACCTTCACAGAGTGAGCTAAGAAAATTTTAATCAAGAAATAATATATTCAGGCATCAGATTCAAATCATCAGGAAAAGAAGTTTCCTTGCCCATACAAGAACTAAATACTTCAGATTGCAACCAGAACAGACTGTCTTCCCCCACACCACCTCTTCCCTCACAGAATCTTCTGAGTCTGTGGGAATTTTAAGATTAAAATGAGCACTTTTCACTGCAACACAGTAAGTATATTTTAAAGTTTATATTTATTTTCCACACAATACAGACACTAAAAATTCAGTCATAGAGCATTCCCAGCAACTTTCAGCTGGTTCTTGTGTCAGTATCTTTTCTCAAATGGTTTCACAGTGGTTACCATTCTGCCAACGGAGCAAGAGGAGGCAGCTAAAATCATTTAACTGTATAGAAGTTAACAGTTACACAGTGTAAGTAACAAAATCCAGAAATTTCAAAAAGAAACTAAGAACTGGAGAGAGAAAAACAAAATAAAAGTTAAAGGAACTTGATGGGAAAAAAACATAATGAATTCTTTGGGTACTGGCTAAAGAGATGTACCAACAAGCAGTAGAGCTCTGCCTGCCAAGTTGGAAATGAAGGACCAAAATCCCTCCACTAGAGGTCAAAAAAAAGATGTCTTTATTTAGTGAGCTGGTGAAGAGGACATTTATCCAGGATGCACTACACCCACTGGAGTGACTCCTCTGCCAAAGAAAACTTAGGCTCTCTTCTTCAACATCTCAGAAGAGTGTCCAAATCCCAATGTTAGAGTGTATTTTGGGGTCTGTATCCATCAAACTTTCCTGTTGACACCACTGAACACAAATAACTCAGTGAAATAACCTAAGAATCAAGACGGACTCCTTGCAGACTTGCACTCTTGCAAATAGGATAAAAAACAGCTTTTTCTTCACTTTTTTCCCCTAGGACTTATTTAATTATCCAATACAATACAGACTTCAATGAGAATGATAATGTGGAATTCATTTATTGCCTAGCACTTAAGGCACTGTTTCAAATACATGGATTCAAATGACTTAAGTAAAGAGCACGCCCCTCTGACTCTTTCACATCTAGGTATCATTCTTATAGATTTAACATAGTAATAGTGTATTAGAAATATTATCCCCTCCGAATTCTGTAATAGAATACATAAAAATTTCTTAAAATGGTGAAAAGCTGGACAGGACAGTAAAGAAAATGCAACCACACACTGGCTAGAATAAAATAATTACAGCCTACAGCTGTCAGATGTACATGACTACCCTGCTGCAGCCCGTCTGAAAAAGGACAGATGCAGATATATTGACACACAGTCCAAACCTTTAGAGAAGGGATCTCACAGCAAAACTATGACTGTCCCAACATTACCCTTTCCCCCACAAGTTTACTCTGCTGTTCCATTCACTAGCCCAGCCCTTCCTAATTAGCTCTTAGATGCTCCACTCCCTCCACCTACCAAGTTTCCCAGACTTTCCAAAGCCACCTGCAACAACAACATGGGAGCTGTGGGATTTCTGACACTATGAGTCTCCCTCTAATCATTTACTTTTGGATCAGAAAGAATCTTTCCTGCTAGACTGGCGTGATAAGAAGATAAATACATGTTTTCCAATGTCTTTGTAGCTTGGCAGAGGCTTAAGTAATGCAAAAGTATAAAGAATAAAAGAATTTGTATAAAGAATTGTATAAAGAATTTGTGATTGTATTTCTTGCAGAAAAAAACCCTGAAAACAGTCACCAAAAGTAAATGACATGTAGAACCACACAGGTCACTTTTGAAGTTCTAAAATGAAGAAAAATAATTTTAAAATAAAAAATAAAATAAAAAAAAATATCAAGAAAGCACAATTCTAGGAATTAGTCAAAGTACCAGAATGTTGGAATTTTCTAATAACAAGCTGGGAAATCCTTCAAAAAGCTACCAAAAAAAAAAAAAAAACGGAAAAAAAAAAGCCAGGAGAACCGCATTGGTTCTCCCTCCTCCTCTGCTTTGTAAATGAACTTGTTGTCTGCCTCACTACAGATTCATTAGCTCCTTCCTTGCGTTGTCAATTCAAAATAAGCAAGTCTTTATATAGAACAATCCTTAATGTGGAGTATTTTTAGTAATACTAAAAAAATAATATAGACTAAAGGTCTAAATATCACATGGTTATCCGTATTAATAAAAACCCATTGCTTTTAGAAAGGGAATCACAGTGGTGTTTGCCTAGTAAAGTCTCATTTAATAAAAGGAAATCTTTTAGAAAAATGTTTAATGCCTTTCTGTTATTAAGACACTTCCATTAAAACCTTCCACTATCAATATAAAATTATATGGAAATTTTCTTCTCTCTGAATTAAAATTACAATTATATTAAATCTGTAAAGTATTTTTAAATTTTTATATAAATTAACAGAAGTGCATGGACTTAAAACAGAGACAAAGTTTCTGTTTCTCCTGAACTACTTGACATTAATGTAAAAATATTCAAATATCCAAATGCTCAAATCTTAATAAGATATTCCTCGTGCGTAAAGCAGCCATTTTTATAAAACAAATCACATCCTCCAATAAAACCAACAGCAGATCCATTTAATGTTACTTACCATTTAATACAAGAAACTCAAACACTGATATGGGAAGATGCTCACATTGCCTCTTGCAGCCTCTAACTCAGATATGCCAAGTTCTTACAGGCATCTGCCTTTTTCCATCGGCTAAGAAAGGGGCCTGAATTACAGCCATTTCAGGGATCCTGCATGTGTGAATACTTCCCAAAGGATGGCAAATGTTTCTGGTTTAAATGAAACAGTTACATGAATTTCATTATAAACTGAAAATAAATTAAAAAATAAATACATCTCAGGATTTTTAGATACACAGCTGTCATCTACCACAAACAGAAGGGTCTATGGAGGGAATTTAAAATGCTCCATCCAAACCAAAGTTAAAACCTACTCATTTCTGCCTAAAAAGAAGTGTCTTAGAGAAAAAAAGTCTTCTAGAACACAATACTTCAGATCAATGATAAACGGAGATATTCAACCTTAGCACTGGGAGCTGTTCCATCTGCACACTTTACAAGTTGTAGAAGTATTTAACTTGTCTATTTTTGCTCATGCAGAACCCTGTAAGTTATCCTAAAACCAAATAAAAACTGCAACATAAAAAAACCCACTCAGTTATTCACTAAGCAGCAGAAAAATTATTCACATCTCATTCCATTTGCAGGATTCCAGTTACATGCTAAGGCTTTCAGCAAAGAACTATGGAAATTCTACAAAGGACAGACATGCTACACACAGCACAAATGTGCAAGTTCAGGAGGACGTAGGCGTGGGGAAAGCACAAAAGTTCAGCAATCTATGTCACTCCTGGCTCTGATGAGGTGGAATAACTAATGCTGCAGTGCTAGCTTCCAAAAACTAAGCAGTTTACAGACTACTCTGTAGTGTACCTACTCACAATGCGTCACCTAATGCAGCTTCTCACAGTGTGTTAGAGAAGTCGTGGTCAGGAAACCACATTTCAAAATAACACGATTTTCTCTTTGCAGTATTTTTATCACAATATTACTAACACTCCTTGATGCACCTTGCTACTCTACAAATTTCCACAGCTCAAATACATTAAAAAATTTTGCAAGAACACAAACTAGCCTGATGCGTTTTGATTATCTACATTATAGAGTTGGGCAAAAAAAGTAGTTATAACCTAAACCCCACACACTATGGCAGAACGGCTGAGTAAGGCTCAGTAACGATGTGGCATCGAGGCGGGCAGTCCACAAAAGCTATCCCAAATCAACTACGATTAGCTTATCTCCTGGTAGCCTATTATTTTGTAACTTACACTGAGGCCTCTTTAAATGAAGTACATTCTAATTTATGGAAGTAACCAACTGACATTTAACTACTTCAATGAAACGGAGCACAGATCACATCTCATCACATCTTGATCCAATGTGTGCAACAACCAACATCCACTTATTTCCCCCTCAGCTGTCCCCAGGTACAGAACTGCTACATATATTCAACAAACCACAGATCTCCTTATGCTAAAATATAAAAGACAGATTTTTGCATATAAGGTCCCCAACTGACTTAAGCAAGAAGTCTTATAAAACCTTATAAAATATTAGATAAATCTACAAAAACAAATTCCTATTAAGCCAGTATTCCTCATCAGATAAGTTTCCCTCTCCTAGCCACTGATTCTTGAATTTCTTTTTATCTCACTCTCATTGAAACATGGCGTGGCCTTTAGCTGATGAATACATGCACATTATTTGCCTGTCCTGCACAGCCTTGGATCCTAAATGTCTACAAACAGGCCAAAAAAAATTATGCATGCTGAAGTCGAGGCTTTGAAATACAAAAATTAATACACCTTTTTTGCCCTACCTGTAGTAGTTTTCACATTCTTACTATCTGTAATGCAACTTTGTCTTACAGTCTTTGTCAAAGGACAGAAAACAGACTTCATTGCAATACTTTTGCAGATAAAGGTATTTGCATCTCACACTAATCTAACAGTAGTTACATACTCCAGTCACAGGTTTGCAAAAGCAGGCCATACACTCACAAAACTCTTTCAAGACTAATTTACTAATATATACCTGTAAAGGAAAAATAGTATTTTTTTTCCTCTGCAGAACTGCAAATGAAGGACCTGCTAGTGTAAAGCTGCCCTTTTAACCTATTTTCAGAGTTTAGTGTAGACATTTGTCAATATGGCATGCTTAGAAGCATAGTAAACCTTCTCATCTTCCCTTTTCTGCCATTTTAATGCATGCTCTTTTCAAATTTAAGATTAGATGGGCCTGTCCTCTACATTACAAATTACAAACCCACTCTACATATAGCCATGTACATGGCATTTCTGAGACTCCCGTGAAGGAAGAAGCACATGAAGGTTTAGGATATGGACCATCCTTAATGCAAGATTTATCACTAAATACAGTCCTTAACTCTGCACCTTACATCTTACGGATTGCGTTATGGGTTTATACAAATGTCAGCTAAGTATGCTTCTATTTTAATAGGGAGAGGGGAAAAGCCTGATCAAGCTACTTGCCAAATCAGAATCCCAGAATAATCAGGATCTGCTTCTAAACAACAACAAACACTAACAAATTTTAAGTGCTGTCATTTTAAAAGACTCCAGTTTAAAAACTGGATTTCATATCTGAAATTAAGATGTCAGCTTAAGCCAAAAATACAAACCCAGACAGCTGCCTTTGATGTGACTGATTAAACAACTTTTGACTCTGGTATCACAAATGGAATTAGTAAATGGGTTGTAATATAATGTATAATAATTCAGTTACATACTAGTAAACATTTCATAGAGATCAGAGCACTAAAGTCTCAGTTCATGTTGAATGATTTTATAGACAAATAAATATGAGCTTAAATGCCAAATAAACATCCACTGTTAACAGGGTACTTCAAGACTGTTTGGCAAATAGTGGCCCATGGGTATTGCAGCCGGGGTACGTGCAAGCATAAAGCCAAGTCAAATGCTGTTTGCAAACAGAGTTCAAGATCATTACACTCTCCAGATCCCTTTTCCAGACAAATCAAGGCAAATTTTAAAAACTGACTAGTTTTAATCAAAGATATTTTCATAGTGGAAAGGATTTTTGGGCCACTTATTTGCTAATATTTTGCAATATGGGAACACTTTCTCTCCATGGAAAACTGCTTGAAATAAGGAAAAAAGGTTCTAAAAGTAAGTACTGCAAAATTAACTTTAAACATACTTCCTACATTGGCTTCATTACACATTGAAAATGTATTTTACATTGTTCTATACCTGTAGTTATACCAGAGGTCTACAAACAGCAAAGCTGCTGGAAAAATACCAAAATTAGATTTTTCATGCCCACCAAGAAAAAAAATTCAGCAGGTTCACTTTCCACTGTATTTATTACCATGTTTAGTTACTTAGAGCTCGCAAACACAATGCATCGCTAACTATACATCAGAAACTTAAGCTTAGTTCAGTCTTATTTCAAAGTGACATGACTAAGAAAAGTCACTGCTATTGATAAATATAGAGTGGATCAAATAAACTACGGAAGAGATGGAAGACATACCCACTGGGGTTGCTCTGCAAGCTAACAACAGATTCAAAAAATGATAATAATGGTATTTCTACAAAGCTTCAACCTTTCACCCCCTCCCCAAGTAATCTTCCTTATAAAACATATTTTTAAAAGCCATGCTCCAATGAAAAGAGAGGAAAGGAAGAAATCTGCTTTTAAGAGCAGAAACCACTGCATTTCACCATTTGGAAAGGAACCTACACCCCACGTTTTACGTGCCCAGGCTGAGCTGCAGCTGCTAACTCAGGCAGGACTTTGCAGTCACCACGGCCAAATCTTTTTACAGTAGCAAGCACTACACAATAAATGTTCTGAACACTGGCCCAGCTCACCTGCCTTCAGCATACGAATAAACTGCTACATTTTTAAGTGGTGTTTTTATTAAAATAAACTCAATGAGAATTTGGGAAGAGCTATCAAGGAAAGGCAAGCAGATGGAGAGACTAGCTGACACATAACAATAGCTGGTGAAATATTACTCTTATTTTCTGTAATAAACACCAAGATCAAAACATTACGCAAGTTAAATTTCCTTGAAAGGTTCCCAGCAGGAGTTTTCCTTTTTGTTTGTGCAGTACGCGATTTCCTCTCACCCACAAAAACCATACCAAGAACGTGCATGTGCCACTAACACTAAGCAGCACTTCCTTAATCACTCATTTCCAACAATTTATGGATGATCAGTGGCAAAAACGAGCAAAAATAATGAAAGCATGCAATGAAAACTCATTGAGACAAACCGGCTTGGACTTCCTACTCATTTCTGTGTCTCTTTAAGATGGGGGTCTGATACAAATTAGCCACTGGGAAAAAAAGTCATCTGGTCATAAAATACAGTACAGGGTCACTTTTATGTAAGTTTGCCAAAAGGGACATAAACCAGGACAATTTCAAACTGTGACACAGGATAGAAGTATATTAAAAAAATCTTTGTTCCTCCTCCATTGTGCTGTCATGTTGCTCAGCTTTATAGACATTCTGAGCACCAGCTCTGGCCTCTTCGCTTCCACCTGGTTTACCTAATTAATTAAGCAAGGAAGTTACCTCAAATTTTTGTACTATTTGTTTTTATTATCATGCACTTCTTTTGATGTTCCAGGAGTTAACCTCTTAATCCACAGACTTTGTGTGTTGTGTTCTGAACATTTTGGGATGTCTGGATAATTTGGGTAATTGGTCAGGATGTTGCTGTCGTTCATGTTAAACTTTATGCTATGACTTCAAGTTCAAAGATCAGTATTAAGGTAAAATACTTCATAAAGCCTTTTTAAAACTTTACACTTGTGATTATTCAATACCTAGTTATTCCAGTTTCTCACAGCAGTACATTGCACTATTTGTATTTTCTTACATCTTTATTTTTATCAACTTCAAAAAAAATACAAATTTCCACTGAAGTTACATCAAGTGAAAGCACATTTTAAAGGTCAAGAAAAGGTATAGCAATTTTCTCCTCAAAAATGGTTGCCTCTTTCACACAGCAACACACATGGAATTTTCTGTGCAGTCTGATATCACACATGGACACATAAGCACTGTGACCTACACAAGCTCAACTGCAAATACCACAGTTTTTCATTTTTGGGAGGAATGATAAAGAATGAGGTTAATTCTGACACAAAGAAACACAGCTGACCTCTTTGCTTCATAACTACTACAGAATCTGAGCACATCAGTGACAAACAACTGAAAGGTTATCTAAACAAGAAACGTAACTTTATGCACAGACTCTACAAAGGAAGACAAGGAGAACATAGAAAGATATGAAGCCGTTTTTAATATTGATGCAGGAGATCAAAGTTATATCAGGCACTCCAATAGCTCAGTTAATAGCACTGGCTAAGGTGTAATATATCACCACGGCCTTCAACTACTTCAGTAGTCTTGAAAAACTGAATTCACTTAAGTGCACAAAAATACACGTGGGCATAAATACACTTGTGATATCTACACATACATGCACACACATATGTGTGTATCATACACCTCCAATACTGTTTTTATAATTATTGTCCTGATACCAGAAATCTGCAACTGCCATTAAACAGAAATAAACTAGAGCAAAGAGCAGCCCTTAAGCTCTTTAAAAGGGCAGTCAACCCCACTAGGCCCAAAATGCCCTTTTTGAATTAACATAGTGGGTTTTATTAAGAACTAGATGAGGAATCAGTCTGAATTTCAGTACAGCACTGCATCCGTCCATGGCGAGTGTCTAATTTCCGTATTTCTCTCCTCTGCACAATATGCAAGTCCTTGGTTGTTTTAAAGCTGTTGCCCTGGGGAATCGAAGTGAGTCTACAAGGGGGGCCATGTGCCATTTAGAAAGTATACTAGCAGCCAAGAAAAAAAGGCACAGTAAATTGGGATATGGTTAATCAAACCCATTCTGAGGAAACTCAAACATTTAAGGGAGCGATACTACCTTACAAGAACACCGAAAGAAAAGTTATACAAAGCTTGTTGCAGTAACCTATGAGCTACCTGAAATTTCACAGCTTGCAAAAAAATAACATTACAGTCAATGCATAAAATCAGCTTTTATAGCACAGCCTATGATAAACACTAAAACAGATGGCTAAAAACTTCAGGGGTTAGGCCCATATGTGATAATAACTAAAATTACTGTTGCTATTTTATCTGAACAAAGACATCCATTAAAAAATAAATTAAAAAAATCTGTTCAATTTCAGAAATGAACCTCTTAATTATTCATTTTCAGAACTTCTATTAAAATCCAAGAAGTAATTCATATATGACCACATTCAAATAGACATCTTCACTGTGCACAGCTAAATCTCAAGTGACCTATTTAGTCATTATAACGAAGGTAATTCAATGACAAATTCAAGAGGACCTGCATAAAAGCTTCCCTTGCAACTGTCATTTTATCTGAATTTTGAGCTGAGCTGGGTATCCAGAATCAACTGCTTTCACAACTCCCAGCTGAAAGATTAAACATTACATATCCATGGCAAACCTCTTTACTGAATGTCTTCACATTTACAGTAGCTCCCTCTTCTCTTAAACGCTGCAAGTTTTGCCAAATGTATGAAATGTTCTTTTAAATTAAGATTACTGAAATCTGATTTTTCCAGTGAGTAGTAATAGCATTTGAACAGTGTTTTATCTCTCTGGTCCATTAGTTTGATGTGATGAATGACAGAATAGAACTTTTTTTAAAATTTACACCAAAAAATTTGTTACCAGAACTCTACAAATCATGGTCTCAAAATCTTTTGTGAAAAGAGGTAAGAAATATAACAAAAATCTACGGGAAGTAAAAAAACAGATGGGAAACACCCTTCCTTCGCAGATTCTAGAACTGAAAAGCCTACATGACTAATCATAAATTTTCCCAGATTCTAATCAGCCAGTTGTGTAAATCTTTAAAATATAGTAATTATTGCAAATAGAATCATTTATCCGTATCAGCAACAGAACAGCATACTCAGTTTTAACTACCAACTTAGTCCAGAAGTGACATCTGCCACTTATTTTCCAAAAAAAGCAATCAAAGACACGGTATGCTCATATTAAAATAGACCACAATTCCTGCATCTTCACCAGCAGCTTTAATGCTCCCTCAAAACTGGTGAAACAATTCAGTATAGCTGCATCCATTTTTGATACTTTTAAACAGAGCAGCCAGGTAGAAGGGCCACTGGATAAAGGCCTTGAGTACTTATACCAGGAATCACACTTGGCTTCTGGGATGTTCCAAAAACATACAGAAGGGGAAAAAAATTCCAAAATTGAGTTCACTTCTCTCTAAATAGGTGGGGTTTAATACTAAAATTTGATCTCATCTACCCCAGGAAAAAGCCAAACGACTCTAAGGCAGCAACAATGATCTTTTCCCCGACATCTGCAAAAGATTATGGTTCTTTCCCATCTGGAGTTACAAATGTTTCCAAGCTTAAACATGTACTGGTCATCTTATTTATCTTGGATTTATCAATAGCCAGTATCATAATAAAGTTACCCTGCAACTATCAAAGTTTCATTTAAAGTGCAAGTTCAATGTATCTGGGATACATAAAGTATCAGTTAGAGACAAGAGAACTCTGCAAATCAAGGGGACACACCAGAAGTACCATACCTGGTACACTAAAAGAGACAACCCTTGGTTTTGTTGGATTGCAGGAGACAAACTCCACTGCAAACAGTTAACTTATTTTTTAGAAGATATGTATTAACAGTGGCTAGATACTTAAGTGTCAAAAGGAAAATGGAGCAGCCTCCACAGGAAAACTGGAAGAACAAATGGAGTTGCTAAAGTTCTTAGCCCTGTAGGTATCTGGAAGTGAAGGAAGAAGGAGTGCTTTCCAGCCAAGAGGGATAAAAAGATTTAAACACAGTAGCGCATCACCAAACTCCTTTGAAGTTGAATACATTAGTCTGGTCATTCAAACTCATAACTGAAGTGACCTGGATACATGTGCAGTTTGGTCAATACACAGCAGAGCTGCAGCAGCACCAGCTCAGCACAGGGGACACCAAACAACATTTGCACACCACCCTGCCTGGGCCCTGCCAGCGTGTTTTCTGACACAGCTGAATTGCTTAGTCAGTGGCAATCTCCTGGTACTCTCAGCTGTGGAATAAAGTCTTTGCTTTTCCACACTACTCTCTCGAAATTTTACTTAAAAACTCCTGTGTAAAGTTTTGTATTGGGGGTTTGTTTTTTCATTTTTTGTGGGTTTGGTTTTTTTGTTGTTGTTTTTT
>JAWWEU010000081.1:8014690-8067150 GCA_035583155.1 Acropternis orthonyx
TTTTTTGTTGTTGTTTTTTTTGTTTGTTTTGGTTTTTTGCTGTCCTCTGCTTTCTCTCAAGTGAGCCCTAAAATCCCAGCCTGAATACAGCACTTCAGTGGAGTTTTCCCTAATTCCACTCAGAGCAAAAACAGCAACTTCACTGCCTCCATGACAGTTCCTGTCAATAAAACCAGGAATTACATTTTCCTTCCAAACACATTTATGTCCTTGTGGCTTTACATTACATGCCGTCCATCAATGATTCATAATCTTTTTACATCCATCTTTAATCCATTTCATTTTCCACATTTCAGATCACTTTCCAAGACCCTTTGCTTTCTGTCAACTGTCCTCCAAAGGGAGCAGAATTCCCTCATGTGTAGTACCACTAAAAACAAAACTGTAATCATTTGGATGATAAAGATTAATGGAAACGTGCTACAATTGGTCCCCAGACAGTCATTCCCATTTAATCTATTTGATATTTATGATTAGAAATTCATTTAGATGTGCCTCCCATTATAACAATTTTTCACTGTAATTCTGTAGTTCATATATTAATACAATTGTTATCAGCCTATTGTTCAAAAATTGCTTTGCTAAATTCCATGTTCACTGACCAGCCCTCTTGAATATTCAACAAAGTTGAACATTTTAAGTTATTCTTCATCCATTTAAGACACTTTTCTTAATATATTCTTGTTAACACTGACTACAGTTGAACCATTTTTGGGATGTTTGCAATCTTTAAAATTCACAAATCAAGTTGTTTTCTCAGGGTCATCTGTTATTTAATCACCCTTCCCATTAGCAAGAAACCTGTGCTCCTTTTCCTTGTTATTTTATTTCTAAGGTACTTATTGAACCTTCTCTCCTTTTAACATCCCAAAAAAGGTAATTTTCTAAAAAATAAAATCTTGATTAAATCGCTCCATTAAAAAAAAATAATTAGAGTTAAGTAATTTTCTTGATCTCAGTACACATGGCTTTTAAGGATTCCTTTTCCCACCGTATACATGGCTTGCGCAATAGTGTGCAGCTGTACATAAACAACTTCACATAAACACATCCCAGCACCACATCCTCCAAAATCTGTAATTTCAGCTTCATTAGAAACAAGGGTTGAAAAGGAAATATATACTACAATTACTCGATGTTTAACAGTATTTTCCTACCTTTTTTAAGCCAGCAAACCCTTCTGATTCCAGGAAGAAAAATGCAAAGGGCATCAAAACAAACAAACATAGATTTGAAAAAAGAGAAGCAAGATTCCACAAACCTGCAACAGACAAGAAAATGTTTACATTATAAGTTTCTAAGCTTTAAAAGTTAAAGTTACTAAATTTTCCTCCCTTATATACAACATGTATAGTATATGTACGAGTGCTAACGGAAGCCAGGTTTTTATGGATACAGTCATTTACAGGTCATTGTTCAAAAACATCCACTTCTCTACATAATGATCTTCAAACAAAAATTGGAGACCAACTTACACAGCAGCAAATGTCTGAAACTGTGGACTACTTTCACAAAATCCCATTGAAGGCTCTTTAGAGGACTGTTTTAAAAGTTTTCAGGACAAAAGTATTTGACTATCGAGGAATCTCACAAAAATAAATTGTGTAATCATTTCCTTCCATGTTTTTTCCAACTTCAACAAACTACAGATTTTAACAAGAGCAATACACAAATGCCACTGTCACCTCCAAACAAGAAGACACCATGGTAACAGCAGCCTTCCACAATGGGATGACTGGCTCAGTGGGAAAGAGGAGAGCAGTAGATGTTACCTATCTCAACTTTAGTAAGGCTTTCAACATCATTTCCTATAAATCCCCTCATTACAGAAGTATGGTCTAGGTAAGCAGACTTTGAGATGGATTGAACACTGGCTCAGTTTCTGGGCTCCCAGGGTTGTGACCAGCAGGACAAAGTCAGGCTGGAAGCCAGTCACCAGTGGTATATAAACCCCCGGGACTTGATGGTGGTTTAACATCATCAGTGACCTGGGCACTGGGAGGGACCACATCCCTAGCAAGTCTGCTCAAGAGAGGGAAGAGCAGCGTGCTGTTCTGCCACTCCAATGAACCTCAACAGGCTGGACAAACAGAGAGCAAAGAGAAGTGGACTCAGGAAGATTTTATCAATGTATGAAAATATCTGATGAGAGAGGAGGAAAGAAAGAGTTGGATCTTCACAGTGGTATTCACTGAATGGAGAAGCAGCAATGAGCACGAACTGAAAAACTGGAAAATCTAATTAGCCATAAGAGGAAAGAAGGAAAACATTTGAGATTTTTAATTTATTTGTTATTTTTAATTTATTTGTTTTTCACCATGAGCATACTCAAACACTGCAACAGGTTGCCCACAGGTTTTGTAATCTCCATCCTCCAAACCTGAATGGACACTGCCTTGAGCAGTCTTCTCTGACTGACCCTGCTTGGAGCAGGTTATTTCCAAAGGTCCTTCCAACCTCAACCATTCTGTGATCTACATGAAAAATCAACAACTGACTACAGCTAGAACATCGGTAAGACACATGTGACATCTGCAGGAAGGGAAGAGGTGATAACTCATCTCCATTACATTATCTGCTCTATTACAATTTTCTAAGCTGAACACCTGAATAGCCAGCTTTTGATGCGTAAACATAAACCTATCACTCCTCCTATCAGAAGTGGTACAGGATGTGGTGTTTATTCTTTATAAAAGGAGAAGCTTACCTGCAATTTAGTAGCTAAGAGGTCTAACTACTGTCACATGTTCTGCATCCTGAAAAAAACAGCTTTTACTTTGTAGAGAAAAACAGGCTTAGTCCTACACCTTCCCCAAAGCACACATTTCTACAAGTCTGCAGGACTATATCACCTGAATATCACTCAAAAAAGAATATCGTCTGATACAAAAATTTGGACTAACAGCTTTCTTTGTTTCCTTTCTTCCCATGTAGAGATTTCTTCCTTTTCTTCTCTGAAATTGTCTGGTTTGCATAGAACAGGGTAGGAAACATTTACTGGCTGTGTGGGGAATTCATTATTGAGAGAATTTCTCTATTTAGTTCCAAATGTAAAATAGTTAGCCGTGATCTTCACCTATAACCTCCTAAAAAATGCTTTAACCTACACTTCCTTTCTCCTTAAATGACATTATTTAAATATGAAGGAGAAATAAAAACGAGGGGTGAAGAGGGAGGCAGGGGACAAAAAGAACTACTTCTTCAGCAATTGACAGCACCAGGACACCGGGAACCAAACATAGCCAAATACACCACAGAAAACAAAAAAGGAAAATTCCAAAAGATGCGTGAAATATAACACTCAACTGCTAAAGAAAAGACTGCCTAAAGATGGCTAAACTCCAGCTAACAAAGAAGGGGATTTTTCCTTTTGAATTTGTTTAGCCAGGAAGCTCCTGTTACCATTCATGAAACATTTCAGGCATAGCAACATCAGCAAGAATGTCATTAACAGCCCTTAGGAGGGGACATTAACTCAGGCAGTCTGCTTGTTTTTTTCTTCCCCCCTAAAAAGTAAGACACCAGAGTTAGAGTAGAAATACTACTAGATGGGGGTGGGAGTCTTACTTCAGCAGTTTTCTCTCACTGAAGACAGACAGTACATTTGGTCATCTCATGCAAAGCTCAATACATGCTTGTCCTAATTTCAACAGCTGTATTACACATATGTCTTGCAATACCAAACAGTGCTGAGGAGCTGCATGGTACATAGAGCATTTTAAGGGAGGGGAGAGTGGTGCATATTCAGGGTGATTTTTAAGAAGTTAAAACCCAGAAATTTACATATTTGCAGCTGATAGGAACCACAATTACAGAACATTAAAGTACAGAGCTACAATACGCACCTAAAGTTATGAGAAGGAACAATAGTGATGTTCTGCTGCTGACAGACATATGCATTTTCCTCTGAGTAAGAAACACACAGAGCCCTCCATATTTCTTATCCTAATTTGATAGCTCAGAAATCAAATTAAAATTGACCCAGAAGAAGAATTATGTCCTACTACACTGACTGCATCATAAAATTGCATGACACTTGCAGATATCAACATACAGGAAAGGTTTAAGCAGTCTATTAGAATATTTTAATTTTTTTTTCCTTTGCATTCATAATGGCCTAAGAATGTCCCCCATAAAACATGTCAATAAAACATAAAATTAAAAGTCTCTCAGTCTTTGGCAAACAGATTAGATCCCGAGCAATTCCTCATCCTTCTATTCATGGCAGTCTCATTACATTTTACCCCCACCTGGTGGTTGTATCCAACACCAGCACAAGGGAACACCAGTGTCAGAACTAGTTCTGGGTTTAGTTCAACATGCATTAATTAGGTAAGAATGTTTATAGTGGATCCAGCTTTTTCTGCCTTCTGCAGTTTTTTCTGCCTTTCTGCCCAGTTTCAAAAATTTGAGGCATATATTTTCTACTTTTCTATATGCCACAAATAATGCAACACACTACAACATAAAATCCCTTAGTGTCAGGTTCGAGTGCCTCAGATTACAGCGGTAATTGATAAATCTAAAAAAAATGAAATGTTTTAAAGCAACACAAATTTTCCCATTTGGTAACATTTGCAAAGCAGTACATAAGAGGCCGTACAGGAGGGCTATGCTAGACGAAGTAATATGGAGATATGACATTTCCTGGGCTTCAGTGCTTGTGCTGGCACTACGAGTGCTCAAAGCTCGCACAGGCATTTGTATTTCTCATCACTGTCCTGCCAGACACGAACAGGTTTCCGAGCCGGGCGATGCGAGTGTGCAAACCCGGCGAGTGCCACAAGGAGGAGCCCTTCCCCCAGGGAACTGTTCCTGATCCAAATCCTCCTGCTGTTCCTGGAGTTCCTCCCAGCAACTGAACTCACCCAAGGTTTGCCAGAGTCAGACCTAACCCTGCTCTAAGATTTGCAATACACACCTGGAAACACCCAGATTCTGAATCTACTTCCCTGCAAGCCACTCTTATTGGACTTATGGAATAGGAATTATTCTGTGTATCCATCAAGCTGTACATGGTCACTGGAAAATTCAAAAGCCTTCCTATTTGACAGCTCCTTACTCCAGCAGCTTTCTTATTAACCCACATTTTCTACAGTACTATAGCAATTCTGACAGAGTGAAAATTTCTGAAGTGGTTATTATACAGTTTTCAGTCTCTGAAATATTTTATTGTCCTTTTTCCAAAGACAATTCAGACACAGAAAGGATTATTTTCCATTACTTTTTTAATATTTGTGAGCGAAGCATATAAATGTCCAAGCAGTTAAATCCATGTGAAAAATGAGAATTAGCTGGGTTTTTTTCTTCCCATGTAGGAGGAGCCTTACCAAATTAGCAATCCCCCATGATGTGTGACAAAACAGATCACAGAATAACTCAACTAGAAAGCGGCTCTAAATTCACATAGCCTAATCTGCCCTTAGAACAACTAAGCAGCAGGTGCAATCAGGTTGCTCAGGGCTTTACCCAGCCAAGTTCTGCAAAACTTTCAAGATCTCCCAGTGTCTCTGGACAACCTTTTCCATTGTTCAGCCACCCCCACTGTGAACAACTGTTCCTTTATGTCCGGCAAACACCACTTCTTGCCTCTCACTTCACAACAACAACAAACAAACAAAACAAAAAACCACACATCCTTTTTAAGTTAGGGACCTGGAAATTCATGAATTTGCTACCTGTCTTATTAGAAATTCAGCAAAAGCATACATTTTTCAAAAAAAAAAAATAAATCCTCCACAGCCAAATTACTCTCTTCAAAAGAGCTAAAAGGACACTACAGTTAACTTGCAAATTATTTGTTCCATAATAAATAGTTTCACATAGTAAACCTACCCTCTCCAGCCAAATCTACCAAAGAATGTCCTGTTTTCACCACCTGTTGCTTTATTGCACATCTTTACTACATGACACACTTATATTCCATAATTTTACCTGTTTACAAATAAATCCCTAACAGATGAATTTAACTAAGACAAACTGCCCATAGCAAGTTTCTTAAAACATTTTTTTATTTTGATAATAAATTTAATAGGTATCATCTTAAAGAGAAAGGCATATGAATCTTGCATTAACACACAAGGAAGAAGTTGAAATAGCATGTTTCAAGTTAGCTTCTAGTAGCTCTTATTTACATTAATATTTAAAGCAGTGAATTTAGTTTAATTTCATCAAGTCTGCCTAATTCTTAAAAAAAAAAAACAAAGAAACAAAAAAACCCCAATAGTTAAGAAAGATTTTTGTGAAATATCACATAGCAGCAAAAACAACTAGCATTATTAATAGTAATTCAATTAGCATATTAAATGAAAATGGTGTTATCAGTTTGAAAATAAGAACATATCTGTGCACATATAATGACAACATCCATTTTAATTATATTATGCCGAGTACTAACCATGAATTAGTGAGCCATTTAACCACTGAATATAGTAGTTTTGTGGAAAAGAAAGCAGGATCTCATTGCTGATTATTGAGAAAGGTAGAAGCAGGACTGCACCAGCTGAAACTGCTAGAGTGAAGGTGCTCAAGAACAGCCTGAAATTTAAAGAAATGTACCACTGTTACCCACAACATGCTCTGAACAGGGGAGAAAAAAAGTAGTCAGCCTACCTGTTAATCAGTATCTGAAGGCAACACATCCTTTACATCATAAACAGGCAGGAAAAACTGGGATTTCCACATTTCACTTCCAAAAAGCAAATCTAAATTGCTAAATAGTTTACAGAATGCAGCAAAAAGAATCAGTTTTTACCAACTACCATAATTATTCTCTTGGGACTTGCATGCATTCAATTCCAATGTAATACAAAGGTTAAATTACTGGAGTTCATGAAATTTCATAAGTTTTTTCTTTTAGTTTTCATTTCCCACATACACACATATGCAAGAAAAAAATAATTCAATTTCTATATTCTTAGTACAATTTTTTTAAGTAGAGCAGCTTTCTAATGTCTAAAGAGCACAATTATATATAAACAAGTATTTTAACACCAAATTAAAAAAAGCTGATTTTCTTTCACAAAGTAGTTATTCTAATTATCATCTCATAGCTGTAAAGTCAATACCCAGAAATCGTCAGAATTATTTAAAATACTTAAGCTTATTCTTTATAGATCCCCAATACAACTTATACCAAATGCCATCTTGTGGCATTAAAAAGAACTGTGTTCTTAAACAAAAAAAACCAACAGAAACATTCTTACAGAAGTAATACAATGCTACAGATAAACCTAAAAATAATTCTAAAAAGAGCATGACAAAAAAGATGAACTTAAATAGATCACCCCTGCAACAGGAGCATCAGTAAATTGCTTACAGAAATCTCACTTTTCTGAAGTCTACAAATCCATTTTTCATTCACACAATACTTAGTGAATGAAGTGACTAATTTTATTTTTAAAAGTATCCTTATGCTATTGTTCTTGGTTTCTGAGTTCATTATATAAGGATGTTTAATTATTCTATGCCAGAATTGTGAAACCTAACACACTACTGCAAGGTGCTACAGCAGTTTGGCTTTGTTTACTACACACACACCCATCTTAAGTCCTGACAATTATGCCATGTGAAGAAAAATCTGTGTACAGATGTTTGAGAATTACTGCTTCTTGAAAAACAACATGCATGCTCTTAAGGAACAAAAAAGCTTAGGCTGAAACTAAAAACAGCATTTTATTTGTATAATGACATTTCTAGCAAAATGTTATTACTCTGATGGAAGTGCTAATCTTGTCTTGAATTGTTCTTCATGCAAACACAGTGTATGTTTGTTGTATTTTAAAGCTAAATTAGAAAACTGATGCAGGGGGATAACAGTTAACATGACAAATTTTAGCCTCTGAATACTGAAAAACCCAGAACCAAGGGTGGACCATAGGTGCTATAAAAATAATTCAATCTAGAGGAGTCTTCACTGTAGTCTGAAAAGCACAGGAGGGATGTTCCCGTACTGAGAGGGAAGAGCTTCATGGCATTTATACGTATGTATTGTTCTCTAGATCTGAAGTAGACCTTGTGGCAAATAAGTGTTTTGAATTCATAAAAAGTACTGGTATCAGACACTACTGGGAGAAATGCACCTAAGATTTACATCACCTCTGTACATCTTTCAAGCTTGCCACCAATGCACACCTAAAAGTGAACAGCTTGCAATGTACTCGGCACCCTCCCAGGGTACAAGACAAATCAATAAAGTACTCAACAAGCTCTCCTTCCAAGAGGATGACAGTACCACCAGGGAAGAGCTAAGAACATTGTCATGAGCAAGTAGCGAGTTCACAGAGTTCAGCAAATCATGTAATTGAGAGGGCAGCAATAGCTCACAAATGTTCTGTAAATCCGGAGGCATATTTAAATAGGAGATATTAATATCTACCTTCACAAAGGAACAGGATGGGGAGAGAGTTGCTGGCAAACCAGAAGGTCTGGCAAGTGTTTGTCTTCCGCTTGGTATTGCTTTTTAAGGTTTTTTACCAATGATCCAATACAGATGTCTATTTCAGAGGGAGCTAACTTTCTTCCCAGGATCCACTGCCTCTCTGGACAGGGCTTTCATCATCTGCAGGGGGAACTTCAACCCCTCCCATCTAAACACCCACATTTTAGAGATCTAAACTTAGGTGCAGATCTCGCGCTGAGTACTACCTCTTGCATCAGGTCCTCACACAATATTCTGGCCAATGCAATATTCATGCCTACCAGGAAAACCACAGTTGAAAAAAGCCCTAGACCAAACTTAGATAACAAAAGGGGCCACATGACCAAATCTTTTTCCTCTGACCTCGAGCAATCTATTTGCTGTCACATTTAAAATGGACTGTTGTTTATTTGGAAGCACACAAGATTCCTATCATAACAATATATTCAGGAAAAAAAGTTCTGCAAAAAAGAGCTATACATACGATATTCTGTTAACAATGGCATCTTCATCCTCTTGCTCATCTGAAAATTAAATTATAGCAGGTTATATTCAATACTTACACATCTTTCCTCAGGCTAAAATATATATATACATGGGAATAATTTGTAACTAGAATACAGACATACTGATACAACTTATTAGCATCAATATTTTAAGAAGGATCATTCCAAAAATTATACTCTTGCCTTTTTTTTTTTTTTTTTTTTAAATATGCAGATCAAAATTTCTTGGAAACATCTTCCAGAGGGCTCTATGGCAAACATGCTTTCAGACTGCTATGACCATGCTTGTTGCTAGAAACTGTCCCTTTGGGCATCTCTGCAACCATGGAGAGTAGGCAAGCTACAGGAAAGCCTAAGGATCCATGCTAACTAATACTGGAAATCCCTAAATAGATGTTTCATTTTCAGTATTAATGTCTTCTTAAAACAAGAAAGCATACCCAGAACAATAGTGATGACTACTCAGTTGCTTCCCCTTACTGCTCCCTCCTCCCAGCTCCTTGGGACAAAAAGGAGGGGTCTTCCTATTCTTGTTATTTGTTTCGGATTTAAGGTATCACGGCTTCCCTTCTCATATTTCACATTTTAGACAATTTTTATTTTTTATTCCTCACTTGATACGCCAACTTTTTGAAGTAATATCAACATCTAACTCAGAGATCAATCATTAACACATCTTTCATTTATTCTTTACACCCTTCTCTACATCAGCAGACAAATGTTAAGCATTTCTAAATTTGAAATCATTTTCCATTCAGCTTTCTTGCTTTTGTCAGGTTTTCTATAAGAGGTAAATCAAATTTATTTTAAATCTAAGAATAAATAAAGTCAGGTGGTTTACGTACTGAAGAGTCATGCACACCCTTAAAATAAATATGTAACAACTAACATCATGCTATTTTGAAATTCTTCTGTGAAAGCACATGGGGTTCTTGAGGGTTTTTTTATGAGAAGCTCATAGTATTTTGAGAGACTAAGTCAAAGTCTCTTATGAATCATTCTGGCTAAAGAGTTTGTTGGAGAAATAGTGAACAATTTGTCCTCAGAGAGTTCCAGATGTGTTAACTCTTCAAAAATGTCTCATCATGAAGATCCTAGCAGGCTACCAAGTTTGCCTAACTAAATGCTCACAAAGCTTTCATAAAGACAGCTGCAGAGCAGTTCCTCTTCCTGGCTGAGGAGACCAAGTGCCAGAAAAAGGTAGTAAAAGTGTCTTTGCATTCAACAGTATTTGCCAAACCAGTTTCCCCTTCCTGTTTTTCTCTATCTCCAAACGATAACAGCTCTGTAGTATCCAAAACACATCTTAGGATCAGAAGACAGTATCAGTCTTACTTCCAAGCTTTAAAGAGATTCACTTCTTTCTTAATGTATTAAATTTCATGAAGAGTTTACTTTTTAAAACATGAATCCACCTATGAAAGCAGCTCTATCATAAAACAGGTCACTATAGCTCAATAAACAGCTACCATTGAAGTTCAAAATGCCAAGATCATCACGCACAAGAATGTTTCTACAGCATGACTGACTTACCAAGCACCAAGGTGCCAGATAAGCTGTCAAGAGTCAAAGATCCTGACATTCTATACAGATTTGTATGCTATTGTCTTTAGGAAAAGTATCAAGAAGATCACAGGGCTTCCTACAGCCTAGTTTCAGACAATGTTTCTGAAGGAAAAAGAAATTACAGTATTATCTCAAGGAATAAGACTTCAGTGGTGAAGTCATAAGGTTAAGAACACTCAAATAATTTACCTGAGCAAAGCAGGACTTCTAGAAGAAATATGCTATTACCTTTCTGTATCACTGGCAATGTCTTACTTTACTAGCTAAAGCTGCAAACTTGATTTTGGTGCTAAAACACAGCTGAAAATACTTATTCTGGAAAAGCTGATGTGAAGGGAGAGCAACAGGACCCAAAGGCAAGGGAAGCAGAAGCATCTACTTGACATTAACCCCTTTCACAAAAGTTAAAATTTAGGCTGCCACAGAGCCACAACAGAACCAGTGACTGGTCCTCCACAGGCAGTCACTCCCACTGAATCACGGAGTGACATCAGCACTCACTGACTGATCCTCTTCTGAGACACTTCAGTGCTCTCCCTGCCCTGTTCAGTGATCCCAAATGGCACAGTGAAGGGCCTGAGAAGTGCCACAGTAGGCACAAGGGAGTATCTGGAAACTCATGAATCAGGAAAAACAGGAACAGAGAGAGGGTAAGACAGCAGCATTTACAATTAGGTCAGTCCAAGCTGCCACAGACCAGCAGCCTGGCAAACATTTTTGGTCAGAGATCTAGTTCTGCTTTCCTTGTGGAGATAGAGAGAAAAAGGAATCATCTATTCACTTGAAAGACAAAATTATTGTGGGATATACCAAAAAATTCTATGCTTACCTGCTTTCCTTTTGTATCTTGTGATTATGAAGTAGGAAACTATGTAGAGAACAGCAAACAGGAGAAAACAGATCTGGGGGGAAACAAAAGGAAACCCAAAACATTGCATTTATTAGGTTGTGAAGAAATGCCTGGAAATAAACAGAAAATCCAGTTTCAAAAATCTGAAACTGAATTCAGATCAACAAGAGTGTATTCTGTGCAAATGTCAAGACTGTTACATTTTATATCATATAAATAGAAAGTAAAACCCATAACAACAGTTTAATTAGAATAACAGATACTGGATAATTATATAGACAGTAAGTTTTAAGAAAGAAGCCTTATTTACAGTGTGATTTTTTGTTTTGGGGAGGGGTGCATGGAGTGGGTTGTTTTTTGAAGTTTGAATCCACTTGAGCTGTAAAAGTTATCAAACTTATACACCCTTTACATGTACCCTAAGGGTAATTGCATCTTATACAATGGGCTCTTGAAGATTTATATTGGAATAAGGTGTTAATAGGTGTGGAAAGATACAAACATGTTTACTATTTCCATCATGTCGTGATTCAAACAAATTCCAGGTGACAACACACACACGAGAGACACTTGTGCCTACAGAGGATGTCCAAGCATGAACTCATCAAGCATGACATTTCCTTTACAGTCAGAAGCAAGGAGCACCATCTCGCTCCTCATAAGGTTGAGGGCTTATTTAGGTCAGACATACCTTGAGTCCAGAGTGACTTACATCAGTTTCTAAGATGTAACATTGGAATTTCAACCAGTAAGGATCAAACCTCTTACAAATATGTCAGAAATCTTGGATGAAAAGAATCGAACAGCAGGACAGTTTTAACCCTCCAAATCTTTGTGTGGAGAAAAAAACAAACATTTTATTTGCTCCTGAATGAGGCATCAGTGGCTTAACACTGTTTCCTTCATCTTGGGTGTTAATATTATTAAAAAACATGACTCAGTAAGAAATGTAGCAAGAAGGAAGCATTTTCGGTGCAGCAAAATTACTTCACTGGGCAAAAGCTGATCTATTTATTTAATCAGTCATTTGTAGATATGTTGCCTTTAAGAACTCACTCTCTCAAAAAAAAATTAGGAGCAGAAAAGTTACCCTAAGAGAAAGGGAAACGCAAAAGAAAAGGTAGGGATGATAGCCCTGGAAATTTTGCACCTGAATAAGCATATTGCATCCAAATCAGCAGAATCAGAGCGGGAAGGAATGTATCACTCAGGAAAGACACACTCTTTAAAAAAATACTGGTAAAAACAAACTGAGAAGGTTATTTCTCTTGTGCAGTCAGACATTTCAGATCAAAATAAAAGAAGTATAACCAAGTGTCTGAGCAAGGCATACAGGTGCCTCCCAGAAGTATGACAGTGCTGTAGGTCTGAAAGTGGCAACTGAGCTCATTCTCTGTGCACTCAACACACAGCAGCAACACCCAGAATACAGATACTGAAAATTCCATTTCATAACTAGATCTCTGAATCCAAACATTTAATCTGAATAGACCTCACCACTCCAACTTTCCTGAGGATGCTTCAGAGAGGAAAAGGTTTTGATAAAGAATTCAATTCCTTAAATAAATAATTATAAAAATGTTATTAAGATTTAATTTTAAAAGTTGGTATATTTTTTAATCAGGAAGAACAAAAGAAGCTGAGAACAGCCTTGGGTTTTCAGAGTACTCTGACACAGCTCATCCTGTCAGTATCAGAAAACGCAATGCCAGTGCTGAAAGAGAATCCTTCTCTGAAAACTAGACCAAGGCTACAGACAGAGACTTCTAATTTTAGGCACCCACTTTCTCAAAATCAGGTATCATACATACAGGGTCAGTAAATTCCCTAAAAATCCGTGACTTCCAAGTAACACAGTACCAATGTAAAAGAAAAATGTAGTTAATTTTTGACTTAATTTTATTTAAAACAAGAATAAAAAATACCACAATCTGGTTTTCACCGTCAAGTAAGAAGACAACCTTTATTCTATCCATGATAGCAAGGTTAAAATGGAAATGTGGGTCTGTACTTAAAAGGTACCACTGAGATAACTGAGGTATTTTGAGGGCACACCAGATAAAAGCTGTCCAGTAACACAAACTATCAAATGCTGTATTTCTGGTTTTAGATAACAGCAGCTTTGCAACTCAGCAGCAAGGGGTAACTCTGTAGCTTTGCGTAATTAAACTCCTACTTCTATCAGAATTGAGAACAACTTTGTAAATGCTTGATAAAGTTGATTATTACTGAGAATTCACATCCTTTTAAAACAATGGGCAAGAAAACATGTAAATTCTTGTAAGTAAAAGGTTTAGGATCTTAACAAAAGAGAACTCATAAATTAAAAGTCCTTCATACTGACCAAGTCAATCAGCAAATTCAGAAATATTACTGCAGTCTCAATTTATACTCAGTGAAACCTCTGATCCTGAACTGTTTCTCACCATGCATTCTGAATAGCTTTCCAAAGGCAATAGCTAAAGTCAGCATCCTAACTATTTTTAGAGCAGAACTCAGTTAAGCTGGGGAAAGGGAATGTGTTGTCCATGATAGCCAAAGATTAGGCTCCACTGTCCTGTCATACTGCAATCCTGGGTTCTTATTCCTCGTACTGCTGTTTTGTTTCAGGGTATTTTTGTACTTGGGAAGGGGGCGGGGGAAGAAAATCCAGTCTTGTTTGTATCTGCTCCAGCTTCAGATCATGTTTCTCCACAATGAGTGATTGGGTTCATGTGCAGCACTTCAGTACAATCTTAGAGCTGCAGGGAACAGCATTAAGCCCTTCTTGCTGTGTTGAAAGTGCTTCACCACATTTAGCTCAGAATCATACAAGTAACTCAGCATTATCCTACAATCACTGGATCCATCCACACTGTCCTGCCCAACTGCTTCCAACAGAGTAGCTCTCAAGTTAACAGTAGAAAATGTAGTTAGGGTCCAAGTTCATCACCATGTCTTTTGTTTTAGAAATACACCTTAATGTCATACTACAGCTATTGCTTTGGAGTAACTGAGTCCTTTCTAACCATGTTCCAAACACTCCTTTATGTTGACTACATCTCCTAAAGAACCAGGTTTGTGCTAACAACAGAGGGGTTTTACTTCATTTTCATCTAAGTTGAGCGAGATTGCTCTTAATACTGATACCTGAGGAAACTGAATAGTAGCTTTTTCTTCTCCCAAAACAAAACACCTTTTGTCATGTACACTACAGCCGGTTTCTTTGCCACTTTACAGCTTTTCTAATAAGGCACACTGACCCAAATTTAAGAAATACCTTTCAATGCATTTTCTCTGTATAGCCCTTGGCATTTGCAAAAGGAACACTACCAATAGCCATGCCTTCAGAAAATACAGCTCTTCACAATTCCTGATTTGACCTGCCTAAAAAACCCTTGGAAGAGGGCAAATTCACATATACATATGTTCATAGTACCCTAAATCATCTGTCAACTTTCATTTCTAATCACTTGTTAAAAAGCACAGGTACTCATACTGAAATAGCGCACTACTCAAAAAAGAACACTATATACAAAACTATATTAATACCTTCAGTGAAAAAAAAAAAGCCTTGATTCTTTAAATTCCATCTTTTCTTCAGAAAACTACTGCATGTGACAGTATTTGAGCCAACATTGGAATATAATTTAAATCCAAATCATTTTGCAAACTGTTTCCAACCAAAAAGCAGTAGTTTATGCCATCACCCATCTCTATAGTAAGAGCTGACAAAAGTTAAAGATGCTGCAAATACAGCAAGTCAAGGACAAGCTATATTCCTCAGATCCCAAAATTCTCTGCAAGGAGTTTTCCAATGGAGCTTAAATTAAACTCTTTTAGGTTTGACTTGAGGAGACAGTCAAGATACTATGCAAAGAACATACCCAAGTGTGATGAATAAGGACTTCTTATTCTGGCATTCACCAGTGGTGTTAACTTAAAAAGAAGAAAAAAAAAAAAAAACACATTTCACAAGAAATAATACATCCCAATATTAAAATTTATTTCCTGAAATTCATTCCAACTTTGAGGGACAAAGTAGTTCTGGATCTGTTGCCATAGTGAGACTGGGAAGCTACTTTAAATGCAACTACGGTACATTCTCACCTTATAGGAGAAATACAACTCAGTCCATGTTTAACCAGATGAATCAGAATATAAAGGTAATTAAGAGGTATCCAAGAATTGTATATGGTTGTAGCCACACAGTCAAGCAAAGCAATTCTTACTAATTTTTAATGTTTCTCTGTGTGTGTCCCCTCCACACCACTCGGAAACCAAAAACAAAACACATGGATTCTGTGCAACGTACAAGGGGCTCCCCTTTAACAGGGGGCACTTCAAACCTCATGCATGCAATTCATGCACATTTCTTCCCATGGAGTAAATTCAATCTCTGGTAGGACAAGCAAAAGAAACCTGTCTTCCCCTGGAGCTCTTCATCTTCATTCTGGAAAGGAAGTGCTTTATGGTCCTACTTAGATTATACACTAGACACACTAAGAGAGGCTGCTTCTGGAGACACACTGCACTGTATTCTTAGGTATCTGGTATCCAGCTCTTCCACAGTGTCATACTTTTGAATGTCTCATCCAAAGACACCCAAGTATGATCCAAGTCATACTTCTGGATCTGTACCACACAGCTCTCAGCTCCTCTGAGAATGGAGCTGGAGATCACCTGTATGCATTTCAGTTCATAACTATGTGTCTCTAAGGGGCTGGCACTGTGAAGGGTCTGGCATTAAACACAAGCAGTAAGGGTCCGAACTAATTCAAATTACATTGTACTTATCCCACTGACAATTACTAAGGATCAGCTGACACTAATTTGTCCATGTGGATGATCTTTAAAACTCTGGCACTGCAATTCATCCCTCAGACTACTAAAGTATAATCTTCTGTTGCAAATGCTAGAGCTACCCTTTCATGCTAAGCAAGACTATGCTTAAAATATGTAAGATTCTCTTTTCTTCCTCTTACAAACAAGATCCAACTATCTTTTACAACTGTAATTCATGTGTGTGCATGAAAAGCTGCATTTTTACGTACAGGAAGATCAACAGATTCGATTTCTACAGCATGGAATTATTCCCCCCTGTAGTGCAGGAAGCACAGCTGTAGTTTATACAAGAAGGAAAGCATACAGGTGCCTTGTCCAGTAATTGTTCAATACCTCCCAATCACTGTGCCCTGGCAGCACACACTCCAAAGAGCAACCCAGGCTGTATCACCTGAAGCAAAGCCAATAATCATGGGAAGTATTATCTCTCTCCAGGTGTCCTGTCATATGTAGTCACTGAGTCTAGTTTTGAGCCTTCAGTACAGGAAAGATGTTGGTCTTGGTCAGGAGGTTGGAACACTTGCCTGGTGCAGACAGGGTGAAGGACCTCAGCATGTTCAGCCTGAGAACAACAAGGCTCCTGACAGTAGCTCAGCAGTACCCATGAGGAGGTCATTAAGAAGACAGAGCTGAGATCTTGACCATGGTGTCAGTGGGAGGATGAGACTGGAGGCAAGAAGAAACTTGCTCCATGAAGAGAGACAAGCAGTGAAACAGCTGCCCAGCAAGGTTGTACAATGTCCATCCCCAGAGGTTTTTAAGCCCTAAGTAATCTAGTCTGACACCACAGCTGGCCCTTCCCTGAGCAGGAGTCCAGAATCCAGTTAGCCTTTTTTTACTGTCCTAAATAAATAAGCACCATTACAAACTTAGTCACCCCATAGTTTATACCTTTCTCCAGCTCATTTATGAATGTGCTGAAAAGTATTAGTGTAAGTGCAGGTCCCTATAGGACTGTGTCAGGGATGTCCTCCCACTGTGAAAGAGCCAGACATCTTACAGAACAACTTTTAGCAGTAAGGAACCACCACAGAACTCATTCACAGAACGAAGTCACACACCTTAGAAATGTTCTTTGACTTAACACACTTCTAAGCATGAAACACAAGTTCAACCCATGTTCATTTTCACTTAAAAAGCATCAAAGCAGATAAGGGATCATTTCCTCCAACTTGACTGCACACTAGCCTCTACAATAGGGAGAGAAAACGTAGAGAAGCAAAACAGACAAGAAGTGAACAGCATTTTACTATGCTGTGTACGAAATGAAAGATCAAGAAGCTACAAAAAATTAAGGAATAAGGGAAGAAAAGAAATAACTTTAAAATAAAGTGACACTGTCAGTATTAAAAATAGTTACTGCTATCACATCCATCAGTATTTCTATGCAAGTAATACAGACAAAAAAGGCTACAGATGTAACAATGAACATTTCCACTTCTTGCTGTTACTTTACAGGTTATATCCTTTTTCCCTAAACAGAAAAAACAGCACAAAGAAAAGAGAAGGCAGAAGTCACTCTGGGTAACATCACCATCTAGAATATATTTATTTACATGTTTAAGTGTTGAACATGGAACTGTCAGTGTTTTGCCTGTGCTTACTACACACAGAAAATAGTTGTGTTGCAATTCTGGGTTTCAATTTCTGTAATAGAGAACAACTAAATACAGCCCTGTACACTCATCTCTTATTGCTCTCATGCTGCTGAAGTATTTTAATGTGCATTAAAATGTCACACAGCAACTGAAAAGCTTCTTACTGTCCCACTTGGCAACTGCTTTTGTTTACTTGTAGAAAGGATGGTAGGAATAAACTGCAAGGAAATACAGGTGGAGACAAGCATTTCTTCTTGGTCTGTTTCTAATAACTCAATTATCCCACTGACATCTAAAAAGCAAACAAGATGTTCCACCTGTTTTGGATGTGTCAACAGTAAGTGACCTATAACAAACTAAGCACACTAAAGAAAACTAAAACTTCTAACTACGCTCTCAGTTTGACCATGGCATTCATTATATCATCTGCTTTGGACATCTTATTTATCTCAAAATGAGACATTCATTACTTATTCTTAAAAGCTCTGCGCTCTGTGGTTAGATTAGATTAAGCCAGCCAGACCTATACACTTGACATGACACACTAAATTCAACCTCAGGAGAAAATGTCAAATATGTCCTATGACTACAGATCAATTTTGCTCTTTAACACCACCCTCCACACCTATGATTCCCCCACATATATGGTCTCCTCCCAGGATTCCTCCCTGGCTTAAAACATGTGCAAGAAGTTGACCCACTTTTTTTTGTTGGTTCCTAAGTCATCAAGAAATTATAAGTGGTTCATAGGCTGGGTGCCTAGACTTGCTCATCTAGAAAAGGATTCCAGGATCCAACAGAAAGTACAAAACATCCAAAAATATATTCCATGTGCTAGAAACTCTGCTGGAGATAAAAAGCAGCATCTACAGCCCCTCAGAGGGTGGCTTCCATATGTCATTCACTTAAAACTACATTCACGTTAACTTCACCAACAGAAAAGCTCCACTTCAAACTAATGAAGGAATTCAAATAAATATATTAATTTGTTAGTTTTTATGTTCCCTTCTAGGTACTTAATGGGAATGTATTTATATTATCAAGTAAAGGGAAAAAAGTTTCATGGCACCTCCACAACCCTTAGCAATAAGCCCAAGATACCTTTGATCAGGGTTCTGTATTCCATACCCAGTAATACTCTCAAACCCCCCTCAGAAAATGACAGCAAGTCATTTTTGTCTGACCTGTACAGGCTACAGCAATGCCATTAAAATCAGAGTCAAGAATATTTTTCAGAATTAGTGCAACATTTAAAAACACTCGCTAGAATTAACATCAATAGCAGCAACCTAGACCATGCTAACACTCTGCCCCTGAATGAGGGTACTACTCAACATTGTACAGCCAGGCTATAATAACCAGTTATATTAAAACTTAGGAGTCATTCCATTAAAAATTCATTTCTGAAAAAATAACCTCAAAAGTCTCATTAATAAAGACATACTAAACAATGTATTTAAGACAGCTTCTTTGGTTAATACTAATTTTCAGGGCAAAATGTATATCTTAGAAGACAGAGTTAATGAACTTTCTCATCCTAACACACAAAAATACTCTTCTTTGTCTTCTCACACGTACATCCTAGAGCATTTTTAAGTGAGCCTCCCAAAACACAAATGTATTTAACCTGCAGTACCCATATGTTTTCATAATTCTTACCAATTATACACTCTCTACTGGACATAAATTACCACAGTCAAACTCAGCAAGTATTTTGTACATGTTGCTATTGTCAAATTCAACTAAAAAACATCAGCATCAATTCTTCCCATAAATACATTAAAAACATAAATTACAGTGAGATAATGGAAAAAATGGGATACTCAAGGCAAAAACAGGCATTTAAAAATCAACAGTAAAACTGTGAAGCACCATGTTTCAATGACAATCACGACGCTCATCCTGGAAACCACACCACTGTAAGACACGAAGGTAAAAAGGGGGAAAAAAATATCACACACATACATTGCTTCTATCCTTTGTATATTGAATTCAGCCATATCCAGACTTCAATGCCATCAATACACTTACTACCTGCTATAGAGCATGCATGTGATTTGGAAATAGAGCAACTAAACACACATCTGTAGAATATTTTCCAGTTAATCAAAATTTTCAAAAGTTATCAAAGTATTCAAATATCAAAACACTACAAAGCACAGGGCTCTCTCTTGAAACCATGTTGCTGGTACTTAGAAGCAACTTTTAACATATCCAATTAATCAAGAAACTAGAAGGCTCTGTGAGGGAAGCAGCTGAGCAACACTACCATGCATATTCAACACCAAGCTGATGAAACATCAACATGAGTTTTGCAACCACCTTTATGAGAGTCAGTTGGGCCCCGAAGAGTACAGATCAAAGCTGCTGAAAGTATGGAGCAATTTCCCTTGTCACATGAATGCTTAATCTGGGGAATAGCTTATTCCAGGTCATCGCTACCTGGCTGTATCCTCACCTTCCAGACTAATGCAACAACCAAGGCTGTCAGTTACTACATGCATAAAAACAAACTACAGTCATGACTTTCAAATTCTCTCCTGTTCCTATGTTATAAGTTATGCAAATTCTTGCACATGAACGTTCCCAAGAAATCATGTGACAGCACAAATTTACAGGAAAGCGTCAGTGGTTTTCAAGGTAAGAGGGAGGGCATGAAGGGAGCAGAGAGGGACGTACAAGTTAAGACTTTCTCAACCAGAATTATCACTGACCTCCTAAATGAGAATAAAACCCAAATTAAATAGGGAAGGGTGAAAGACATGAAAGGAGAAAGCACTTCAGTTTAAAATAAAAAAATCGCTTGCATAAGCTTACTGCTTTCATTTGAAGGTTATGTTGAACAAAACAGATTTTTTAGACGGTGTTCCTTAACCCAATTTCCCATCCATGTAAGCCAAACTGAATTCTGAGTTTCTTATCATAACTTCACCGGCAACATGCTTCAGATTCTCTCTCTACTCTTGACATTATCACCATTCTACACTGCTGCTCTGCTCTCCACCCACTCCTCAATCCTCCTCAATATTTCTGAAAACACTTCTTTCCAGAGGGTCTTGTGCTAAAAACTCAGTAACACTCAGTATCCGCCATCACAACAAAGACTGAGATGTTATTACAACCCTCCAATCTCCCAGATACATCCTGCATCTCATCCCGTCCCTCTAACTCCATGCTCAGTTATCCAAACAAAACTCAAGATGGATATGCTTGTTTGTGGTCCTATAATGAATAGCTCATTTTGTTTGCAGTCAGTTCTTTCACTTTTCATTAGATTTTCTCAAATCTAATTATGCGTTAATATAAAATTTTCTTAAACGGAATGTCTGTACCTTCCATGAAGTGTGTCACCCTTCTTGTCAACTGCTACCCCAAAGAAACACACCAGTAGCTCAAAGGGAATGATTTTGAACTCTAACACATTGCAACTTATTATACTTCAGCCTTTCTGGCTTATTTTACATAAACAGAAAAAGTGGAACTCTCCAAGAGCTGTTTCTGTTTTGGGAAAAAGAATCTCTCTTCACTTGTCTACGCCAAGTATTTGAAGATGCCTATTGATTCCAGATGGATCCACAAAGCTGACCCTCAGGACCAGCAGCCAGAAGATGACTTATCACTTCTTAAAGTTCAGTATAGTACCCATGTTTACAAGTAAAGGTGTATTTTTAAGACAACAGAATTATGCCAACATTTTATACACTTAATTATGTTAAATGTGCACCAATCTTCCAGCTTTATATCTCATGCCATTACCACAAATAATCTTTATTCAGTTACAAATCTTTTCCAAAATATTTGAGAAATCATAAAAGGAAGTAATACTGAGAAATGTAGGAAAACTGTATTTTTGAGATGCAAGAAGCCATTTAAGGCATAAACTAATCCTCAAGTTTTCAATATATGGATAAAAAAATTTAAAGATATCAATTTTACTGAATAAAAAATATAATCTTGCATAAGCATTCAAACAAAAACATTTCAGTATTTGCCATAAGTTTGTTCTTAAAAATCACCCACGCTTCTAATCAGCACTTTCTTCCTGACACACTTTCAGAATATCATCACTTCTGGCATGAAAAAGGGTCTGCAAAGATCACAATTTTTTAAGGAAGAAGAACTGGTCAGGAACAAGAGCACACTACCCACATGAGTACAATGCTTTCTCATTTTACAGCCCTACAAGGGACAAATGCCAGCAGTAACCACGCTGCACTAGTACATATAGAAGAATCATGAACACCATCTACCCCAAAACAGGACAAGAGGTCAAAAGGTACAAAAAGAAATCAGAGAAGAAAACAAAGCCAGTAACATTAGTGTGAAATAGGAAACAGCCAAAAAAATATATCAGACATGAGACAGTTGCAACTACCTAAAAAGGCCTTTCTAAACTGCTAGAAATTATTTTTAGACTCGGACTGACACACATAAAACAACAATCTTACACCTAAAAAAGAAAGAAACTTAATATTTAGAAGTTGTGTGGTTTTTAAAATAAGGCCTTCTAATAGAGAAAATTGCATTAAGAAACAGAGAATCTAAATTTCTCAGAATATTTAGCATCTGAAGCCTCAAAACATTTAGTCCCAAGCATCTCACATTTAACATAAAACTACACATTACACCAGTTTCAACATATGCCTGACTTGCATGAAACACTTAGAGTTATAACAGCACTTCTGTATTCGAACTTATTCTACTAGGGCTCATTTTTTTCATGACATATTTAATATAACAAACTAATTTCCAAATATACTATGCTAATTCTTAAGTTTTCTACTAATAATTCCATGGTCACAAAACAGTGTTCTTCCACAGTTTTCCCCATACCACAAATGCAAGCACAGTGTATTTATTTTGCCAAGTCAACCTCATAACGCAGTGTACATGTATATTTTTACAAACTCAAAAACCTACATTTTGTAAGTGGAAAAATAACAAAAAAGGTAGATCTAAATTTTAAAAGTACAAACTAATATTGCAGAAAAGAAGACTCAAACTGGAAAAAAAGGAATGTAAGAATAGTCTAAAAAGTAAACCCATGGGACCACACAGAGACTGAATTATTGCACTTACTCGATTTACATTTGAAATAAACAGTTCACAACAACATCAGCAGAAAATGGAACACTTTATAACATAATAACAGGACACAAGGGAAAAGCAGGTCCCTAAAAGCTCAAATAACTTCCATGGATGTGCAAGATCTCAGCAACCTGTAAAATAATCTGAAGGACCAACAAGGGCAAACTAAGTGTACAAAGTAACAGATTGTATCAGACCAGCACAGACCATTGTACAGCCTTCACAACTCTTTCATGCAAATGCTAATCAAGTACAGAACACAAACCTTCTTCTATATTTTGCCATCAACTACAGCTTGCTTTTCAGAAAGATGCCTCTTTTAGCCTGAACGGAGTATGACTCTGGCTTTGTTGAACTCAGGGCTCTCACTGACTCTGAGAAAACTCGTGGCTGTGCCACGTCTCTTACACTGGCTCATCAGTTCACAGCCTCCACATTTGCTTCAACTGTACCTGAATTTTAAAGTTCATTCAAGTCTGAGGGTCTGGGTGTTTTCAACAACTGTTTGGAAACAACAGATCCTCTACACAGCAGATTCACATTGAAGAGCTATGCTGAAACTAGACTAGGGAGTTAACCACCTTCTAGTAGTAAAGATCATCCTCATGAAGCACCAAAATACAAGGCAGATGATTTTACTCCAAACAGGCACCCTCTTGAAAAAAACAGGTACCATACAGACACTTCAAATGAGGTCAAGAGTGAACAGGCCTGAGTTAAATTAAGCATTAAACCACTGAGTCACCTCAAAAGCAGATGAAGGATTTATTTTTTTAAAAATAATCTTTCCCTACCCTTGCTCAATCTATAAACAGGTGCCAGAAATATTTGTCTTGTGAAGGTGGAATTAGCAGGAGTTGGCACCTGCAGAAAGAGACAGGCACCACCAGCAGAAGGATAACAAGCCCTGAAATTTTTTTATCTTACACAACTTTATGGAAAACTTTGTAGCTTGCCAGTTCAGAGAAGAGATGAAACAGAAATGAAGCATTACACTGAAGCTAAGTTTAGTGTGCCCTTAGGACTCCATCAGAAAGGACAAGCTAGAAATTCTGCATGCATTCAAGGAGAATTTCTAAGAGAAAAGTGAAAAGGATTTTCTTTTAAACTACATCAGCTAACTTTGATTTCTCTTCACTCATGAACGTATCACTTTAGCTTCCAGTAAAGACTGTGCCACACAACTAGCTCTCCAAAGACACTACTACCAGATTACATAAATTGATCTTGCTCCTTACAGACATACAGGTTTCCTCCACTGTAATATTAAACAACAAAAGTAGATTCAAGGAATGGTTGGGGTTGGAAGGGACCTTAAAGACCATCTGGTTCCAACCCCCGGCCATGGACAGGGACACCTTCCACTAGACCAGGTTGCTCAAAGCCCCATACAACATGGCCTTGGACACTGCCAAGAATGGGGCATCCAAAACCTCTCTGGGCATCCTGTTCTAGTGTCTTACCCTCACAGTAAAGTATTTCTTCCTAATAACTATTCTAAACCTACCCTATTCCAGTTTAAAGCCACTACCCCTTGTGACATAAAATCCTTCTGTTAACTGCTCCACTGCCCCCAGCCCACCTACAGCTGGAATCAAGGTTTTAGGCATATGTCAGAGCGGAGTGTGTTCCTTCCTCCAGCTGAGGGGCTGACGATTATACCCACTACACACACAACAGCTGTCTGTTCGCATATTTAAGGAAATTTTATTCTTCACATAACTTCACGAGCAGCAAGGGTAGGAATGGTTAGGAGAGGATGTTAAACACAATTGTACATGTAAGGAACATACTCAGTGTGCTCCATCATGCTCAGACTAACCACAAGTGCACTCGTAATATGCTCCTACAGCTACACAGGAGCCACGAGAGGCTGCATACTCAGCTGGGGGTGGCAGCACTTCATGCACTCATAAAATCCTGTGGTCTTCCAACATAAATTAAAGACTAGATCACAACTGTACCAATGCCTCATTTAAAAGGCAAAATTGTTATTATTATTCCCACTGATTAAACAATAACAAAGGTGGCTTGTGATTAATGTAAAGATCAAAGTTCCAGGAGCAAGAATATTCCACCTCCACTGTCCAAACAAAACAACACTGCACCTCTAAAAGATGAGTTACTGATATCTTATATGATTTTGTACATGACTACACCAATAGGAAGTTACCAGCTGCTCTACACCAGCTGAAAAAGCTTTAGAGAAGCAGAGGCAGTACAGATGAGAGAGTTCTTCAAGAATTTAATAGACCTTCACTATTTGTAACAGTACCCAGAGAGGCTGCACACAGTTCCTTCAGACTCAAAATTTGTGCATCCTACTAGATACAAAAGCACAATACATAGCATACAATTTATCAGAACAAGATTCTGGTGGGAAGAAGTAGGAAATAATTAGCACACAAATGCAAATGGAAAAAAAGACACAAGGGAAAAGACCAACAATTTGTGCATACGCCCATATTTTCATACCACAAAGGTGATAAAAATAATGCTTAAAGCCTTCTTTACAAAAAAGTCTTTATTTTTTCTGCCCCTCCACTAGTCACAGCTTCCAGAGCATACACTACATCTACTCCCAAAAAAGAGAAAGTCCAAAAAAAAAATCTCCTAAAATAACAGTTCTCTTCATACAGGCTTGTTTTGTACTCTTCAGAAAAAAGCATCTCGCTCAGAAAGAGAATATTTCACCAGAAGAAGGAAGGTCTTAACATCAATTTGTAAAATACAGAAAAGGAATTAACACTCTAGGGATCCAAGCAAGTCAATGTTATCAAACTACCTAGCCATAGGCCTACATAAATCAGTTAACAGTGGTGTTTTAGTCTCCCAATGTAGCTGAAAAACACTTCAAGGTAAATTATGAAATCATGTTTTAATTCAAGAAATGCATTCTTTCTCAGACAACAGTGACCACAAAGAACGCAATTCCCCAGCTGAGCCGGGACACCACATGCATAGGAGACAACACAGCATGTCTGCTGTGTGCAGCATGTACTTCCTTCCTTGAATTGAAGCAGGAGAGGCACGAGCCCCATCAAAACACCTCCACCAGCTTTGAATGGTCCTGAAAACAATTATGAGGCAGTCAGAGAGGAAACCACAACCGCTCTCTGGGTCTCCGTGCAGGATGCAGCGCTGCACCTGCCTGCTCCGTATGGCTCCACTGGGAGAACCCTGGGCATGAGGGGCCAGGGAAAACATGAAGGTTACACACAGCTGCTGAAAACGGTGCAACAAGGCAGGAGGATCCCAGCATCACACGTGAAAACAGGAAATCCCATGTGCAGCTGACAGGAATGAGGCTGCACCTGAGAGCTGAGGTGTTCACAGAGTGGGACAGGTTGAAAGGGATCACAGTGGGTCATTTCATCCAACCTCCCTGCTTAAGCAGGGTCGCCCTAGAACACATGGCACGGGATTATGTCCAGACAGCTCTTGAATATCCCCAGTGGGGGAGGCTCCACAACTTCTCTGGTCAATCTGTTCCAGTGCGAGGTCACTGCACCAGTAAAGAAGTTCTTCCTTCCGTTCAGGTGGAACTCCCTGAGCATCAGTTTCTGCCCCTGGCCTCTTCACCTATTCCTCGCCACTACTGAGCAGAGTCTGATCCGTCCCCTGGGCACCCCCCTTCTAGATATTTAAACAGATTAATGAGGTCCCCTCTCAGACTTCTCTTTTTGAGGCTGAACCCTGTTCAGGAGGTTGTTGCACTGTTACCTGTTCCGAAAGCACTCCTACGGAGCACAGCGATGCCCTGTATGGATACACAGCATCTTCCCTTCCCGCTGGGAGCACAGGGAGAGGAAACCTCTGCAGGGGGTCGGCACTGGGATCCTCCAGCGAGCCCGGAGGGAGATGCAGAGGCACTGCCCGGGGGAAGGGGCAAGCAAGGACAGTGGGAAGGAGCGGGACAGCCCCCCGGCTGCCCGGGGCTGGGGCCGGGGCTGAGGATGGGGTTGGGAGTCCCGCAGTGACAGGGCAGGGAGGGGGCGGCCGGGGATCGCTCGGCCGGGGAGCGGCGGGGTCCCGGCGGGAGGGTCCTACCGTGTACTCCCGCACTTGGCTGTGGAAGTTCTGCTCCCGGATCGTCACCTCGTCCGCTTCCATCCTTCATAGTCCCGCGGCCCCCGCGCGCAATGGCGGCCGCCGCCGCCGCGCCTGCTCCTGCCCCGCCGGCCGCGCCACCATGGCCAGCGGCAGCTCGGCTGCTCCCCCGGGCCCCGGCGGCGGCTGAGGGGCTGCGGCTCCGCCGGTGTGACCCGGCTCGGCCCAGCGGGCGCGGAGGAGGAGGAGGAGGTGGAGGAGGAGGAGGAGGCGGAGGAGGAGGAGGAGGAGGAGGAGGAGGAGGAGGGGCGGGCAGAGCCGCCTCAGCCACTCCTGCTGCGTCACCGCGCAGCGACCCCGCGCGCACCGCGGGCCCGCACCGAGCCCGAGGGGGCGGGGCCCGGAGGGGGCGGGTCCAAGGGCGGGGGCGTGGTTTGAAGTTTCCAAATAAAGTATCATTAACTGCCTATTTACATCTATTGACAATACCAATTATAATTCTGATTACATTCACTTATCAGCCTCTGACCCATTTTCCTGATTAAAAGTAGATGGTGAAGTATTGATTAAATTTTAGAGTTAGCAAAAGTAATCTGTGACTGATGTATTTCACGTAGTTCTGAATGGAGGCAGAACTTCTTGCAGCTTCAGTATACCCACGGTTCCACCCTTGAACTTTTGCTAGTTGTGAAGATACAGACAAAGTATTTGCAGGCAGAATCACAGCATGAGTGTGAGAGGACAGAAATGTGCCCACTCTCTCTCCTCCTGAAGGCCACTGCTCAAGGGGGGAGACTTTAGGTATTCACTGAGGCTGTAGCAACAGGAGACCATCAACAGCAGACCTGAAGGACCAGGGAGCAGCACAGTCTTTGAGCTGCTTCTTAGGAAAAGCTGTCCTACTTTACAGCTATTCCCTGCACAGCACTGGATTCTGTGGGATAGACATTATTACTCATCTGTTATTATTCACCTATTTCCACTTATTTTCAATCCTCTTTTCTTCTTCAGATGCTGAAAGTGGGGAAAGCATCCCATCCATAGCTGCCAAGAGACATTTGATGCAAGACTTGTGTTTGTGAGAGGAGCTGATGCTGTTCTCTGCTCAGGAGCTGGTTCAGATTGAACAGTGTAACTGCAAGTGAGGTTTAGAGGTAGAAGCAGTACCTTCTATTTTAACAACACGGCTGGCAAGAGCAGACAACTGGTAAGCAAGAACCTGACACCAGGGAAACCAAATTCTCTCAGAGCAACACAGAGAAATATTGGTATAGACAGGTTCTCAGCTTTCATCATCTCATATAAAAGACACACACAATATAAATGATAATGGCATTACAACCAGGGTGTAAGGACCATAGTGTTAGGCCTTCACTGGATTTGTGATTAAGACAGAAGTGTTGTAGCCAAAACAAACCAGATCTAAGAACTGAGGAGACCAGAAGGTCCAATCTAATCAGGAAAGCGGGAACAACCAGAGATTCAGGCAGCAATCAACATGTTGTCATACATATTAATACCAAGACAAAGGAGTAGCATGGCTGGGGTTCAGGCCGCAGGCAAGCAGCACATTGATCCACGCACGAGGATGACCCACAAGAAGCAGATGGAAGAGTGAAGCAATCCGGGAAAGAAGAGACAAAAGCCAGTTAGGAGTCAGGGAAAGAACTTAAGCTTAAGGCAAGGACCTTGTAGGCTCTCAGGGAACCCCCACCAGTACATGCCAATGCCCGCTGCATGTTGGTTGGGACTCTAGGCCTGAGGTGAAGTTCAGCTCCAGAGCTACCTAGGAAATGAGTCGCTAACTGCCCAGGAACAGCTCATGGAATCTGAAACTAAGGAGGTCTGGGAGTTGTATCTGGGCACCAAGAATTTCATGCATTTCTAACTTTATCTGAAAAGACATTAAACATTGGAAGGATGTAAGAAAGTGAGCTGTACTTTTGTAGCTGTTACAGAAATTAAGACTAAGATTTAGAAGGACTGAACCCTCCACTTCCCCTTGGCCTGTATGTTTTCTTTTTAATCTATTGAATTTGAAATTAACCTGAGGAAGAGATACAGAATGTAATTTGTCTCATTCTGTGAACTGGCAAGTTCTTTCTTCCATTTCTAGCAAATGACTCAGCAAAACATGATACACATTTATATTTGCAGAAAGGCAGGGAAGGGGTGGAAATAGTTTCGATCCTTTCTTGGGCAGAAGTTATTGCTCAGTTTTGAGGCATCTTCATCACAAAGGAAGGTCACAGTAGCCACCACAGCAAAATCTATTTATATCAAAGGAAATTCAGTCTAGAGCAGGGAGCCCTTGCAAACTGGTGAGAAGGCTGACTGATGCCCCCGTTGATTGCTGATGGAAGCACAGAAGTACTATTTTGAAGGATACCAGAAGAAAAATCCACAAATCAAGCCTGAGGTACCTTGCACCAGAGAGTGGTTAAGAGACATCTCGATGTTTTTCATCAATATTTCACACAAAAGAAGAGAGTGCTGGAGAGACGGTCCTCAGCCATTGCTAAGATCTCAGTAGCCATAAGGATCCTGGCCAAGTTGCAAGCTGAACACGGTTTAGGTGTATATAGAACACTTTCTCACACTGGTAATGTACACATACACACACACAAAAGCAATAATGAAAATCAGATTACTATTAAACTTACAGTTAGTGGTGCCTAACACCTCAGCATCAAAGTTGAGAAGATTTATGAGATTTTGCTAGTTTATTCCTTTCCAGCCTAGTTTTAAAAGTACTTTTCAGCTTCAGGATCACCCAGTAAGTGTCTGGAACCCTGAATCCCCAAGGAAGGTTTTTTGTGTACAGTGTTACCTTTGAGATTCTCTAGAAAAAGTGTTGGGATATTCAAGCAAAGAAAAATCAGTGGAATTGTCTAAAATGGAAGTTTCTAAAGCTGGAACCGTTTCACTAGGAAGGTTCTCTCAGAATTTGCCAATGGTTTTTAAATCACTCTCTTTAACTGTAAATGTGAATTTGGCACCATGCCTTTAAATCTAAATTTATGTCCAAGCAATTGAATAGGTGATGCCTTATTTTCAAGTCATCATTGAACCAAATATAGATAGGACTAAATAGAAAATAGGAAGTTATTTTCTCAGCTAATATGATACTTACATGCTTATATTCAAGATATTGCCTAAGAATTGGCTGGATTGAAACCCAAAGCCCAATTTAGTATGTTGTCAAGAATGACCACTGATTTTAAAGAGAACTTAGGGTAAACACACACAACCAATGATACTCAGCACTTCACATACTCAAAAGCCACTTATGGAAGACAAAAAGAAAGGTTCAAAAGTTAAAATAGCTTATCATTTTGTAAAATAAATGTTATGTTACCATAATTATTATTTACTATATATTAGAATTATTTGTTAAATTATTATTTCAGTGTCTTATATTTGGTAAACTAAAACATAGCAAGAATTGCAACATAACTTGAGAAATCCAGCTCCATCAGTCTCAGATCTGGATTCAGCTTGAAATGTTGCTGACTGACATTTCATTTCTATTCATAACTTCTACTTTCTCTTTCTTTGCTTTTTTTAGAACAAAAAAGTAGTGTGATTTTTTTTTTTTGTTCCAAATACTTCCAGTCTGTATGTTCATTCTGTCAAACCAGTAACAATAACTCCCCAGGTAAATGCTGTATTATAGCATAGTATATATCATAATATACTTATTTTTTCAAACAGCCAAGGAAAAGAAATTTAAATTAAAAATTACAATGTTGGAACAAAAAAAGTGGATATAAACTAGTTCAGTGTAGACTCACATAGGTATGTGCTCGGTTTTATATATATAGTCATAAACATATTGATGAATATATACTCCCCCAAAAGAGAAGAAAAAAAGCACAATCAAAGTAACTGAACAAGCTTTTGAAATTGATATTTAAAGTAAAACATCTGCACTACTTCTAACTTAAAGCTTGGTCCACTTTTAAAAAGTTTAATGAGGTTGCTTTCAATAACAAGGAACTGGATTCAGTGATGAACAAAACTCCTAGTCCTAAAGTTTGCTTCACTGATAGGAGCCTAGAGTCAGAAAATATGCAGAGTTTATTACAGTCAGAGGCATAAAATCTGCAGGAGTTCAGTGTCTTCACTTAAAAGAAGAATAAATCCTGTCATGAAACTAGAACAGTTTCAGTTCCATGTGTAGGCAGCATGAAGTGACTGAAAGCTCATTTTGCTTCCATTCACCTTTAAGTGTCTTTCATGCTGCATTGTGAGCATTCAAAGCAGTCCTCAAATCAAAACAACAACAAAACAGGAAAAAAAACCAACCACATTGCAGCTTAAACTTGGTTAGGAAGGAGATAAAAGGGAATATTCAGGACATCTGCTCCATGCTGTGAATCCATGGCTGATTTGGCTGATTCTTTGAGTAGCTATTTATTGGTAAAACTCCTAAACTACCACCAGGGTCAATGTTGTTACAGAGTTGAGGAACCAAAATGAAACCAATAAGAAAAAAAGTACAAACACACACACACATGCAAAAGCCTCCCTTTCACCAGTCTATGTCTGTTTTGAGCCCAGAAATTAATATTAGATTCAGTCAGCCTCTGAAAGGTGTTCAGCTAGAGTAAATGGATGAAAAGAGTGAAAGCTCACTACTTCTCTTTATGGTATGTTCAATATTTAATTCCTGCTAATCACAAGTCACCTCAAAAATCTCCTTTACAGTCAGTTAAAAATATCTACTCTTAGTAAAATTTACTCTTTAAAGATTTTTTTCCATCATGAACTCAATTTGTTTTCTTTCATGCCTGAATTCTCTCCAAACTTTTAACACATCTATTAAAACACAGGTGAAAGAACTACTCTAGGCTCAGTTTCAGCAATTCTATGAACAGGGGTGAAATCACCTCCTTATTTTATGCTCTCTATTACAGACCATTTGAATTATTACAGAGGAAAACAGTACACAGATTGAGAGATGAAAAACATTATTACTTCCCAGAAGTAAATGTAATGTGCAAATGAAAGCACTTGTGTCTACTCATGCTCTCCTGCTGTCAGAGGTCTGGCTGTAGGTAACATGCTTCCTTGTGGGTTGAATTGCCATGTCGAATTACTTACACAGAGTAAAGCCAGTTTTAGGGACATTTTAATGCAAATGCTAGAGCAATCATTTCCTTGACATAGAAATTAGAGGCTACATCTGAACTTCACTCATATCAACCAGCACCAATCTGTAATTTCTATCCTGAATCACTGTCCTCCAGATACAGCTCTGGTTCTGTAGATAGGACCTCAGTCCCTTGTTCCTGGTTCATTCACGGGTATTTGACTGAATTCAGGTCTCCTTTGTTTTCTGCTTCCCAAACATTTCAGATTGCTCTGTGTGATTAACTCATCTTTGTAACTGACCACTGTTAATTCCAGTATTTGCCAATGTTTTTGTGTCACCTACCAGTAGCATTAGCAGTGGCTTGTCAACCACAATCCTTTGAAAATATATAATTTCCATCTCTGGTTTGTTTTGGTTTTCTTTATCAAAACCAGTTTTTCTGATATTTTTTCTCATCTTTGGAAACCTTCCTGATGTACTAAGTACATATAATAGTTATTTTGCTGGTTGCAAGTGTTATGTTTGCCCTTATGGAATATGAGCTTGCCAATATCATGGGTTGGCTCCATGGTAACACCATAATGGATCCAAAAGAGTTACCTGAGAGTGAAGTCAATAGTATTTGTGTTAGCAAATAATCATTAGAAGCTTTAATGTTGATTTACCATGGGGTGAATAATAACACCAGCATATGTCTCTGAAACCGTGTCACAAATTATTTTTCTGTTCTTCCAGAACAGGCGCTTTCTTCACTCCTGTGCTTTCTCTTCAGTCTCTGTTTAGTTCTCACTCTTGAAGTGCCTACATGGTATCATTTTAAACAACTCCAGGCCCTTTGGCTTGTTGAGTATGTGGCACTGTGTTACATCTACATAACACACCACACAAGCTATAGAATCTCACCCATCACTACATCTTTGCTTTCTCTCCAACCATTGCTGATCCTTTACCTTCTATTGTTTCTCTGTCCTTTTGGAATATTCTCCTTCGATTTGCAGGCCAGTTCAACATCTTTCATTAGACATCTTAGTCTGACAATCTCCTATTGATTATAAAAGACGTGACCAGGCACTAGCTGTATTATAAAATATGAAACTGCAAATATCCACTCATATTATCAGTTCCTGAGTACTTAACATGGCTGTACTCATTGTCCTTAAAAAAAAATTAAACCATTAATCTGCTGGACCATCTGTGCTCAGTCTGAACTATTCTCAAACTATTTTTTATTAGTTATACAGTTTCAAGAAATGGAATTTTACAGTTTTTGGAGATGATAGGTTGCACTGTGAAATAAAAAAACCCACCATTTTTGGTATAAGTTAAATTATTTTATTTTTTTTCTCCCTTAAATTCAGTACCTGACTCATCATGACTAAGATGACTACTGTTAAATACCACACGGAAGGCATTTCAAAAATCTATCCAGTATTAAAGTACAACCGTTTTTCAGTCTGGGTGACAAAATCACATTGCATAAATTTAGTTTTTGAAAGTAAGCCATGCACCTTTTATGAAGGACTTTTATCCAAAATGCTAGAAATTTTAAAGGAAATTAATCATCTTAATTTCTAAAATTAATAGGTGCAAGATTTATTCTTAAATCATAGATACTCCTTTCTAATTAAATTCAAATGTGTTTAATGCATCTCAGGAGTGTTAAGATAATAAGTAGTCTTTTTCTGGAACTTAAGATCCTCGATCCCTGTCAATAATTATATTGGGTGACTAATAAAATATGATGCCAGGCATTTTTTAAATCTTTATCTTCCTCCTCTGTCTCATTAGCAAAATGAATAGGTTTGCACCACAGGCACCACCTAATCTGGAGAATTCAATGTTGTTCAAGGACATAGCAAATAAATTTAAGCAGATATTCTTTCCTGAAACAGTCAGATATAAAATGCACTTTTACAGCATCTGTCAGTAGCCATACTAAAGTTTCTCATTTCTGTATAAGACTATTGCCATTGTAAAAGTCACAAAAGGCTGGTAGACCAAAAAGGGCTGCTACAACTGACAAGTCTGATCTCCTGACTAGGAGAACTTTATGCAGTTATCCCATCAAAGACTACACTCCTCACAGAGCTCCAAAGGCCAGTGTTTGGTCCACAAAACATATGGCACTAATCCATTCCACCAGTGGTCTACCAGAAAATGCTGACACCATGAGAACAGGCTATTTTATAACATATAACAATGCTTATTTTCAGAAACTGGACTCAGCTCTAGAGAGCCTTTAAAAAAAAAAATCATGCCTACAATGCAAAATTAGCTAATTTGTTCTTGAGAGTTTAATTTCCTTTCTCAAGTAGATATTACATTACAGTAATTACACCTCCAAGTAACAAAAAAAAAAAAATGACAGGCTCCTCAATCCCTGGGATGATATATAGTCCTCTGGCCCTCATATAAAAGAAAAATTCATCTCTAGTGATTTTAAACATTGGGGTAAGTCTAAGTATTTGGATGGAGGACTCCAGAGATTTCATACTATCTCGAAGGTGGGAGGATAGAACAAGGAATAGGTTGTGAGTCACCCAACTCTTTAAAGTATTTTCTACTTCTAATTTTAGGTCCTGTAAGACATACATTAAACTTAAATTATACCCACTCTGCCAGAGATTGCAACTGCAGAGATACCCCATGCTGAATACTCCATACATGTCTATGCTACAAGGCAAGTATGTGATATCTGACCATATTTTACCTATGGTGTGTCACATAGAATCACAGATAATTTGCTGTCTCATTGTGTATTAACACCTGGATACCATCAACAAAGTTAAAAAACAACCAGCCTTTCTCAGGTCTTCTCCCTACTCAGCTCTGCTACCAAAGTGGCATTTAGTTTGGAATGTGTTCGGGCTTCCAGCAAACCTGCAAAGGGATTCATTATTGAGCATTGTTCTTGTCCTAAATAACACTATAGGCTATAGCATACATTTGGATTTTCTGTTGTAGTGGCAGAGATAACACCACAGTGAGCTCATCATTTCTCCAAGTTCTCTTCACCCCACAGCAAAACACCAGCAGCAACCTAGTGACATGCAATTTTTTAATGTCTGAAATGCCGGCCACACTCCTTCCCTCCTCTGTCTCACCACTGATTCCCACATCCAACACCATCGCTATGCAGCAGGATCTGCTGGTACATCCTTGCAGCCCTCATCTTTTCTCATCATACCTTGAGTCATGCCAGGTTTCAGGGAACATTAGCTTTTCAGTCAAATAGCCCTGAAGGGAGCCTCAGATTCCTTCTCTGTGGCCTAAAGCACCTTGCAGAATATCCAAATCAAAAACTATTTTGTCTGTTCAAATTCTAATTTATCACAGTTTGGCACTTGTGAAGTAATCCTGCAGCAGACACTGTACAACTCCAAGTTCCCTACAACTAATTGATTTTTATATTACTGCAGGCTAAAAATCTTCATAGAGCCTCTGAAAAACCCAAGTGAGAATTTCAACTGAACCCTTTGTAAAAGTGCTCGAGCAAGCACCTCTCAGGCCATGCCACTGACCCTGTCCAGCTTTGTTCTTGTTCAATTTGTTCCAGTCACCATTCAGCAGTACTGACACAGCCATGCATGCCCAGACAGACCTGGGGAAAATAACCTAGCAAAAATAAAAAATTTAATCAGAATCAGTTCTCTGAGCCAGTTCATTCTGTGTTCAGAGGGAACAACGTAACTGAGCAGAGGGAGCTATTCCAGCCACCACTGTTACAGAGGGAAATGACTGTGAGCTACACTGTACACACAAACCAATCACAAATATCTTGTTTGGCCAATGCCATTTGTAGTATTGGGAGTAATAGAAAATGTGAGAAACTATGTTGTCCTCTTGCTCTGCACACACACACAACCCTCATAAAGGATTCACGAGTCAAGAAGTAACTATAGACCATAATTTTCAGATAGTTCTTCCTGTCCTGTGTTATGGAATAAGAAATACTGATGCACAATGTCAGCAGGACAAGTTCATTGGACTTTTTTTGACTGAATTTGTTTAAGGATTAACTCAAACAATAGATTTTAAAGTGTACATTTTCAAATAACTAAATGAATTTATAGATCATATGCATACTTTCCATAAAGTGTGTTTGTGTATTTATATATCTATTTATATATGTCTGCCCTTAATTTTATCTATATTTAAAGTTCTCCAAAATATATTTACGCTGCCATAGTACTAACATAAGCTTGTACAGATGATAGCATTGCATAGTGTCCTCTATAGAATTTCTTTACAAGAGTCAAAACATATACTAATTTGTATTTTGAATTAATTTCAATCAAAGTATAAGTATTACATTTTCTCTTTTTTTTTTTTTACAAAATCCCTGTCTATTGAGCTTTCTGAAAATAGTATTTTTGCCTTTACAAAGAAGCAGCAACTTATATTATTCTCTCATGTGAGTTTCTGTATGTATGTATATGAAAGAAAGAAAAACATACTTTAATTACTGTTGTAGTGCCTTTTCAGCTTATCATTTTATTATGCTGTTTACATTTTATTTTCTTAAGAGGAGCATTAAAGCTTGTGCCCCAAATAAACTCTGTATTTTAAAATGGAGAAAATATTTAAATGGCCGCTTGAATTAAATACAGGAACAAATAAAGTGTTATAAACTGAAAAAAATTATTACAGACAAATCTGAAATATGCATAAACTACAGCATTATCTTAGTTACCTTCCCCTGTTAGATGCACCATTGCTTGCACAAAGCCGTGTACTCCAAATCAATGTCTTCACTTATGCTGCATTCTGGGAAAAAAATGGGAGTTTTGACTACATAGAAATATAATAAGAACTCCACAATGTGACCTATAGTTTTTACTGAAATAAATTAATGGATGGCATGCAGATGCCAAGATTAAACAGAGTAATAACAAAACATTAGTAAGCACTTTTAGTGTAATTAAATTTTTGATGTATTGCAATTTTTAGCACGTAATTATTTTTGAAAGAACTGGAGAGTAATACTGGATCACACCCTTATTCCACCTAGTTACTAAAGAATAAAGAGTGGTGATATTTTTAAATTCTATTGCAGAATAATGGTGTATTGTCCATCACTGATAATGATGGCAAGGTTTTCCTCATCTGATAATCACTCATAGTGATTACCTAATAAAAGGACAATCCTTAGTACTATAAGAACCTCTGGTCAGTCCAGAATGTAAGCAAGAACTGAGATGTGCTATATAAAGCATCTCAGCTTGCAAGTGACCTTGAATCTGCTTCCTTATTGCTGGAGTTTGGGATTGTTCCATGGCTACATTCCCAGTCTGCATCAAGGGGCTGCTGGTAACATCAATCTTAAACACGAGTCTTTAAAACTATTTTTGATGTTGGCTTTGAACAAGTCTAATAATTTCTCTTAATCACCTCTGTTTCTACACAAAAATTGGAATCTAGGCTGACTTCTAATTTTTCATTCCTGTGAAATTCAGCCACAGGTTTTCTGTCTGCCATCAAATATCTGGAATCACAATTAGATAAAATATGTCAGATGCCCTGTGACACCCAGCCATCTTTATTGTCTAGAAGTTCACTTTCAACTTAGAGCAGAATAAATCTTGTCTGACTCAGAGATCAGTCCTTGGGAAGAAAAATGAGAAGTGTGTTCATTTGCATATTCAAACATGCAAATTGAGTGCATCCAATTTGTCTTATTTGTCTCCTAATGAGAATGACCTTTTCTGCTGATGGGAAAAAGCAATTGAAATTGGGCACGTGAAACTTACAGAAGAATATGAAATTGCAAATCTCTAACAAAACAGATCAACAGTTTGCTCCTGTGAATTAAAAAACAGTCAATGTCATGTTGAACCCCAAATCCCAGTACTCTTTCATCTTTAGGGACATCCAGGTTAGGTTCAGTATCTTGGATTTATCTCTAGTAACACTTCTTGCCAGGCACAACTTCCTCTTCACCACCCTTTACCAAGAACATCTAAACAGCTCTGCCACCACTAATGTAGCCTCAGTTACCACCACAGTATCTCTATAATTATTTTGCATAACAAAATTTGAAGCTTTAAAATTCAAATACTAGGTGACTTGCCCAAGGCTACAAAGAGGATGTTACTACAGCGGGGTTGCAACTCAGTTGCATCTGGTCTTTGGTCCTGTGTAGATCAAGTTTCTTTCAATAATAAAACTGAAACAGAAGGAAGCCACAATCAATTTACCAAAAAAGCAGCATTAGGATCACATAGCCTGTGGTTGTTCTACTATTGTGAATGCCAGAGAAGGAAATGAGTCCTGCATATATATAAAAGCTCTGCTGTAGACTGATATCATCATCACCATTGCCACATATTACCATATATTAATTGCTTTCTATAGTAGGAAAAAATAACATATATATATATATATATATGTGAGTGGTCAAATTGCTAGTATGGTCTTTCTTTCAAGCTTCCTCTTTCAACTAGAGAGCTCAAAGCCAAGGCAGTAATATCACCACATTGGTAACAGATCTTGGAACTGGAACCACACACGTGCAGGACTCAGGAGCAATTATAGCGCTTCAAATTTAAACCAATATCTTGACATGACTTAGAAGCAAGGGCACAGTTGTTTATTCTTGCTGTTGTTTCCTTTTCATTATGGTGCTACAGGAGTACCCCATTAGGGATAAGGGCCCCACATTGGGAGGATTTATTTAAACACTTAATGAAAATACGGCACCTGCAGTTAAGAATTTACTACCACAATTATAAGATGAAGAATAAAAGTGTCTCTTCAGTTGATTTCTGTAATCATAAAATTCCTAATGATACTAACATGTACCTCATTTAAGTGTGTGTTTTCCCATGACTATGTACAGAAATGGAATGCAGTGAGTTTAGCACTGCAACTTGGGAAAAGCATCCAGGCAAATGTGGGTTGTCCTAAAAATTTGTCACCAGCAAGCAATTTCCACTGAGAAGGAAAATTCGAGAATTCAAGCGGTACAGAACCAGCCAGCTCCCTAGGCACACACATACGGTTGTGTAGAGTGCTGTTCTTAATGTTAACTTACTTGTTAGCATGCTTCCTTTTTTATTATTTTTTAACAAATTATTCAGGAGACCAAAAAAGACAAACAATTCCATTACAAACAACGTAATTATACTAAAAGGGTTTTAGTAATTGTTCCTGTTTTCACCTGTGTTTCAAAACCTATTTCATACTGGGCACAAGTGCAAGTGCTTACACATTGGGCAACAGAAGGACCAGCTGTAGTTGTTGAATAATGAATTCCCCTTTAAAGCAGCATGGAAAATAACTGTCCTTCTAGCGGGCTAATGATGCAGGAATTTCTGTAATCTGCTAATGGTGTAGTTTCATAACTGATTCAGCCAGCTACTTCTTTCTGTAGCAGAATCACAAAATTAATCCAGTCTAACTCAAAGATTTCTTAGCTTCATTCTGATAAAATCTTGAATTTGATGGCTCATGCTATGAGTCCTGGTGTTAACATGAAGGATGAGGAAATGCATTATCTGGACAAATGAATGGCAGACTGAAGCTGACCTAAAGGAGCTGCAAAATTGCATTTTGGAAGGATGGCAATTACTCGAAAGGGATGTCAGCTCGCGTAGGAGTAGATTAGGGTAGGATCTAGTGTCAGATATGTGCCAGGCAGAAGTTGTGTGAACATGAGGTTACTTAAGGTCATGTGTATGTGGTTTTGTTTCGCTGCCTTGCCCTTTGCACATGAGTCACCTAACCAGGTATCTCCCGGGTGACTGCCTGCAGCTAAGCCAGTCATGCAAGGCTGCCTTTTAACCATTGGGTTATGGAGTCCAAGGCACTGACCATCCAGTCCTGATGCAGAAGACTAAGATGAATTAGATGAGGTTTTTTTCTCTAAAAGTCATTATTTCTCTCCATTTGACTACAAACAGAGAGCAAGGTGACTGACTGTGCTGTAGGTGCCTGTCTAAAATGAAGGAGAAGAGCTCTCTCTTGTCTGTCAGGCTTAAGTCAGTGTGGCTCTTTCAAAGTACTTTGAGAGAATAGTCTGTAACTAGAACAGGGCAGATGCACTCCAGTGCTGCACTCTGCTTATGGTCAGGTAAGTAGAGGTCCTGAACAGGAATGGTATCTGAAATTGATACTATATTATACTTAATAACATAATACATTAGAGGAACTGAGATTAAGATGTAGAATGGCAACCAACATGTATAATCAATATCATTGTTTCAAAACAAGCTACCAGGTCCAAGGTTTGCTGACATACCAGAAAGAGCTACAAATACTTCATTGTTTTTGCCTCAGACATGTATCATATTTTGCATGTTTAACAAAGCCTCAGGAAAAATGCAGTAAGACTCTTTGTTAACAACTAGGAGCATACCACTAAGCTGAAAAAGCTGCTGGAAATTGTCCCTGAAAACAATCATCTCACACCCTGTGTAAAAAAGACAGTATTAGCAGTGGGATGAAGAGTAAAACTGTACACTACTGCTGATGTAACTGCTCCTGTGACAGTGGCACAGTAGTTACTCTTGCCAGTGTTTTCACTTTTATAGACAAATTAACAGGTAAAAGGTGATTTTAACAAAGTGACAGTAACTGTTTATTTTAGGGAATTTGTTTGCTGAATTCAAGCATTCCCAGGTATTTATTCTGGAGTGTCACTCCTACTTTCAAGTATTCTTTTTCCAAAGCTGCCTTGTCAGAATTAAAGAAATAGCTAATAACAATTGATCTTCAGGGAATAGAATTACAATTGGTATTTGAAAGCAAAGCAATTAACAACAAAGGAGAAAGAACAGCAAGAAAAGGAAATGTGCCTTGTTATGTATTTAGAGTGTTTTTGATGAAAACTGCCTTAGATAAGGTCAGTGTTTAGTGCAGAGTTGAGTCTTCCACAGAGACATTTTTTGGCACAGAGGCTTTGATTACATAAATTTCATATAGGAAATGTAAAGCATCATAATGTGAGACTTTGATCAGTGGTGCTATTCTGATTTACAGTTTTGTTTTTTTTAAACTGTGATGTGTACAAAACACTAATTTAAAAGCTCATTTTAGTTGCAACCTACCTCTTCCTTTTAATAACAAGAAAGTAATCTGATTGCATTTTTTCAGTCATTTCTGTGTCACGTATCAGATAATCTCCTCATAGTTTGAAACTAAAAATGCTAATGGATTGGGGAAATGGGTTTCTGCTTTCACTCAGCATATCTGTCTTCTTTATGCTTGTCTTTTGGATCATTTATCTAAATAATAACCTTTAGTACCCACTCCTTCCTTCCAATGAACTAAAAGATGCTAATGATTAAAATCTGTGAATACACATCTTCTCCCTGCTCAAATTTTGCCATCTGAGGTTTCCACTTTCAGCTGCTTCTTTTTTGGGGGGAGGGAGCTACAGACATCCCCCTGTGAGCAATTCATATAGTTTCTTCCTATTTTGTCTTAATCAAACAGCCTAAATTAGCTTAAACTAATGGCAGATTTCTTTTAATGAGTCTCACTGGTGAGCACTGACTGAAAGGACACTGATTTGGGGAACTAAAAGAAAGCAGCTACGTGATAAATTCAGCAAACAGTTTCTGGTCAGCAAATTTATTGGGGCAGCCACAGAAAAGAGACAGCAAGGGGAGGTGCTGTGGGTGGTAACTTTTTTAGCAGACAAACCTGGAGATACGGGTTCGTGTCTCAAAATGGTGGAAGATAACTCATATTGTTATGACAAAAGCAGCATGGAGAAGATAAATAAGCAGCCCAACATCAGGTACAAAGATGGAGAAAATTGTGGGAGAAAGTGCCACAACAGATATTTTTCTAGACTCTTTGTGTAGTCAGTTTTCATCATGTCTGGCTTAAGCTGTTTAAAGACCAAGATTTCAGACATTCGCTAGCACATACACCCTCAAAAAAAAAAAAAAAAAAAAAAAACCAAACAAAGCAAAAAAACCCCACAAACAACAACAAAAAAACCCCAGGATTCTGAGCAACAGGAGTGCCTCTTTAAAACACTAAGGAAATTGCTTTCCTCACCTACCAATACCTCATGCAATAGATGGGACTGAAGCTCATCTGAAGAGCCAACAACTTTGTACTGCCTTGAGACTCTGGAAAATGTTTTCCAGAGGCAAAATATCCTTCCACAGACAATCTTCCCCAGCAGACCAAATTTCAGTTCTGCTGACCCCAGTGGTGACAGTATGACATGGGGGGAAGCAGTACCTCAAGTAGATGCTGTGCTAGAGACTCACAGCAGTGTCTTCAAGTAACTTGCACTGTTCTGAGGCTCTCACTGCTTGGAATAAATTCATTCTGGCATGAAACTTTTAGTCTGCAGAGTCAAAAAAAGCTTTGGATTTACAGCCATATTCTTAAATGAATCAGGTTATTTTTCTCATTGATAAGAACAAAGAATGACCCTTATGAGCCCAGTTTAAAAGTATTTCTGGTGCTGCTTTGATATTTCCTGGGGTGATAAATATTGTCAATAGCTGCAAATTGCAAAAGAGTCAGAATCTACCTATGTGTATTACGTAGTCACTAAATCACATTTTCATGGCATGTAGGAGGTGACAAGGAGACAATAGCAGACAGACAGTTAAAGGAATTGTATTCCGCTCATTCTACTGAGGGGTGAGAAATAATAATCCATGAATATAATTTAATAGGAAAGGAAACCTGTTAACAAAGATTATCTCAGCAGGAAGCAACAATTCTATACGAACTCTCATTTCCAGTGAATTGTGCCATTATGCTCAATTTCATTGTAAATGTGAAACCTGCCCTTGTGGCTTGTTCTGTGCTGTGGGATCACTTTCAAAACAAAGAACAAGTACAAAATGTTCCCTTGATTCAGAATTCCTATTTGGTAAGAGCAACACATATGATGTCGAGATCTAAATGTGAAATTCATAAAATGGAAACTATTTCTTCCCTTTTCTGGTATTTAGACAACACAGGAAAGTGGGAAGAGTCATTGGCAGGAGTTTCTAATTTGTTCACATTCTAGATCTTAAGAAGACTGTATTTATCAGGTACTTGAAGATGAATTGGTAAATGTAAAACAATAAACCATAATATTCTGGGATGGTATCTGAAATATGTGTTGTATTTCTTTTGATATGGCATCACTAGATTTGAATGCTGGATTAGTCTATTAGCAGCTAATAATAATTCTATTCATGTATTTTTTTCAAAAGTGGCATGCCCATTTTCACTCAAATTTGAGATCATGGGGTTCAGCAAAATACATGCTTATCATATTTTACTTTGTGACATGAAGTACTGAAGAAGGCAAACACTGGCATTTCCTCTCTTCGAAGATACATGAAATTTCCCTTTACTGAAAGCCCTGTTGCCCTGAATGACAAATTATATGATGAGACACAAGGAAGATGCAAATCTCAGAGTTTTAAAAGCACCTAACATTTTCTCAAATGATATTCAGCTGTATTTATCTTGCATTCTGGCATGCTGCTGGATTACTGTTATCGATAAATCTTTAAATAGGATGCAAAATGCATGTGAGTCGTCTGTGCACTAATAGAGTGGCCCAGCAATAAATTACAGCATAATATATAGTTTAAAATGTAGCAAAAGGGATGACTTGACAAATCAATGCAACGCATCTTGTCACTGAGGCTGAAAGATTCATTATGCATCAGCCTTGAGAAAGCTGGATTTCTGAGGCATGGGTCATCCAGGACATATGATGTAATCAGAGATTAAAGAAAAATGCATAGAAAGACAAAAATAATCTTCTGAGTAATAAAGCCATATTAAGTTTTCAGCTAAAAAATAAGTCCCATGCCCAAGAGAGGTCAGGAGTGGAATGATAACTAACAAAATGAAGCCTGACTTCCCATGGATTTGGTCCCCACAGGAGATTCGAGACTGACCCTTTTCCTGAAACAGGGGTGTGTGTGCTCTCTTTCCATTCGTGTTTTTCTGGTGTCTGCTGAGGTCTAAGCTCATATGGTGGCACTTTGTTCAGGTGAGAAATTCTTTCCTCTGCCCAGTTTTTGCTGGAACTGGGGGGAATTCCATGTTTTGGGAAACTCCAGGCACCTGCCAGACATGAGGGGAACCAGCTCACACCCAGCGGGCTGCATAACCCTGGGGCACAGCAAAGAGACTAAAAAATAAGACCAACCGATTGGTTTTCCTGCAGCAGAGCTGGGGAAGGGTCTGGAGCACGATGAGCAGCTGAGGGAGCTGGGGGTGTTTAGTCTGGAGAAAAGGAGGCTCAGGGGAGACCTCACTGCTCTCCACAATGCCCTGAGAGGAGGTTTTAGCCAGGTGGGATTAGTCTCTTCTCCAGGCAACCAGTGACAGGACGAGAGGACACACTCTCAACCTGTGCAAGGGAAGTTTAGGCTGCACATTAGGAAGAATTTCTTCACAGAAAGGGTGATTAGAAGTGGTGGTCTCCCCATCCCTGGAGGTGTTTAAGGAAAGTTTGATCGCCGCACTCAGCTGCCACGGCCTAGTTGACACGGCTGCGTTCGGTCACAGGTTGGGTGGGCTGGATGCCCTCAGGAGTCTTTTCCACCCTACCTGACCCTGCGGCTCTCACACACACACACACACACACACGCGCCTCCCGCCCGTGTGGGCCCCGCCGCTCCTGCCCCGCAGGGGGCGCTGTGCCCGCCCCGCCGGCGGAAGCGGCAGCGCGGCCCCTGCCCAAGATGGCGGCGCCCAGGCGCGGCGCGGCGGCGGGCGGCAGGAGGCGGCGGCCGGGGCCGGCCCGCGGCAAGCTCGCCCGGCTGGGGGAGGCCGTGCGGGGCTTCGTGCGGGCCGCCGGACACCCGGAGCCGGCCCTGAGGGGGGACGCGGGGAGCCACAGCCGCAGGAGCCGCCGGGACGCCAGGAAGGAGAAGCGCAGGTTGAAGCGGAGCCGGCGGCGGCGGCTCCAGCGTGGGGAGCTCGTGGAGGCTCCCGCCGCCCCGGAGAAGGCGGGTCCGGGCAAGCCGGGTCCGGGTAAGCCGGGTGTGGGCAAGCCGGCTCCAGCTAAAGCTGCTCCGGGCAAATCCGCTCCGACCAAGCCGGGTCCAGCTAAACCGGCTCCGGCCAAGCCGTGTCCCGCCGCCCGCCCCGGAGCCCGGGTGCCGGCCGCGGCCGTGGCGTGGAAGCGGGCCCTGCTGGAGGCGAACGAGGAGGAGGAGAGGGAGATCCGCCGGCTGGAGCGGCAGCTGGGGCTCGGGAAGCGGCGCAGGAAGCAGGAGGGGCCCGCGGCCGAGCGGGTGCCGCAGAGTCTGCTGCGGGACGGGCTGGGGTATGTGCTGGAGGCGCTGGGAACGCGGGCCGGGTTCAGCGGGCTCTGCGAGAGCAGCGGCGACGAGGAGGAGGAGGAGGACAAGGAGACCAGGCCAGGGCCGCGGGAGCGCCCACCGGAGCCGGAGGAGGATGAGGAGGAAGACGTGAAGGAGGAGGAGGAGACGGAGGATGAGGAGGAGGAGGAGGAGGACCAAGAAGACGGCTCCGAGGGGGATGACGAGGAAGGGCAGTGGGAGAGCGAGAACTCATGCTCATCCCCCGAGGACGGCGGGGAGCCAGAGGCCAGCGAGCCCCCGGACCCGGAGGACGAAGAGGAGGAGGTAGGATGCCCGCCTCTGATACCACAAAGCGGCTTCTCACAGGACATGCCGAGTTCCATCGCCTCTGTAAAGCAAATGTGCTTGCTGTCCAGTCCGGCCCTGTCCTGGTTCGGAACAGTGCCGGGCACAGCGTCAGCGTTGCCTTGAGAAGTGTGCCAGGTCCTTAGGGACAGCTGATAGACGCCACCCAAGGCACGATGGTGGCAGGTAATATCGTGCAGCACAAGGCATATGGGATTTTTAGGCATAGGAGATCAACAAATAAAAGGAGCTACCCGGCTTTAAAGTGTGAGAATATGCTTAAGTGCTTCTGCTAGAAGCAAAGACAGCTTGTGTTAAAATTAGCATCTGTTGCACACAGAAGTGTTACTTTTGAGTGACCCTGGAGGTTCTGCTTGTGTTAGTTCATGTAGCATGGGTGGACAAGAGCTCACACAGGTCATTTAGCCCTCGTGACATTAACTTAAACTGTCACTGATAAAACCTGGGTAAAACCAAGACCAGGATGTTAGGTTTTAATAAGCATAACGTAAAGAAATTTTCGTGGATAGGGAAGAGGGGGTTTGCTGCAGTCAATTTGATCATAAAGGGTAATTTCTTGCCTGCATCTCTTCTGTATGTTGTTCCTTTGGCATGGATTATTAGATAGTAAGATATATCCTTAAGTAAGTTTGCTATGTTAATCTTAAATAGAAATGTATGTTGGTGTTCAAGTATTTAAGATACTGGTCTCATCTGGTATCTTATTTTCTTCTTTTCTTGTTAAGAGTCACAATCACAGTGCTACAAAGTATGTTCCCCCTCAAGTAAGGAGAGCTCAGGAGACACTAGATGACAAGAAAAGAGAAGAATTGGGAAGACTGAAGAAAATGGTGAATGGCCTCATTAATAGGTAATGTAATAAGGAAAGTTGTTAATCTTTCTGGCGCATTGTGACAGTGCTCATCATTCAAAGCCAGATGACAAGAATGTGACTTTTCTCTCCACAAACTGATGTTAAGTTGGCCATCATGTCTGCTATTGTTAAGAATAATTATCCTTGTTGATATAAATTCTTCAAAGTTAGTCATTATAGACGTTGAGAAATCTAGAAAATAAATTTAAGATTGGGCTGAATTCCACACAGCAGTTGCCTGCAAGTGCTGGGTATAATTCAGTAAGTGTCAGTTGGAGTATGGTTATAAAAAAACCTCGGTGTGCATTTTAAATCCCCCAAAAACCCCACTGTTTTCTTTAAATTAAATTAAATTTCTCCAACACTAGAGCTGAGTAGGAGCAACACTTCCTAACTTAAAGTACTTTAGAATAGAAAAAATAACATTCATTTAATTTTTAAAGTATTTTTAAGATAAGTCTATTAGCATTTTTTATCTGTTATTTGTAAAATGTAGACTAGAGTTTGTTCAGTCATTTGAAATTTGATATATGTTAGAGTAGGAATTACTTGCATAATTCATTTCTTCAAAGACTGGTGTGCCATAATTACAACTGCTGAGCACAGTTTGTGTTCTTATTAACTCTGTTTAGTGTGACAGTAAGCACATTGATAGTGCTTTATAAATACTGCTGCTAATGTGTTTTTACATGTAAATATTTTTTAAAACTACACCAGATTTAAATATATTACACTTTTTTTGGTTTAGCGAACACAGAAAAATACAAAAGGTCCCTTCCAGTCATCTTTTCAATCTTCAGTCTTACCTTAAGATGTGCTAGCTTCTCTAAAACTAGTAGTTGTTTGTAGGGTAAACTCAAAATTGTGGAACTGTGTAAAGAGAAGAAAAAATGAACCTTAGATTTTTTTTCTGCATAGGTTGAGTGAACCAAATTTGTCCTCCATTAGTGGACAGATGGAAGAGCTCTACATGGCCAACAGCAGAAAGGACATGAATGACACTCTGACAGATATTCTCATGAATGCCTGTGTTACTGCTGTTGCCATGCCTGCAAGACTGATGATGGAGCATGTCCTTTTGGTTAGCATTCTTCATCACAATGTAGGAATTGAGGTAAGTCTTGTGACTGGGACTAATTTTGTTTAATCATACATGCTGCAGAGTGTTTTCCTTGATGTTTTCTTTTAACTGCCGTGTAATTTTTAATTGTGTGTCACTAAAAAGCATATTTAGTTGAGTTTCATCAATAATTGTAGCTTATTTTCAAAGTGTCCACATGTGAATGGGGCCAAGTCTGCTGCCTTCTCTGATTTTGTTTCCTCCATGAGTTACCATTGGTCAGTTAAAACATCACTTTTTCATCAAAATTTTTCTGTGGCCAGGAACCAAAAATTTTTACACTTCGAGTTCTCTCCCCTTTAATTATACTAAGCCATTTCTCTTCTCTTGGGTACATGAGCGTATTGATTTTGAACGATGTGTATCCAGATCAGAAAAGCATTACAGTTACAGAAATCCTTCTGCACTGGTGGTAAAAAGTTCTTTCCTAACTCAAATCTTCAGTGGAATTAAGTAGGTATAACAATGACTCTGGAATGTAAAACACTTAAAAAAGCATGGCAGTTTTGGGGGAGATTTTCTTTTGTATTTTTAAACCTGATGAATGATGAAGATAAAATCTCTCTTGCATACTGTTAGGAAGGTACTGAAGCTGCTGATTTCAAAGGGAAGTGTTTAGCTAATTTCAGTGAAATGTCTGTCAGAAAACTGAGGTGTTTCAGCACCATGTTCCCATAAAAGTACACTTTTTTTCCCCCTACATCTCAATGCAAAAGTTGTATTGATGCAGATTCTTCAGTTGGTCATATTGAGGCCTGAATGCTGGCTCTGAAACCATATTAAATAAATAGGTAGGTGATATCCAGACTGTGTTCTGTACTACTGATTCAGTTACACAGCACCTTTGAATCCAAGACTGAAGTATTTAAACTTACTATAAAGCCCCATTGTTTTTTCTGTAAAATAAATGTAGAATATGCATTACCTGAAAGTGTGACAGTACAGCTGCACTGAAGATTAGGTTGAGCAATGCAGAAGTGGAGATTCCAGTAGCTATGTTTATACATTTGTGCAGTCATTGGATAGTTAAAACCTAAGCTAATCAAGGCTTGTAGTGCAAGTCAGTACTGCTGCTGGGACTTCTGATTTTCATAAGAACAGTCAGCAGATTTTAGCACCATAATAATGGAGAGAGTCTTGTTTAGCAGCAATGTTTTGGTGTGCTTTGTAATTCCAGTCTTTAGCATCATCCCTCTCTTCAGAAATACAGAGATTCCAAAACTGTACCAGTAACAAATGGCAAAGAATTACCCTGGCTTCAAAATCAACCTAAGCTCATGCTCAACACCTGTGAAAACTTGGTATTTTGAGGGTTGTTTCACAATACTATTTTTTATCCTCCCTTTAAGAATTTTATTCTAGAATGCTCAACTCAGTGATGCGTTTGGTTTTTGACATGCAGCTTTTACTGGAAGAAAGACTGGCAGTAGCAGTGTGCTAGCCTGACAGCTGGAAAGTTGCTAACATGTGTCCATGAGAACTATGTAAACAAATGCTGATGTACATGTACTGAAAGTTCATAACACGTTTTTCTTGCACAGGCTTTAAAAAGCAACTGTGTGTCACATATGAGGTGTCAATAACATAAACTTTCATGAAAACATCATACCACTTGTGAATGTAAATGTAGAGCACCCACATGGGTTGACAAGAGCAACAGTTTTTCTTTAAAATTAACAGTGGCAGTGACCCAAAAATTAATGTTTTACAGATGTCTGTAAAATCTACTTACAACTGACTGCTCTAATTTTTTTTTCCCCCTTAATGGAATTGTTGCCAGGTTGGTGCTCACTTTTTGGAAGCCGTGGTGAAGAAATTTGATGAACTCTGTAAAAGTGATGCTGAAGGGAAAGAATGTGAAAATCTGCTTGCCTTGATTGCTCATCTCTATAACTTCCATGTGGTTCACTGCCTGCTGATCTTTGATATTCTGAAAAGGCTTGTTAGCACTTTCACTGAAAAAGAGATTGAGCTGGTTTTGTTTCTTCTGAAAAATGTGGGCTTTTCCTTAAGAAAAGATGATGCATTGGCTTTGAAAGAGCTGATTACCGAAGCCCAGAGGAAAGCAAGCACAGCAGAGAAGAAATTCCAGGATCAGACTAGGGTACGTGTGTGTTTTTAAGGACTTTATATTCTCAATAGACTTTAATAAGTACCTTCATACAGTAGTTAATTTTAAAAAATGTTTTCTGCTGCATTCTACTTATGTTTGGTTGTTGTATTCAGTTTTTTGCATTGTTCTCGTCTGGTCTTTCTCCATTAGTACTCAGGACCCAGACACCATAATGCTTGTGATAGTGAGACAGGACTCTTGTGTCTCATGCAATGGACACTGCTTCTGTTTCGTGATAGTTTGTACACTTCAAAAAATGGTCACTGAGGCATGGTGTTTAGCAGATCAGTCTTTGAGTTGGATCTTGTACACAAATTAATATGATAGAGGTTAAAATAAACATCCATTTGTATTCATGTGATCTAAAATCTGTATTGCCAGCTGAGCTGCTTATCCTCACAGAATAGTAATTTCAAAGTACACTCTCTACTGTATTTAATAAACCTACAGCACATAATCCACAGAAATATCTCTTCCCATTAGGTTCGTTTTATGCTGGAGACTATGCTGGCACTAAGGAATAACGACATGCGTAAGATTCCTGGTTATGATCCTGAACCAGTCGAAAGACTCCGCAAATTGCAAAGAACACTGGTGAGAACTTTATTGGCATATGTAGCCCAGTTATTCTTAAACCAGGAGTAATTCTCTGTATTGTGTGTTGGCTTGATTGACTGTAGTATTTTTACTTCATTTAACAGTCTGAAACTGGTGGGCAAAAATCTCTTCTTACATCATTACGTGTTAGCTCCTTGTCCAGCCTTCTGCAGAACAGTTTGAGAAAGGACATAGTATTTAGCCAAAGACTTTGCCTCCAAGTCCTATCAAAGATATAGGAAAAAGATTGTGAGGTGTTTAATGACTGTGCAGAAGAAATGAGTCAATATGACAAGTTCTTTTTTCAGATGAGCACACCTGTTCCTAATTTGATCAGAATTATTTTGGAAGTCTAACACTTCTGAAAACCTGGATGTTCTTTCTTCCTGGGGTTTATTTTTTGATCGTTTTGTTTTGGTTTTTTTGTTTGTTTGTTTGTTTTAATAGATAGAGTTTGTCTAGAGCAGTCCAGCATAAAAGGGGTGAAAGTAATTTATAAGTGCTAGATGTGCATATTAGGATCATAGGCCAGGCAAAAAGAAGCTAGGTAACCTAGTTCTGTAGAATTTCCTCTCTTAAATTTTCACAGTTGTCCTGATATACTCATAGACTCTTTTGTTGAAAATTCTTATTTTGTTCGAAGTTTAAAATTTTTGTTAGTTGAGCTGTGCAAAACTTAAGGCAGTTTGTTGTATCATTTTATTTAAGACTTTTATGGAGATTAACTTACGTGTTTAAAGTATTTGTTTAAAAGTAATTTTAAGTAATTAAAGTATTTATAGTTTTCTTAAAAAAAAAAAAAAAAAGAAGCTTCAAATGAAAGTTTTTGTGTTGTTTTTTATTTGTGTTTTGTTATTCAAGGTTCACAGCAGTGGTTCAGGAAAAGACACGCAGCTCCGTGTCTCCCTGGAATCTCTCCTCAGTGCTGACCAGGTTGGTCGGTGGTGGATTGTGGGATCATCCTGGAGTGGAGCACCAATGATCAGTGACACAAACAGCAAGACTCAGCAAAAACTGCATGTAGGAAAGGTAAACCCAAGCAGTGCTAGTTGCAAGTCTAAGTGTTTGTGATCTTTCGCAGATTCTTCATACAGGTGAATAAGTTCATTTCAGAGCCCACCAAAAAAACCTTCACGGAGACTTGTAAGGCTAAGCTTTTGAACTGTAAATTCTGCTGTTAGGTTTTTTTAAAATGTACTGATGCACTTCATAAGAGCTGTTACTACAAATACTGTGGTGTAGCTTGTTGTTCATTATCCTGTGGAACTGCAAAAATGAAAGAAGGGACTTGATTTAAAAGTGGATTTGCTAGAAGTATTGTGTATCTGTGGCATATATCCAAGCTGATTCTAAAAGTAATGTGATTGTGGTGATTTACATCAGAGAAGCATGTCTTAAAAATGATTAGCACAATTTAAATAGATTAAAATGTGTTTCCATATTTGAAAAAGCTCCTGATGATGCCTGTGCCTCTGGACAAAAGCTCAGGACCTCTGGATTGCTGATTCATAGCTTACTGGAGAGCTTCATTAGTGGTATTATTCAGGGCTACACAGAAACAGCTTTCTTTAATCAAGCATAGCTAAAATATCAAATTCATAACTAAAACAGCATATAACTTTATTTTCAGGTGAGTTCAAAGATAATGGAGCTAGCTCGTAAGCAGAGAATGAACACTGATATCAGGAGAAGTATTTTTTGTGTCTTGATGACAAGTGAAGACTTCATGGATGCCTTTGAAAAGCTGCTCAAGTAAGTACAGACTAGCACAGAAGACAGTCCATAACTAAAAATAGCACTAAGTGGGTTGGAAAAATAGCATAAAATAGGCTTAAGAGCATTTATTATACAGTTAAGTTATTAACAATTAAAAGAACTGCATAGCTAGGGATCCACATAGGGTAAAAGGAGAAGGGACCAAAACCCTGGTGTAAGGACTAATGGGGCCAGGCAGAACTGACTGGCAGCCAGAGGAAAGGTGTAGCCCCTGTTCTTGTCACTCATCTGTAACTGTGACTTACAGCATCTTTGGACGTAAGGAGCCTGTATCTCTTTGCATCGAAGCTGTGTGTCCAAGTCCAGTGGCTGTTCCAGGCTTGTTTTCTTACAGAGGCAGACGAGAAGCTGCAGAACATCTCTTGGTTTTGGTGCTGGATTTCTGT
>JAWWEU010000081.1:8067250-8086190 GCA_035583155.1 Acropternis orthonyx
CTGTTCCAGGCTTGTTTTCTTACAGAGGCAGACGAGAAGCTGCAGAACATCTCTTGGTTTTGGTGCTGGATTTCTGTACTACTGCCACTTCCTTGACTTCCTGCCACCTTGCTAAGCCATCTTGTAGGTCTCTGCCCATACTTGCATGACCTGGTAGTGTTCTAGCACCTACACTTTCCTCTTGCAGAATTTATTAGCTTTGGATTTGCTCCAGGGTCACATTTCACATTAAGACCAGTTTCCTTACCACTTGGCAAACAGCTCTTTAGAATAAGATGTGATCAGGGAAAAGCTCAAACTAACCTATTCTTTGTGCCTGTCAGAATATTAGTTGTAAATCTGTAGTAAGTGGGAGAGGAGAGATCAGGTCTGAACTTTTCTGTCACAGCCTTGTAATTCAAGGGAATTATTTTACCAGGGTGGCATGCAATTATTTAATTTGCTTACCAAACCAAAACAGACTTTGTAATAAAGTCAACTAATATTTGATTAAATGCCACTTCTGCAAAACACAGCTTGAATTTAAGACTGTGATGGAGTCATTCCAATATCTTAATATGGCCTGTTCAATTAAAAGAAATTAGCTGCTGCTGCAGCTCCTGCCAAGACCTGGTAGCTCAATTTGCAAATTGGGCTTGACTCTCATCTGTACTATTTAAACTAGTACACAAATCTCAATACATACAGGCTTGGCAGAAAAACCCTCTGCAGATTGCCTGGTTTGTGTTGGTGTGAGTTTTATACAGCAGACTTGGAGAGAAGAATTCTCAAATCTGCCTGCATCTGGCAGAGTATAATGGAAAGTATACAGAATTGTCAGAGAAGAAATTAATTTCAATGTGAACATGTGTTACAGAGTGTATGGGAATTTATATTCATGTGTTTGATGTCAGTCTCAGGATTGTTGATTCACCTTCTGCTGGGTCTGTGGCAGAGTTGGGGTGTGGCTAAAGGATGATTTAAACTATATAAAATCCAGCCTTCTATGGTTTTGCTATATATATTTTTCTCTTCCTCACTGCAAATGAAAGCAATGAGTTTGAAGCCAGAACAGCATCCTGAAGTGGCTCAGCTTGTGTTTGCAGAGGTGTCAATGTAAAGGGAGGGCTGGGAAATCACTGGAGACAAAGAGGAGAGTGTGAGACTTGATCCACTTGATCAGCTTGAAGGGCCACACCTCCTTCACAAACCCCAGTTTCACTCGGGAAGGGGAATGAATGCTGCTTCAGTTTGATGGACAGACAATTTTAAAAGTTGTTTTGTAGAGATAAAGAATGTGAGAAACTACATCTCAGAAGATACTGACACTTTTCAAGAGGCTCACATACCCTGTTGTAGTGGGATGTGTAATTCAGGACAGCGAATATCTACTAAAGTGATTGTATCTACTAAAATTATTTGAGCTGACTTCTAAAAGGTGGATTTTAGAGTTGCTATTTTTGATCTAAAGGCAATGATAGTCATGGGCTTCAGCTGATGGCAACTAACCTACTTATAGGCAGGCTTCTGCTGGTGATAGATAACCTACTTCAGAGGCAGTTACCCCATTTAACAGTGGGAAATTCTTAAAGTGATCAACACGTACAAGTCCATGGGAATACTCTTAACTCATGAATGATTTAATTGGTGAAGTGGTTGCACAGCCTTGTCAAAGATTATCAGGTTTAAGAAATCTGTGCAGGATTATGGTGAAGCTCAACAGTGAAAGACAGTCCAGACTCTTTAAGTGCTTAGGAATGCTGGGTCTGAAAAGTTAGAATACTGCTAGTTCTGTGAAGAAGTGAAGGTAAGAACAAAATTGAATGTCAGAGTGTTGTTACTTGGTTACAACTGTCTGGCAACATGAGTATTTCCTAAATAAGCAAGTCATGATAGAAGTGATGATAAACAAGGAAAAGGAGAATGTGCCAAATTAGTGATTATAGTGTAACTTCATGAGTCATCTATTAGATGCACGTGCAGTGGCTGCAAACCTGTGTGTGGGTAAAAAACCCTTCTAATTGCTCTGCACTAAAAACAGGTGGAACTTGGCTGATGAGGGAGCAGGTGAGTTGTGTCACAGGCACAGCACTTGCAGTGCTGGTCTCTTTTGGAAAAGCAGACTTGTAAGGTTTCACTGCTTATTAGCAATCAGCCTAGAAAATCATCTGAGATTTTCTTATTGTAAAACCTTAAATTCTGGGGAGTTTTGGCTGAACAGCAGTATTTTGCTCTGTTAATCTGGTGTGTCCGTGATCAAACGCAATGCAGATGTCTGGAGGTGTGTACAAATGAGGGACAGCAACATCAAGCAGTGGCAAACTACTCTACAGACAGCAGGGCAAGTTCCAAGTGGAGTCAAACTTGGTTAGAAAGTATGCTTGAGTTGTACTAATGCCATGTGAAACTTGAGCTTGAAGCAATGAGAAGAATTTGGTTTGATATTTTTCAGATTATAATATGAAGCATTTTTCATTTTAATTGGTTTTAATGCTGCCAAGCATTTGGCAGCCCTGGAAGTTAAATCATATTATTCACAGACCAGCTGCATTATGAGTTAGTTACCATTCCCTGCCAAAGTGTCTCAGCCCTCTTTTAGACTGGAAGGCTGCTCGGTGCTTGGCCTTCATACTGGGACAGCCAACGTAAGTACTCATAGATGCTGTTTTCTTCAGGCTTGTTTTTTTAAGGTGTTTTGAAATCACTTACTGAATTTCAAGTGTCATGTAGCATGTAGTTGACCTTCAGATTAAAAAAATTCCTATCACCAACTAAGTAGGAAAAAGTCTTAGAACATTTTCTTATCCCTACTAAGTACCACAGAGGTGAAGGGCCCTGGACGTGTTTCTCCAGATAGGCTTATACTGATCCCAAGCCTGTTCTTCCTCCCATGCCCATAGGTACAAGTGTGAGATAACAGAAACAGGGCCCTACAGTTCTTGTTTCACTATTTAGCCTTTACAGTGGTGTCTGTGCAGCAGCATTTGCTGCAGTGCTACTGCTGTGTTCAAAGGCACAACCATGATAACCGAGCCCTCTCTTCTGTTTTAGTTCAGGGAGAGCTACAAACATGTAGTGGGCTACCTTTCCTTCCCTGGGGAGTGATTATTCTTGTATCATTCTGCTTCTGTCTGTTGAGGCCTTGCTTTTGCAGCCACTCCTTAAACACCCGTAATATTGCAGCATTTCCACATTGCCATACCGGGATACTGGTGTAGCCCACAGTGCTAAGGGTTTGAGTCCACCCAGTGTTTTAAAGACTTCATAAGAACTTTCTAACAAGTAAAATTTAATGTGATATTTGGAGGGTTTTTAAAGTATTACTCTCAGATATTGACTGTAGCATGTACTTTGTGTCAGTAATTTTTTCCTTACTAAATGCTTCTCATTCCTTTGCTAAATTTTAGGCTTGGACTGAAAGATCAGCAGGAGAGAGAAATAGTTCATGTCATCCTTTACTGCTGCTTACAGGAGAAGACATTTAACCCCTTCTATGCATTTTTGGCTAACAAGTTTTGTGAATATGAAAGACGGTTTCAGGTAAGGAAAAATCTGCTTCTTCTTTGGTTTAGTGTCATAATCGTGGTTAGGAAGACAGTTATTAAATACCTGAGGATGGATGCATGCCTGTTAGGATCTTGATCCCAGGGAAAAATCCTGCTGGTATAGGTGTGCCTTTAGTAAGGCATACTCATGGTCAGATATGAATAGGAAGTAAAATAATTACTGCAGAAGGTTTGCTTTCTTCTGTTTCATGCATTTTTAAAAGAATTGGAACAGTCTGATCAAGCATTTCTGTTAATTAACAGAGGGCTCATAAAGAATAGAAGGTCAAAAGGTTTGTTATGTTGTTACTCATTTAAACAGCTGCTTGATTTGTAGGATTTTTTTTTTTTTTTACCTCTGACCTCTAGGTGACATTTCAGTTCAGTATTTGGGACAAAATCAGAGACTTAGAAAACCTGTCAGCTGCTGCCATATCCAACTTGGTTTCGCTGTTGGCTCACTTAATAAGGACAAAGTCACTGCCACTTTCAGTTCTCAAGGTTGGTGTGTCTCTTTCCAAATCCTTCTCTCTTTTCCTTGCATTTGCTAGTTCTATGTATTTTCTCTGTTACCTAGTTGGTACTTTGACTGATTATGCTAAGAAAAAACTTGTTCTAAAGTTTCCAAATTACTCCATTTGATTATAGTAATACTATCATTTGGGGAAAGGAGATCCTGTGGTGACCCAGGCATACAGAAAGTAAGATTATTTTCTCTACAGTGCCCAGAGCTGGAACTGAGACTCTTTCATTAACAAGCTTTGCCAGTGGATTTTGTGCTATAGTTCTTAGCTGATGTTGATTTTTATTAGGCAAGAAAGAAAACTGCTGAGGATTTGAATTTCAGAATGGGGAGTTCATAGAATTTTATTAAAAGTGTAGTTGAAATGGATGAAACAGGCATTTAAATGCATTGTCCCAGGTACTTATGAAGTATTTTTATAGTTGAGAAATTACATCTGGTATTCTGGTACCAGTAGACTTCTATTCCTTACAAGGTTCTCTGCTTTCCTTATTGATCAGTTTTGGAGACAGCATTCTCAGTTAATTCTTCTGTGCCATACTCAAGACTCAGTATGTACAGAGGCCAGTTGGTGTGCTAAAAGCTGTTCATTTAGAAGAGAAGAGAGCTGTTTGAAATACTTGAATTAATCTAATTCTCTCTTTCTGCCTGCCAGGTAATTGAATTCAGTGAACTAGATAAACCCAAAGTCCGTTTCTTGCGACAAGTATTAAGCACACTGTTAATGAAAGCAGATGCTGAAGAACTTACTGACATTTTTGTGAGGTAAGTGATCAGAGAGATCTCCAGGGAACCCTTGTTGGGGGAGGTAATTAGGAAGATAAGAAGTTTGCTTATTTTGTTTGGAAATAGTTGGTGTGTTTTCCACACGTCAGCCCTCCATCCCTTAAAAAGTCAGCACTCCTGAGTGAGTGTGGGAAGCGTGCCATTTGTGTGTTGACACAGGCTCTGATAGAGATGCAGCTTTAAGAAATGTTGCACAAAATAAAGCTTTCAGATATTCAATGTATCGTTTTGGTCATAGGGATATGAGTAGAGCTCTGTAATTACCTGTTATTGCTGTACCATCTGTGTGCAGTGGGATTCACTCTGCCAGTGGTCATTGCTAGGAGGTTTCTGTCAACATTGTCTGAAAATCTTATTTTTGATGTGGGACTAGGTTGCCTGGAGGGGCTGAGAAATCTCCATCCTTGGAGATGCTTAGGGCTTAAGTGGGTAAGACTTGCAATGTCACATGAAGTTAGAAGAGAAATTAGGTGGTGATGTTTCAGCTGTTACACAGCAACACGAGGAAGCTTGAACATGGTGTTTGCCTTGTTTTTTTGCTGTAATGTGATTGTTTACATAAAGCAAGTCTGAAACAGCAATATTCCATTTTATTGTTGAGGAACAGTTGTATGTTGAGTGTTTGGGCTGTTCGCCAAACCAGACTTGGTAATTTGAAAGCCTCTTCAATAAAGCTCCTTTTATAGGTTGGGGGGGTTTTTTATGTCTGTATTTGAAGAAGATAAAGAAAATTAAGAAACTTCTGAAACAGTAGAAGAGTAAATAATATTTTTGATCTCTGTCTTTACAGGGTATCTGACAACCCCAAACTGGGAATGCTACGGGAAGGCTTGAAACTCTTCCTTACCCACTTCTTACTGAAACATGCACAGGCCCATAAGAGTGCTGAAGAAGCTAGCTTGTTGAAAGAAAGAGTTGAACTAGCAACCAAGGCTTTGGAGGCAAAAGAACCCAAACTGAAGCTGTAGTTCTGTTTTTCTAATAAAACATAAAGGAAAAAAATATCTTCTGATAAAACATACACAAAAATATTTCAGACACAAGTAATTGAGAACGAGGAGAGCCGTTTTACTCTAAAGGATCCATATTTTTTTATGTGAACAGTTACTTTGCTCTATGCACTAACTAGAGGTTTAATTGAAGAGGTTACAAGGCCTTTTTGAAGAAAGGAAAAATCTATTTTTGACATGCCCCTTTTTAGTACAAGTGCTTTGTGTTGATGGTTGGTATCTGGAGAAACGGGTGAATTTCTCTGCTGTGATACTCCCAGTCAACAGCAGTCTTCTGCACTGCATACTCTAACCTTTTAAAATTGTAAAATAATAGCACCATAAATAATCAAGAAGCAGCCTTAGCTAAAAGCTTTTAATAACAAATCATGGTACTTGCCTGAAGAAAGGGGCCACTAGATGGCACAAGTACTGGTGAGTCGGTTTGCGAAGAAAACAACATTTTCTTAAAGTGTTGGAAGTTATTTGCTAATTCTGTGAATTGTTTCCCTGACTGTGGGTCAGGAAAAGATCTTCAGCTGGATTCAAAGCTATTGTAAAGCGACTTGAAGATCTGACTTTGCCCGATTATATTGGGTTGAGAGATCACACGTAGTTTTGTTGCTTTTTTAGCTTGTTTTTCACAGCTTTAGAATTGGAGTTGCCTAATCACTTATGGTAGTCATATAAAGAATGTCATCAGTGTGAGTAATAAGAGAACACCTTCTTTGACAATTTGCTTACATCTTCCATTCAGATGCGTAGCATAAATGGTGTGCATTTCTGTAACAGTCTTGTTAATGGTTTGTTTCTTTTGTACCACCTTGCCACTACACATTAAACTGCCGTTTTTCTAAATGCTTTTCTTTTTGTATTAGCTTTACTCTAGCTGGCCTGGCAGGAAGGGAATGACCTTAAATTGGGTGGAGAAGGGAAAGTACTTTCTCATCTGCCATGTGCTTCTGCATGATCTACTTATGTTGGAGCTGTCAGCCCTGTTTCTGTAGCCAGACTGGCCTCTAATGTTCAATAGGCCACTTATGGTTCCTTCTAATTCCATTTGGTACAATTGATCTGTCCCTGTTGGGAAAAATTATTTTTTAATCAAACTGCTGAATGTAGAATCCTCTGCTTGCTCAGGTGTGTGAGGAATGTGTTCTGGCAGAAGAGTGCTTCCCCCAGCAGCCAGGGAGCTGGTTTTTCTCACCTTTCCTCTGTTGGAGAGGGAAAGTTGTAGGGAGCAGAGGTGTCTTGGGAGTAGAGACTCACCTTCAAAATCCCAGGTTACATTAGCAAGGTAACAACAAACACAGAATTACTATCAAGGTGCTTTTTTCTTCCTGTTTCATTAACATTAGCAGCTTTTAAGAGTACAAAACTCATTTCCCCTCAGTTGCATCATAAGTGCAACAGGCAGAAGAAGAAAAAATTCATTTGCAGTATTTTCGAAATTCATACCAATTAACAGAAGTGTGGGCAGCAGCAGAATTGACACTCTTTTGTTGTCTTACACACTGCCTGCTGAAGCAGTGACTTTTGTATAAACTGCCTTACAACCAACCACACCAAAGCTTGTACTGAAGTTTTGGAGTACAGACTCAGGAGAAAATCTGTGCAAGCCCCTAGAAACTGGCTGCTGTGGAAGGTGTGGGCCTCGGTGAGTAAAAACTGCTGCCCCCAGACTGCAGCAGCCCCCTAATTAATTACCTTTTTTGTAGGAGTTTAGGTAGACCCAGTGTGTCAAGGTGTTTGCAGTTTAGTAACACATAAATGGAAACACGTTGTTCCGGCAGGGAGGTTGAGGCGACTGTGCTTCTTAAGACAAAATTCAAATCCTCTTCCTTAAAGGAAAGGTGACAGGCTGCCTGTCCTTGGTGTGAGTGCTTTGCTTCGTGATCAGAGCTGACCACGCTCTGCTGCCGTGGCAGGATTGCCAAGAGTTTTATGGGTCTGATTCTATTCACTTGCTGCAGCTGCCTGAGGCAGTGGGATGCAGGTGTTGCTGTGCAATTAGAGGGGATGGTTTTAACCTTACAGTCAAAAATTGCAATTGCCTTTTTTTTTTTTTTTTACACTGAGGCTTGGATTAGTTATTTATCCCAAAGGCTAGTATGTTTCGTTCAAACTTAGCATTATCAGAGCCATTCCTTTGTTTCTGACGAAAATCCCAGTTTTCACCTGCCTGCAGCTTTTATATTTGCCATATTTATGTATGAACATAATCTTTTTTCTCTTTTTAAAAAATTACTTTACAAGGAAAGCAACTGAAAATACACTGCCAGCCAGAGTCATGGTGCAGGGACAATTTTTGTGGGTAAATCTGCAAAAGTCCCACCCTCCCCCTGTGCTTCAGTGAGGGAATAACTGTGCAGCAGAAGTCTGACAATTCCAATATAAATGTGAATCCTGGGTCTTGGATCTTGCCATATTTAACAATTTTTTCCATGGTCCTATTGGCCAGACTGCCACAGCTTGCCAGAGGTGGAAGGCCTGGCAGAGTCTGCTCTTGATGGACATATGCATCTGCAAGCTGTCGCTTTTGTCAATATATAAAGCATATAAAGCTTGAGTGAAAAAGAAAGCTGAGATTATTTTATATTAATGTATATTTTGTAGGTATTATACACATATACATGTGTGTCTAAACATATTACTTATATAATATATATAGGGGTTTTTATATACTTTTAACCCTGGAGAAAAGACTCGTCCCAGCAAAGCTGGCCCTGCCAGAGTGTCTCCGCCTTGTAGCAGGGCTGTCAGTGCTGTAAGTGCCCTCTGGAACAGCAGCAAGACTGAATGCTGGCAGGCAGCTCCTGCAGGACTGCACACTCAGCACTGCCTGCCAGCAGAGCCTGCTGGGGAAGTTGCACCCGGCTGGGACAGGTTTTGTTTTGTCTGCCATGGAATAAGCGCTCAATGACACACACAAAACACAGCACATCGAGGTTTCTTCCTATTGAGTATTAGCCAACATCAATCCTCTGTGAGAAACATTCCCTGATCATTCCAGTAACAGACATGCCACTTAAAATGTCTGAAATTCTTCCATAAAGGAGGTTTAAGGGAGTTGCTACTTCATGAGAAGAAAAGGGCTTGGGATTGGTAAAAACACACTGTGCTGGAAAACCAAACAGCTATGGTTGCAACACTAATCCTTACTCCTGCCAAGCCAGTGGAAAACATGGAGTCACTGGCTTTATATGCATTTAACTGAAAGCCGGATGTTTGACTCTTTAGTTATATAGCAGAAAATTTTAATTCCCCCTTTAAACAGCACGATCCACTCATTATGGCAGTTTGGATTTTTGTTTTCTTTTAAGCTGGACAGCGGTGTTTTAAAGTTTCTCTGTTTTCCGTATCAAAATTAACAGGGCAGTGAAGTCTGGTTTTTAGCTTTGGCCAGAGTGTTGCGCTGATAAATCATACACAAGTCCTTCTTGGCAGGGTTTTAACACCGCACCTGAATGGGCCAAGCATTTGCAGGGCTTTCTCAACCTGACATTTTTCCATTGTCCTGCGCTCCGGGGATGAGGGTTGATGTCAGTGGTGCTCGGAAGGCGCAGAGGCGGCGGGTCTGCCCTGCCTGGCGCTGGGGAAGGTGTGCAACCCAATACTGTGCTCAGAGCACATCTGGGATCGTTTGGTTCCCATTGTTCTGCGGGTGAACTCTGGACGTGAGAAGTTACAGCCCAGGAGCAGCACGGTGCCAATTGTTCGTGACAGTGATTTCAGCCTAATAAATACGCGAGTGGCAACTCCAATACTCGAGTTTTGTTGCATTGAGTGCAATTGCAGCCTAGTGCCTGGCTCCGTGTGTGAGAGAGAGTCAGTATGTGATTTTTTTCCCCTGCAGTAGATGAAGCAATTTTGTTTTCAGGAGACAATTTGATCCAGAGGGCTGCTTTTAAAAGGCTGAGCGTGTCTTTAACCTAAAACTTTTTGGGCTGGACTGATTTCAGAAATTGTAGATAGAGATATGACTCTTTTACCATATGCCACTTTTTGTGATTTCATCTCCTGGAGGAACTTTCCTTCACCCTCCAGTAAAGCTTAGTTTACCAGGAGGCCCACAGGCATGGACATCGCAGCTGCCCATATAAAACAGCTGTGCTATCCCCAAATTCTGCTGCAACCTGCAGCCTTCCTTTAAAATTAATTATAGTAAGCCTTCAGCTAATTTAGATACATGCACAATTCCAAATCGGATACCATGTGGTTTCCCTAATAACACTTTAAGGAAATGATTGATTATCTATCAAGGATAAGCTTAGGAAGAGCCAGCTGGCACCAAAAATTCCTTAAAACTTGTGTCCTAGGACAAAACAGTTCACACACCAAAATCAGCCCACCTCATGTGAGTGGCATGGAATTCATTTCAAAGTGAATTAAAAATGACTAAGTAATATAACGGGGATGAGAGGTACAGAGTAAAATTAAAATAGAGACTGTTTTTTTATGGTTCTTTTAAAGTCTTCTGTCAGTTACAGTGAGATGGTTGTTTCATTTTAATAAGTGAGAGATTTCAAAGTGTGACACATTTTTCATTAAAAACTCCATTATGGACCTTTTACCATTCAGATAGTAAGAGTACCCTCAAATCTCTCTTGGGTGCCCAGGCCCACGTGGCTCTGGTGTGACATAGCAGGGAATATTGTGGGAGGCAGTGAAGCCACAGAGGAGCACCTGTTGGTTACAGCCAGGGGATGGAACAATTAAGCTTTTCCAGTATAGAGACAATAAGCTGAGATATGTTTGGTGTCTCATTGGGGGAAAATAAGTCACCTTGACTGCATTTTCTAGGCTTGCATCTTCTTCACAAAATCATTTTTCCTCCTCAGCCAAAGCGTTAGATTCTGATTGGAAATTTTTTTCCTTACTCTGTAGTTAGTTCATGCTTAAAATGTTAGCTAGATGGTACTTATTTTCAAAATTTTCCCACCTAAATGGTTTAAAACTAGGTCTGTTGGTTTCTTGGAGATTTTTTTAATACACCAGGGATTATGGAGGTAATGTGTGGCAGGGGTGAGGAAGCACTTCAGAAAGACAGGGACAACATCTGAGAATCCTAAACAGTTCCTAGGATGATAAAAGCTGCTGAGGGACGCTCTAGGGAACTCTTCACCAGCTCTTCAGAGCTTGAGCAGCAGGCACTAGGTCATCTTGAAAGCTGTTGTGGGTTTTGAATCTGATCACCTTTCTTATCTGTGGTCTGAAGTCCATGTGAGAATGAGAGACACCCTAGAGACTCAGCCATGTTTCTGGGCTGCCCTGTTCTTGTGAGACCTCACACCACATTTGTGCATTTAAGGAGCCTTCACACTGCTAAAGACTGGGGAAGCAGGTCTTTATTTCTGGCCAGGTTTTTGACACCCTCACAGATGCTGAGTAACACTTTCCCTGAAATGGCCTCCTCCAGGGAGGAGCCAGGGCTAACCCAGGGCTGATGTGGAGCTGTCCGAGGCACAGGATCAACAGGCTTTGCAGAAGAGCACATTTAAGCCATTTCAACATTATCCCACTTTCCTCTGTTACTAAAATTGACCCTCAAATCTAACCTATATATGTATTTATCATTCCTAAAGGTGAAGATTTGGTGGAATGAGGGAGTGGGGGTTTCAGGTGTCTTACCATCCTTAGCTGATGAAAGAGATTTCTTTCCCCCATCCCCAAAGCAAAGGGCACCCATGAGATTCTGGGTTACTACAAGAATGGTGTCTTCTCAGGGCAGGTTCAGAGCCAACACAACAGATCTTTTGCATGGTAGAAGCTGCTGAGAGCTCCTGCTTCCCGAGGAGGATCCAACTTTAGACACCTTGTGGTGGCCTTCCCATTCTCAGAGTGACCCTGCCTGTGGTCCCTGCAGGTGAACAGGTCACACACTTGTCTTCTCGCTGTCCTACAGCCAGGGAGCCAGCACACAGGCAGTGCCACTCATTTACCCGGGAAATCTGCAGGAGAAGCCTGAGGGAACTCACACCTCAACCTGCCCACAGCGGCATGGACAGGGTATGCCTCCTTTGCTAAAACCTCCATCATGGGCTTTTCATCACCTGAAACCTGTGCTACACTGAACAGCATCTGATCACGGGGCTGAGGGGTGAAAATGTGCATAAAATTTTTAAGTTTTATTGAAACAAATCACATACTTACACAGTTGTTATTCCATCTCCTCCATAGTCATTAACACTGGCCATGATCTATTCATCAGGATTCTGAGACACACAAAATGGCAGAAAAGGTGGGAAAACCAGCTGCTTCATGAGGAGGCTGAAGAAAGGTGAAATAACTTGCATACATTGCCTAAGCAAGTTACCTGCAGAGCAGAGCTGAGTGCTCTGATGCTCTGAGCAGGAGCATAGAGGCAGCAGATCACCACCTCTCATCACTCAAATCTGCTTCTCCCAGCACTCTCAGCTAACCCTCACAAGACCATGTGAAATGCCTATCAACAGCTTAAAAATCCTTCAGGCCATGGTCAATCAGGCCTTTCAGAAAAGCTTGGAGCTAAGAGCATGGGAGATAAAAAGGGAGTCAGAGATCCCTGAAGGAGGGTGAGAGCTATGGCAGGAGACAGCACAGACAGCAGGAACCACTGGCTGATGCTGCTGAAGTGTCATCTTAATTATCCCTGGCAAAAGAGCAGTGATTAACATCGATGACTGTGGACAACCTTTATGTAATTACTCATTAACATTTCTAAAATTGCACCTAGCTGCTACAGCAATACATGCTTTATAGATTCATCATGTTGAAGTCCAGAAAGAATCATTAGATCGTCTATGCAGACCTCTGTGCTTTGCCAGCTGCTATTACACTGCAGAAATTAGCACCAGAGGCGGCTTGTGCTTGGCTTTCAAGTACCTTCCAGGAAGGGCATCCAGGGATATCAAGCAATGGACGATCTGCCCCATTCCTTGAGATGTAGTTCTAAATTGAGATCACTCCCCTGCCCCAGCCTCACATTAAATTCCATGCTGGATGCCTTTTCTTTTTCTGTTTTATTTATGGAAATGGTACCCACAGCCAAGAAGAGCTGGATGGGAACAGGAATTCTCTGTCCCCATCTCCTCTGTGCGGGAAAAGAGGAGTCAGCCGAATTAGAGGCTTCTGCATTGTCCATCTGTGCTCCCTCCTCAGACATGAGTCCCACCTGCCAAAAGCTACCATTGGCCAAGAACATTAGCAGAAGTCCTGTGAATAATAATTTAAAATAATGGATTAATTAGAGGAAATTTTGATCTGCTTGCAAATGCCCTTCCTGCAAGCAGTAAATGGAGCTAAGCCTTGCAGCTACACAATTCATTTTGAGCCACTGGCTCTGCTGGGTTTTACTAGATGAAAAGGGCACTTTTATTCTCACCTACTCATTTTAGAGACCAGTCCCAGTTAGAATAACTCAGTAAAACCTGTTTCTTTTACAAATGGAAGCTGAAAACCAAATTTTTGCAGTAGCTTATGATCAGAGAAAGACGACTCTGGCCTCCTACATGTTGCAGCTGATCCCATTTCCATGCAGGCACTTCCATTTCCACATGGGGCTTCAGTTAAATTCAAGTACTTCAGTCCTCAAAGTAGAGAAAAGAAGACAGTATATATCTGGCCTTGCAGAGACTGTTTGGAGGAGACGCTACACAACCCTCAAGGCAAGAAAAATTAACCAAAAAGTCTCAGAAAAGACAAAACCATCTCTTCTAATGTGGGACAACCTCAATCCACCATTGATATGATTCTGGTCGCATGAATATTAGTGAAAAATGAAAAATCTCTATCACAGTAGCTAACTCCCAGAGTAATGTGCAGTTGGTATTTAATTCTGGCCAGACCTGAAGCACCATTTTGGGGTCAGAAAGACTGTAATTTGGGCAGTACACATCACGAAAGAGAGAGTAAGGTCCCTGGGAGCTCCATCATTCCACTGCGTGTCCTGTGTTGCTGTTCATGGAATTCAAACAGACAACCAAGAGCACTCGGCACATCACAGGAATTAAAAGAAGGCTCAGGAATTAAAAAATAAAGTTTCTGCTTTCATAGGTGAAGCACAGTGTAGTTCTCCCAGCACACACAAGGGGAGAGTTGGAAAAGAAAGAAGAGAATCTGTGCAAAGATTTACTGTCCTGGGGCATCTCTGGTGGAACCAAGCCTGAGTGCAGCTCCCTGGCAGAGAAACCAGTGCTGTCACAGAAATCAGAGCCGGGAAGGATCCATGGGAGCAACACAGCCTCAGGCACACCCAGAGGGCAGCAGGAATGCAGAGTGCAGCCCCCCACCCCGTGCGTGGCCCCGCTGTGTCCAGCCCTGCAGGCGTAAAGGGAAGGGGTGTAAGAGGAGGAGGAAGAAGCGTGGGATGGGTCTTACTGAGAACTAGAGAAATAGCCGGGAAACAGAGAAATGGAATATTAATCCTTTGGCTTTGAATGAGCGTAACAGTTTAGAATTCAGAAATAATCAGTAGTCTTTCTGCTAGTGGAGTATTTCATTCCCAGCAGTTTCACGAAGAGTTTGAGGGAGATTATATATTTATGGTTTCCCATTTGAAAGACTTTTAGCAGGTTTACCTCAAACATATGGATTCTATTTTGGTTCTTTTGTTTTAGCACTTAATGCTTAAGAAATTGCCACTTAATGACATCCATGCCCAAACCGTGTTGCTTTTTAAAGTAAAATGTCTACCAAAGGTCCATGTTCATACTTACCACTTCTCAAGTACAGCAATGAAAGTTTTAAGAGGCTTGTTACCTACTGTGTCTGGGGGAGGGAACCGACAGAATAATGAAATTACAAACAGCGGTTTAGATTAAAGCCTTGCTGGCCCTGCCTGCACCGTGGCTTGAGGCAACACAACCCCACCAGCACCAATGGGGCATCCCAGGGCTGGATGTGGGGGCACCCTGGGCTTGGGTGCAGGGAGGCCCCATGCTTGTTGCAGGAAACTTGGGGTGAGGGGGGGTAGGTTGAGATTATGAGGCCCCTGGGGCAGCGTGAGGGATACCGGGATCGGGAGCAGGGGGATGAGGCTGGCTGGAGAGGGCACCCCGGATCTGGATTAGGGGCAGACTCCGGATGATACTTACCCCAGAAAGAGCATCCCCACCATCTTCAGCCCCTGGCTGCCATAGGCCGTGAGAGATAACGGGACCCTTTTGATGCTGACCCGCTGAGCAAGCCCCAGGGCACACCCCGGCGCAGCCCCCTCGGGCCCGGGGCGCTCCGGGGGCGGGAGCGGAGAGGGGCGAGGGACTCGGAGCGTGTCGCACGCGTTACCGGCTCCGCTAATCAGCCTGAGCCTTTGATTGCCCTGCACGGGGGGACGAGCCTCCGCACTTCAAAAGAGCGTGGGAAATCCTGATTAAAAGGCTTTTCTCCCCCTTTGGGGTCGACACCTTCTTTGAAGCCCTTCCAAGCGACAACGCAAACGCACGCACCGCCAAAGGACCGTATCTATATTTTAAGTGACTTTAATTTCTCTTCCCCCCCTCTTGCTCTCTTCCCCCCTCCTCTCCTTTCAGTTTTGGAAACACCTGGTAAGTTGTAAAATGATTTACGAAGTGAAAGTGTTAAATGAGGCCACCAGCTGTAAGACTGACAGAGCTTTATGAGTTTTATTAGGTGCCCTATTATGGAAAATAAACTTTAATCCGTCCATAAAAACAGAATCTGAAAAACATATTTGCCCTTGTAGTCTGGAACACTGAAGGTATTCTTGTGAGACGCTGGGCTTTAAAGAGATTAATTTTATTGAGACAGACACAATACACCGGTAGGACTTTGATACCGAGTCTGTGAATAGCTGCCTGTACCCGCAAGACTGGTGCTGAGACACGTTTGGACACACACCTCTCGGGCATACAGAACATTTCTGGCCCAGTGGGGCACATCTGCCAGTTTAATTAGCGGGTATTTAATTGGAAATTAATGACTGAGGGATGATCTTTTTTGGAAGGCGTGATCCCAGGTAGCGCTTGAATAGTATTGTTGTTGCTATTATCGTCATCATTTTTTATGCTATACATTTTATTTCATTTATTGATAATTTTTTTTAAGATAACGCTGTGTCCACCAGACTGATACGGTTTAGACATATAAAGGTATAAGGAAGAGGTAAATCCTGATGACAGTAACTCGGACGTGTCGCCGGGATTAGGGTAGAGGAGACACCACGGCCCTACCGGGGGTATCGTACACTCCTGCGAGGCCGTTCACCCCCAAAGATGCAGCCGCAACAGGCGGCGTGGAAAACCACAGAGATACTGATGCCTTTATTTTTCTATCACCTTGAAGTCTCCACGGCATGTGGCCAAAAGAAAATCGTTTACAAATTTAAATCAGAGCCTCCGTGTAAGGGCGTACGTATCATTCAAGACCAAAACGAGTTCATCCCGATTAAGTTTGTAGACATATGGGATCCATCCAAATGTTTGATTTATCGTGACTTTCGGCATATCGCCCTGGGGCGCTTGGTGTGCGAGGACCGGTGAGCTGGTAATTAACCATGTTGTGCCCGAATGTCACCTCCAGCCGTCCCACTTTGAAGCTCTCCGCGAGGAACAACACTATTCCTTCGTGAATCCCATCCCATAATCTCATGCATCCGCCAGCCTGTTTCACAGGCCGGGTTTTTATGGAAGCTGCCTAGAGGGGCCACGCGTTTCCATTTAAAAGGTTAACGTGCGTTTGTAGAAAATACCTTTTTTTAAAATATTATTATTGATTGTTAAAACGCATGGAAGCGAGAACGCTCTGTGTTTCGGAGCTCCTCATTCTCAGCCTCTGGGGTTCTGCCGGGGCGCGGTGACCCACGAGGCAGTGGCACCCGGGATGCGGAGGGCCAGGTCTCTCCGCTCCCGCGTAGGGGAGCAGCCCCGTAATTCATTAGCGGATGAATTGCCAGACGTGCCCGCGAGCTGGCGGGGATGAGCCAGTGATTATATTTAAATTCGCTATAATTGATTTGGGGAAGAGCTGCGGTGACAGGGATTAATTGATCTGCAAATTTATTGGCGAGATAAATCCCGCAGTTATCGAAAACCCCGCAGTCCGCTGCCGGGGAGAGTGGGGGGTCCCGTCCTCAATACCGGAGAGGGCAGGGGCACCCCTCGCCCCCCTCCCAGCCGCCGGAGCCCCTCGCTCTTGTGAAAGTCGAGACAACCCTGGAAATCAGCGCTGCTCCCTCGGGGGGGGGGGGGGGGCGGGGGCAGAGGGTCCCCCCGCTTCCCGAAAGCATCGCACGGCAGGGGACGCCGCCGGTCCCTCAGTACCCGCCTGGGGACACGCAGCTCCAGGGCGCTCCCCTCGACAAAACCCCACGCAGCTGTCAGACGTTACACGACAGCTGCGGCACGGGATTAAATTCGGGTTAGAAAGCGGTCGCCCGCTCCTTCCAGAGCACCGGGATCCCCTGGCTCAGGAGCGCCGAGCATGCCCCCCCCCCCTCACACAGTGCTCATACACCTCTAGTACAAAACGCCTTTTATTTTCCACCCGATCGCACGGGTGGGAGGGCCTAGGGAATAATTTAGCATGCATAAGTAGAGGTAATTTTTTTTTATAAATACCATATACAAAAATAAAGACAGTATTGAGATTTCCAGCAGTTTTAACGTTCATGACATAAACAGTTTTCCCGATATATAGTAAGAACAAAAACATTTCCAATACTTAGCGAAAGGAACGACGCGCTTCCAAGGGGCAGGGATGGGGGCGGGTGAGGGAGCTCAAGTTTTGTCTGTTTTTCAGTCAGTAATAACACTATTTTCACCGTAAATCCTCTTCCCCGCCCGGCATGCCCAGGATCCTCTTCTCCATCCCTCTCCAAGCAGGGAGAAATCGGAACAAGGAGGGAGCGGGGCCGGTGCCAGCCAGGACCGGCGGGGTTCCCCTCCGGCAGACCGGCTGGAGGGAGCGGGGCGTGCGGGGCAGCTCACTGGGACTGCGACGGGGCTCCGTGCCGGCCCCGGGGCTGCGTGTCCTCCTCGTCCGCCTCGGAGCAGTCAGAGGAGTGGTACGGGCAGCATCTCCCGGCCGCCGCCGCCGCCGCCACCACCTCCTCTTCCTCCTCCTCCTCCTCTTCCTCGTCCTCCGGTTCGCTGTCGGGCAGTTCCCGCATCCTTCTCCCGCCGCTCTTCTCGGGGGTGGGCAGCAGCAGGTCCTCATCCCCCTTGTCCTCCGCGCCGCCCCCCTTCTGCTTCTCGACCTCTTGTGCCGCCTGCTCCTTCGCCTTCTTGCTGCGCTTCCACTTCATGCGCCGGTTCTGGAACCAGATCTTCACCTGGGGGAGGAGACGGGACACACACACACACATCACCTCATCCGCCACCCTCCGAAGGCAGCCCCCCCACCTGCCCCTGGCCGCGGGGGCTCACCTGTGTCTCGGTTAGCATGAGCGACGTGGCCACCTCGAAACGCTTGGGCCGGGAGAGATACTTGTTGAGCTTGAACTGGTGCTCCAGCTCCAGCAGCTGCTGGCTGGTGAAGGCCGTGCGAGGCCGGCGGCACTTCCCCAGCAGGTTGGACTGCGCCTGGGCTGGGAAAGGACAGGGGGGAGCGCGGAGGTGAGCGCGGAGCCGTCCTGACGCGGCCGCGCATCCCTCGGGATGGGGGTGGGAAGCGGGGAGGCAGGAAAGACTGTGAGTGTTTGACTGAAGCAAGGATGAACAGTCATCCACCGGAGCACGGACCGAGGCAGGTCCTCCGGCTCCGAGGTTTCTCGGCTTTCACACCGTCAGGGAATTCCCCACAGGGAAAAAAAAAATTTAAATGAAATCTTTTAAATGAAGCAAAATATGTCTCTTGATTTCCCAAGAGCCTAACAAATGCGAGACAATAAACCGAAGCCAGGGATCGCGGCGAAGGGGCACCGGTCTCTCCGGGGAGCGGCAATTTGCTCCATTTAATGTTTTAGTTAAACCTGCCGCCCTCCCAGCCCGCCCATATCCGTTTAATTAGCGGGATTGCAGGCGGGCACCCCTCCGGCGGGATGCGGACCGAGACAGGGGCCCGCTCCGCGCCGCCCTGGGAGTGCCGGGCACCGGCCGCACCTCCAGGCATAAATCAGCAGCGATGTCTGGAAAACTGTCTTTGAAAGAGAAGGGGCAAAAAAAAAAAAAAAAAAAAAGGCG
>JAWWEU010000081.1:8086208-8201897 GCA_035583155.1 Acropternis orthonyx
CAAAAAAACAAAAACAAAAAAAAAAAAAAAAAAAAAAACAAACAAAAAAAAAAACAACAAAAAAAAGACTCAACGACCAGCAAGCGGGGACTGAACCCCTTCGTGGGGCCCGGACGTTCCCGGGGCAGAGCTACGACCCATTTCTCGAAGTATTTTGATACTTTAGCTTATTTGGTTTAGAAAAATAAAAAAACCTGGGAAGGGGCGGCTCCCGTTCTCCGGCCGCGGTTGGTGGCAGCTCTCTAAAGCGGCAGAAAGAAAAGGACAGTGTCCGCTCCCGGCCGCAGAGCCCGGGAGATTTTCTCACCGCGGTGCGATTTTCCGAGGCTCCATTCTCGTTTCTCTCGGTTATTTATTCCTCTCTACCCCTTGTTTGAGAGGCAGGGCTCTGACAAATCTCCTAATTATTTTTTTCTTCCTGAATGTTCCAGTCTAAACAACCCCAATTCGAGTGAAAACAATGGACTTTTTTGTCTGCGAATGTGTGTGCAGAGTAGGAGAAGGGGGAGGGAAAAAAATAGCAATTCTTTTCCTGGCATGATTTTCGTAAAACTACACCTCCGGTATTGTTAAACCGGCCATTCCCACCGAGAGCTCACACCTCCGAAAACAATCTTTGCTTAAACCAGATGCACGCAAGGTCTCCCCATCGCCGAGAGGCCTAGAGCTCAGCACCGCGCTTTGCTGGAACTCCGGGATTGCCTGGCTCCATTCAGTACTCCCAGCCTTCCCTGTGCCCAAACCTAAACCCTTCTGACTGTACTTTTTGTCTATTCGTTATCCCCAGGCAACGCAGAACCCCAGATCTTTGGCTGACCCCAGGTCCTCTCTACGCCCCTTTGCCCAGAGAACCTGACATCATTATTAAAAGCTCGTTCCCGACAAGGGAAAAATCAAATTAGGAACGGTGGATGAATGATGCGACCTGCCACCCAGCTTTTGGGGGTCTACACTGAAATTGAGATTTTGGGGGACGCCATGGGGAGTCCTGCCCTTGCCTTGTCCCCACCACCCCCCACCTCCCCTTCCCCGGCGGCTTTTGCCCTCCGGGAACGGGTGTTTTGCAAAGGCAAGGAGCGATATGCCACCTTCGCGCTTAACCTGCCGTGAGAGGCCGGGCTGCCCGGGGATCCTCAAGGGCCCGGAACGGCGAGGTGACCGCACATCCCCATTTGCCGTTGCGGAGAGCTTTTCCTTCTTCTAACAAAAATTTGCAAAAAAATAAAAAAAATAAAAACGTCTCCTCCGGTTTAACTCTTCAGCTTATTTAGGCGGGGGCAAGGGGGCGGTTCGTCCCCCTCGGAAGGAGGCAAATCCCGGTAGGCCCCTGCAGCGGGACAGGGGCCGGGAAGGGACGCGGCTGCCCTGCGGAGGCAGGCGAATACTCACAGTTGAAGTCGGGCATCTTGGGCAGGATCATGCCGGCGGTGGAGGCCCGCAGCCACTGGTCCAGCTGGAAGGTGCCGGCGCCGAGCTTGATGGGGTCGGCGGCCGGGTGGGAGGGGTGCGCTCCCTGCACCTGCGAGTAGGGGTAGGAGAGCGCGGGGTGCTGCGCGCCCAGCGCAGAGTACCCGTACACCGGGTGCCCGTAAAGCGCCGCCTGCGCCGGCATGCCCGGCCCGCCGGGCGCAGCGGGGTGCAGTCCCAGGGCCATGCCGGCCGCCGAGGCGGGGTGGTGCGGGTGGGCACCGGTCCCGGGCAGGAACCCGGGCTTGGGCACCAGGGCGCAGTGCGCGGCCAGGAGCCGCGGCGGAGAGGGGCTGTCGGTGCGCAGGCAGTCGGCGGGGCCGCCGGTGGGGTGCTCGGAGGAGGACGAGGAGGACGACGAAGAGGAGGAGGATGAGGACGGGGGGCTGCCACTCCCGCTGCTGCTGCTCCCGCTGCCGCCCAGCGAGGTGACCAGGGCCAGCGGCGCGCTCTGCCCCGCGGCCGCCGCCGCCGCCGCCTTGGGGGGGTCGACAGCAAGCAGCGCGTCGATGCGGAAATTTTTGGATTTTTCCATGGGAGCGCCGGCGGGCAGGAGGCAGCTGTGGGCGGGGGACCGTGGGGCTGCCCCGGTCCGGCCGCGTCTCCCGGCGGCGGCGGGCGGCAGTGCGGCCGCGCTCCGCGGCGCGCCCCTTCAAGCCCCGCAGGCGGCTCCCATTGGCCCCGCCGCGCTGCGGGCTCGCCCACCATTGGTGCCGCCGCCCCCCTGTCACCGCGGAGCGCCCGCCCCCTCCCGCACCCCCTCCGCGGGGGCTCGGCGATGGGGAACCCGCGATGGGGGCACCGCGATGGGCACGGGCTGCCCCTCCGCGGGGACAGCCCTCTCGGCTCCGCCGCGTGTGTCCAGGGACAATTTTGCGCCGTTCCCGCACACGCGGCAAATATTTGCCGTAAACGCGCCGCCGGCCGCTTTTTAACGAGTGGGAAAGAATAAACACCTGCGGGTCAGGGAGTCACCCTGCCACCAAATCCCGGGTCTGTCAACAGCGTTATTACACCTGCTTATCTAAAGCAAACAGCCCCGGACAGAAAAGGGAAAGAGCGGGGCGAGGGGTCGCTCCTTCCCCCAGGGTCCCATTTCCCCCGGGAGGGCCGCGGGACCCCCGCACCGGCGGTGTGAGCGAAAGGTCAGGCTGCGGCACGAAGCGCTGCCAAAGTAAACATGCTCTCTCTTGAGAAAGCCATTGCCAGCCCCGCGGAGAAGCCGCTCGGCAGCGAGAAATGCCGGTGTTTGGGCTCCGCTGCCGTAAGCCCGTCCGGGAGGGGCCGCTACGCCCCCGGGGGGAGGTGAGACTGTGCCCCAGGGGCTGCCGGGGACACCCAAAGCAAGGGTGCGTTGCCCTCCTCAGGCCCATGTCTCTGGCGTGGGAAAAGTAAAAGCAACGCAAAGAGGAAAGGTAAAGAGGAAAAGAAAGGGAGAAGGGGGGGGGCGGGGAATGAAAAAAAGAAGAGAAGTGAAGTCTAACACAAGCAACAAAATATTCGACAACTTTTCCCCGGTCTCCTTCTCACCACTAGCACGTGGGCAGAAGGCACTGAGCACCCCTGCGGGGTGTGCACACACGCGCACACACACCCACGGGCGCTGGCACAGATAGAGACACGCACCCTTTGCTCAGTGCCCTGGTATTCCCCTTTTTCTCCCGTACGCTTTTTCCCCCTTGACCTCACTGGAGCCTTAGGACACGCTCGCACAGCAGACACACAGACCCAGACAGGACAGACATGTGGACACAATTCCAGCAGGCACACAGACGCACTTGTGCTGTATGTAGGCCTGGCACGACCACAAACAGCGAAGGCCCACGAGTGGCACAGCAGAGCCACACACACACAGGCAACACCCGCACACAGGTCCCGGAGAGCAGATGCTCCCAGACCCAAGACACCGCCAACACCGCCCGGGGAGCCCCGACATGCATCGGGCACAGCCTGCACACGCCGCCGGGGCCGGGCCCGAGCCCCGCAGCCGCACGAAGCCGCTGTGCACCCCTCTCCCCGGGAAGAAGAGGGGGACATCGAGTTGCAGGGTGGTTTCCATGAGTCGCTCCGGTTTTGCCGGGCCTCCGGCAGGCTCCGAAGGGCCGGGAAGGCCCCGTCAGGGAAAGGGCCCAGCAGCGCGGCGGCCGCCCCGGGCATCGCCGCCTTCCACCGGGGCTCTGTAGCCGCCCCACGTTTCCCCTTGACCGTCACTTTGTGCCGCACGCGCGGGGCAGTCCCACGGCTGTGACAGAGTGTTCGCAACAGGGGCTCGTCCCCGTGGCCGGAGCCGGAGGAAAGGGCCGTAGTGGACGCGCACTCTCCTCCTCCTTCCCCGCGTCCCGGCCCCAGCAGGGCTGAGGGTCACCCCCTTCGGTGCCTGGGGGGCAGGGGGGATGTCCAGCCCGCTGGACGCGGGGACACGGCTGAGTCCGTACCAGCTCCCGATGCCTGGGCCGGCGGCGCTGGGGCTACGCGGGCGCATCGCGACTGCGGATTGTTCCGCTTTGCGGGACCGCGGTGCGGTCCCTTATCGGTGCAGTTTTTAGGACAAGGGACGGAGCTGCAGGGGAAACCATCCTGTGCCAGTGGAGAGCCATGAGCGCAAGGCTGCTCCCGGCACACTGGGGAACGCCGCCGGAGGGATGCACGGCTCAGTCCCAGTGCCGGGATCGCTTCTCCGGGCGGCGATGGGGCAGAATGCGGGGGAGAGGGACCGTGGCCGCATGGCCCCCGCCCCGGTCCATCACCGCCCCCGGGGCGGGCTCAGGCCGGACACCGCGTCCAGACACCCCGAGCCTCCGGCCCGGTACCGCACACAAGCGTCGTTCGGCTGATGGTATTTATTGCTTAGAGCTGGATTTAGATCTTCAGAACTACTTTTTTTTTTTTTTTACGAGTATACATTTTTTACTTGTTTTCATTTTGTCTTTTTAAAATGCCTTTTCCCTTTTTTGATCCCCCTCCCTCACCGTTCCGTTCCGTTCCGTTCCGTGTGTTTGTCCCCACAGGTGCCGCAGGGCATCCGGGCCTGTTGAACTCCCCGCGGCTCCCGCACCTGTGTTGATCCAGTATATTGCCCGGGAGCCAACAATGCGCGGTTATCTCGGCGGAGATAGCGCAGGGAGCGCGCTCCCCCGACACCTCCGGGTGGTCCCTTTCAGCAGAGCCCCCGCTCCTCTGGCCGTGGGCAAACAGATGCCTATCTCGCCTTTTGAAAAACCGGGGCGGTGCACACAGGGGGCGGCGTGGGGCACTGGGGTAAACCCCGGTGGGACCAGAGCGGAGCGCCTGGAGCCCCGAGTTGGGGGGAGGGGTGTCTCTCATTTCTCCGAATTATCCCCCCACACGCACCGGTCGGTGTCCCCAAAGCCGTTACAAACCGCAGGCGCGGGGCCAACGTTATTGCCAAAAACACATATTACACTGCGACATTCTGTAAATGAGATAATGATACATAAACCTCCCTGATAAATGTGACATCCTCGGGGTGTCTCCTCTAAATTAGCCGCTTGCATTGACTGCTAATAATGGTGAGTTTATGAAAGCAATTTCAGTGCAAAAAGCACAGGGTCTTCTCGGTCTAATCAGCTGCCTCTCCTAATGGATGAGGGGGTCAGGCGGAGAATTATTGACACTCTGCTGCCCTTAACCTGTTTCCCAATAAAGCTGATTAGTTTTTGTCAATTCATCAGCTAACCACTCTCGCCGGGACTGCATCAAAGCCTTATTTGCTCAGGGGAAATCAACAAGTCACAGATCAGATCCATTACGGAGCGGCTCCGGCTGCCGGCGGCTCCCGCATCGGGGCTGTTCCCGGGCTGGGGGCTGCCCCAGACATCGAGGGGGGCCGGCTCTTCTCGGGGGGAAACGAGCCCCTCCGGGTACTCGGGCTGCGATACACACCCTCAGACAGCTGGAAAATGCCTGTGTGTTATCAAACTTTTTTCTTTTGCCTGAGAAAGGAGCTGGGGATCCCAGGAAGGCTCCGTGCAGGTTCCAAAGGCGGCTGGGTCTCCACGAGCACCTTGCCTCCGCACGTCCCTCCGGGGAAAAGGGCATTTCATGCAGACCAAAACGTCCGTCCTGGAGAGAAGGGTCAATGTGCCAAATCCCTTCCTTCACCTCAGACCCCCATATCTGGGAAAAGAGCTGGTTCTGCGTTGGGAGGCCAGGATACTTTTTCTAGATGTTTTTGGTTTCGTTGTGGGTTTTGTTTAGGTTGTTGGGGGCCGGGGTGGGGGGGAGGGGGTTGGTGATTTTTTCCCCCCCCTACAAGCCATTTTCCAAAGTTTTGCATGGATTGCTTTGGACTTTCTTTACAGATAATGTTAAACAAAAATTTTAAATTTTTCCCTACGACTGCTGCTGCTTCGATTCCCTCATCAGGGGCAGTTCGTCTGGAATAACGGAGGCTGTACAGTTTTTGCTCATCCCCCCCCAAGAAAACAACAAAAAGCCCACCCAATGTGAGCTGTCACTTTAAGCCCCGAGCGACAGCCTCTCAGTCCACCCCCCTTCAATTTAATTTCATTAAAACAGAGCATGAATATTTCTATTAAACCTAAAATGAAATATGAAGCCATTTAGACTCTGCCTGCACCAATCACCCAGATTTATGACTTTTATTCATCACATCAAGAGCTGGGAAAAATGAATTTTCTTCACCCAGGAAGGAAATAAAAACCCTGCCTTGGTCATTTCCAGAAAGCTGTTAATTTGCCCATGTGGTAATTACTTTCACAATTAACTAAAATACAAATCAACCTGACAAATTGGGTTAGTTTATATATTAATTAGCCAGTTAAAATTTATTCATTATGAAAAGACAATTTAAGAGGACCTCGGGTGTCTGTTTTATCGCAATAAATTACTGTTAGGAAATGGGGGCTAATAAAATATCACCGTATTTGAGGGCGCCGTGCGGGGCTTCCGCGGGTGCGGGGCTGGAGCGCGGTTTTCCGCGGCGTCTGCGGTGGGAACAGCGGCCCGGGGGAGAGGGAGAGGGGCCGTGGCCGTGCCCCGCCTCCAGCTGCGCTGATTTAACACTCCGTCGATAGGATCATTCGATGCCTTTTAGCTCGTGATCTTTATAAATGTCCCGCTATTAAATTAGAAAATGATTCTCTCCTCGTTTAATTGTATTCTTTCGTTTCTTATTTCCAATTAATTAGTCCTATCGACGTTGCAATATTTTAAGTGACTGGAGTCCGTTTACAGTTTAAAATATATGGGTCAGCGCATGCAATTTCAGACTAGGCAGAACTATATAATGTGGGTTTTAACTACTCTTCTCTCATACGTCTTAAACATCTGGCTAAATGCATCACTGGGAAACACCGCGCGTATTTTACGCGCCCGGGACCGACCGCCCCGCGGCTCCTCCGCGCTCCCAACGCGGCCGCGGTGGCTGCGCAGAGAGTCTCTGAAAATCGCCTGCGCTGCTCCTTCTGCCACCGCTGCGGGGAACCAGCCGGCTAAGGACAAACCTGGACATTTAAGGGAAAGGCTGAGGGTGTGGGGTTTTTGTTTTGGTTTGGTCTTTTTCAGTACAGCTCCGGGAGCTGCGAAATGCCTTTGGGGCTCCCTCCGCACACCTTTCCCTGCCAGCCCCCTCCATTGCCGGCAAAGCTGGGGAAAGGGGAGAGGGGCTGTGCAGGGACATACCCCACATACACACCCCTCGCCCCCGCTGCTGTCCTGGGCAGGAGCCTGTGCTGGGCACGAGAGAGGGAATAACGGGGTATTAAATATATTTTAACTGTATGTAATGGGGAATTAAATAATGAGCCCTCTTCTGGCTGGGGTCGTCTGCAGCGCCCCCCAAAACAGTGCCCAAGGCTTGTGCTGGGGATGGAGAGGGATGTACACGTCCCTCCTGTATCAGCAGCAGAGGGGGGGCAGTGCTCTTTCACCTTCTCAGCTCCCCTCTCCCGCATAGGAAAGACCTCCAAGAGCTACCCTAAAAGACAGGTTGGACAGCGTGGATCATCTTGCTTAACTCCTCTCCAGGGTCATCCTTCCCCCGGTGCAGCCCCACCTCCCTTGTACAGCCACAGACTCTATGCAGTCCCAGCTTCTCCAGGAGCTGAGCTGGCTCTGTCCCCAGAGTCTTAGCGGGCTGTGAGTCTTGGGGGGACCCCACAAGCCTATGGGGGGCACCTGAACATGCACAAGGCTGAGCGAGCAGCCCCCCAGGGAGGAGGCTGCCAGAAGCACTGAGGGGGCAGGTGAGCATGGCTGGGCTGTGACAGTGTGGGACTCTGGGGAATATTCTCTGGTCGTTGCTCCACTGTCCCCCTGGAGCTCCCCCTTACAGCAAATGAATGTGAACACCCCCAGGTCTCCTGATTTTTTATCCCTGCTGATGCCTTCTCCCTGGTCCAGCCCAACCCATCCTAGCCTCCACCACATGAGAGCTTGGGAGCCACTGTGGGGGCTGCGTGTCTCAGACACTGTGTCCGTACACAGGTCCCTGGGACAACCTGGGGCTTTCTCACTGGTCCTTCACCAACTTGTGCTTAAACATCTGGGACAGAGCAGTTGCCTCCCACCCACATCTGGAGTGATGCTGAATCTCTTCCCGATACCTGTGGGCTTGGGCAGAGAAAAGCTGGGCACAGGGTCACCCCTGTAGCAAGCAGAGCTGCGCTTGCTGACTCTAACTCACCTCATGTCACTCAGAGTGTACCAGGAGGAACCTGGGTCCATAGATATTGGAGGCTGACTACAGCTTCATATCCCAGTTCCAGCCTCCATCTCCAGCCCTGCCTCCATGGGATCCCCTCTTCAACCAGGCAAAGCTTCTTGCAGTTATTTTAGAGGAATTATTTGGAGAAATAACAGATCCATGTGGATGGCGTGTGGGATACCTGCCACCTCTCCAGGATACACACAAAGACTCTCTTCACCTTCATGCTATTCAGCTCTGGGACTGTTTGTGCCTAATTGTGCATGTCAGAGAACAACATAAGTGCCACGAAGGATAAAAGACGAATCATAAGGGCAGATTAATAATGTGGCAAATACTACTGTTTCCTGTCCTGGGCTCCAAAGGTCTCTCCCATCCATGGTGGGCTCAGAAAAAGCATCTAAGGTGGTAAAAGCTAAACGTGAACTGCACTCACTATTGATTGCATCAAATGTTGTGGTAGTAACATTAATCACGGCAAGTTCCTCCTGCGATTTAGGAGATTGTAATATGTGATTCCATAAGACTCTCATTGTGATTTAGCATTGATTAATGTCTGTTCATAAAATGATATAAAACTTACTTCTCTTCCATTGTAGAGCCCCAAACCACATTCCAGACAATATTTCAAAACCTTGTTAATGTAACTGCTAATTTCAGAGGGTGATGGGGATGGTTATGGTGTACATGGGCTCGTGCAGAGGGGTCTGCAGTGGGGGCAGGAAGAGGTTAGAGAAATTATTTCCAAAGCAGAAAATTGCTGTCCAGTTTAAATTATTTGAGGTGTTACATGGTCATTCTGCTGTGCCTTCAGATTGACATCAGAGCTTCTGAGGATTTAATTAGCAATTGGAAGTGCCTGACTCTAAATACTCAAAGAATCAAATTATTTTTGTGATAAACACCACAGTATTTGTACCTGTGATTTCTTCACTCTCGCATTTGGCCCCCTTCCACTCCCAGTGAACTGGCTGCTCTGAAGATATTCATAGATACAGTTTGCTTTCACTGTATTTTCTGGAGGCAGAAGGCTCTACTTGGCACAGGGCCTAGTACAAAATACCTCATGCTTTTTATTTCCTTTTTTTTCCTTCTGTTTTTAAGACACATACCAGGGATTGTGATGTGCATGCACACTGGTATGTGGCCCAGCAATCATTTTCTTTAAAAAAAAAAAAAAAAAAAATCAAATTAATGAAGTGGGGAGGAGATTGAGTGACAAGCAAAATGTTTAGAGAATTAAAAAAAAGAAAAAGCCTGAAAGTTGACACCTGGATGAAAAACAATATGTAAGAGGAAGTTGAACATTTGGTGCCTTAGTTATATAATTTAGCTATAGATAATAGATAATAGAGAGTTCACAGGGTCACTTGATGGGAAATATATTGATAATATCATTTTTCTTTGCAAAATGTATGCAATAATTGCAGTTTTGGTTTAATAATAAATTTAACTTTGAGGAATCATTTGATTCAAACCTCTGCTTTTTCTAATGGCATTCAGAATTATTAATATCTGTCTAGCCAGCTAAAGAGGTTTTTAAAAGAGTATGCTGGGTGTTCTGCAATTAGAGTAGCCATCTGCCCTTTATTAAAACTCCATTAACCTTTACATTAAAATACATTTAAAATGCAGACACACTGAAAATATCAAACACAAATAAAATAGAGAAATCTAAGTTGTTTCTTTGCTTTACTGGCTTATTTGTGCAGCACGTGGAAACTTGTTGTGGCACCTATAATTTTCTGGGGACAGATAACATTTTGTAGCAGCAATTACATGATGCTACAAGTTATATCCCATGTTAAGGATGGAAAATAACTATAAGAAGGTAATGGAATTCTATAACATCCCTGATAAAAATTTCTAGAACAGGATGTTGTTTATAGAAGGCTAGAAAATCATTTGAAGTTCGTATTTTTAGCTTCATAATAAAATGTCTAATTTTAAGAGCAGAAGTAAATTGCTTTTCTTGTGCGGCTCTGCTGACTAGAGCTATTTCTGTGGTAGAATGAATCATGCAAGTAAAAGAATTGAAAATTTTCTGAAAATGTTCAAAGATATTGTCAATATAAAATCCAGCACAGTTCCTGTAGATGCTGCTGCATTGTGCCCTTGAGCCTCATACTGGTATTCCTCTAAGGACTGAGAGCAATACTGTGTTTTCCCCATCTGAATTATTGTTACCATTGGCAGACCTGCTGATTTTGTCTGTAAATAAATATGCCTAAAACACCCCTTCTAAGTCCTGGTTTTACTTGCTTCTGATTTCACACATTTGATCGACGTGGGCTGAAATTCCTCAATATCTCTGCCTGCTAAATAACGTCATTGTTTCACCCCGCTGAGAGTCTTCCCAGGGAGGGTGTTTGCACACCCACCGAGCCGCGATTTACGGCGGCAGCTGGCAGGGGTCAGGCTGCCCTGGCACAGGGCACGTCTCCTGTCATTGATCCCACAAACCCAGCCTTTGGCCAAATCATAAAACTTTCCAAAGTGGCTCTTCCGTGAGCCACGCATTTCCCAGGGGCTGATTTGCTCCGGCAGACAGCCCTGGTCGGGATCTGAGCAGGATTTCCCTCCCCGTCGTTGCTTTTTTCTGCCTCCCGTGGGCTGCAGCAGCCGGTGCCAGAGGAGTGAGGTGTGAGACCCAAGCAGGGCGAGGGGGCCGGACGGGGGAAGGAGCCGGTGACAGCAGAGCCGGGTGTGCGATGCTCACCGTGGGTACCGCGCCCGCAGAGAGGGCCGGCAGGGAAATTCAGAGCCGGGTGCGATGGAGGCAGGTAGGGGGACCCCAGAGATGCTAAAACCGGGAAGAGAGGTGAGGAGGGATGGGCGAGGGGCCCAGGTCTGCAGTCCGGGCATGGGGAGGGGCAGTGAGAGGCAGCGCCAGGAGGGAGAGGTCAGCGGCGGTCACTGCCCTGCACATCGAGCTGCCCCTGCGCTCAGCAGTTGCTCACAGAGGAATTCCTGACAGTCCTAGGATTAAATAACCTCATTTTCATCGCAGAACTGACTTTGTAAAAATTTAACACAGCAAAGCATTTCAAACCACGCTGCAAGAAAATGCTTTTACTTGACTTTGACAGCGTGTTTTCAAAGCTGTGTTTCCTCAGAAAGTTTTACAACATTTTGCAGTTTATTTTTACTCAGAACAAACACATATGTCAAAATTGTAGGATTTCCCAGGAATGACAAGTCCCACATCATTTAAGGCTCTGGTCTCAGAGATCCCTGCATATCAGATGGTACAATTTAAGTTCATATCCCAGTAATACCCTGCTGATAAGGAAAGAATTTGGGGGATTAAATAATACATTTCCATGGTCTATCATGCCACTTTCTCAGTGGCATTTTCAATAGAGAAACTACATCTCCCTAGATTGAAGGATCATCTTGGGAAAGAGAACTTAGCTTTCAAACAGGTCTGTAGATTTCTTAGCTGGGTTTATATATGGCCTTTATATTGACAGTACTTTTTGATTAATATTGTGTATAACATTCCTTAATGCATCAGTTAAATTAATTACGCAGAAACATTTGGCCACCTGGACATACTATTGATGAAATGACATTTTATTGACAAAATGACAGTTTAATACTGAGCTCTTCTAAAGCTCTCTGCTGAGTAGATTGGTTCAGCAAGTAGAAGAGGAACTGCTGACAACTCGGGAAATCCTTGTGTTTTCCACAAAATTTCTCAGCTGACTAATGAGTATGTCAGGTTTGCTACTGGAAGTTAGTACTGGGCTACTTTGTGTCCTCAAGTCCAGACTGGATGAAGCCCTGGGCAACTTGTTCTAGTGTGTAGAACCCCTGTCCGTTGCAGACAGGTTGGAACCAGGTGATCTTTAAAGTCTCTTGCAACCCAAATCATTCTATGATTCTGTGATTGCATGATTCTGCCAGAGGACAATACACAAAGGAGTGGTTTCAACCACAGCTTTTGCTGGCTGAGCTCAAAAGTAGTTTGCTAAAATGCATCTGTGGGTAACGGCCCTGACATCTCCTTTTGGCAGGAGCCATGCTCTGGCTTTGAACAGTTCCAGTTGTTTTGGTGGCCAGGTGACACACATGGCTGTGAAGGGGAAAAAAGAGCTGCTTCCAACGGCATGGCTTGCGAAGAGCCTGGGTTTGCTGCCCTACCCACACGTGGAGAGAAGAGTGCTCAAAACCTTCTCTTCTCATCACAGTGTGGACAGTGTGATTTTGCTGTGTGGTCTCAAATAAGCTTTTGTTTAGCATTTGCCACATATTTGAACCTCAGACTTTAAAAATCAAGCAGACTTCAAAATGATGGATTTGGGGTGGGATTTTCAAAAGCTTACAAGTGACTTTGGAACAGGCGTCCTATGAAATTGCTGGGGTCTTCCATCATTTGGGCACTCTGGAAAAAAAAAAAGATCCTTTATTGGGACCTTAGTTTCACTTTCTTAAAAAATTGGAGTGTAGAGGTGGTCCTGATGATGGAGAATAATATTGACTTTCTGGAGCTGATAGCAGCGATGTGAGTGGGCTGGGAGTTTTCCAACCAGATGTGTTTTTTTTTTTTCTTGGAAAATGCTGATTTATTAAAACTGAAACTTTTCCTGGGAACATATCAGTACTGATTAAATTTTGTTGAGAGAGATTGCTAGGGTTTGAGCCAGAATCTCTGACTGTAACAAAAAATGAGATCCTTAAATGGGGAATGGACAGCAGGTCGGGGCAGCCATCTGGAGCCTGTCTGGGTCAGGTGGAGGAGTGGACGGGCTGTGAGTCTCCCACATAACTGACATAGCCCTTGGGCTATTGCTTACTCCAAGGATTATCTACTGGTTTTTCATAAAGCAAACTCTCCAGCTTATTGTTATGTGGAATGAGAAGTGTATTTCTTGTCTAGGTTGTTGTGAGAATTAAATATTTTCTTTAAAATGCCTTTAAAAATCCAATTTATCAAATTATTGGTATTGCAGTTATTAATATTAATTTAGAGAGGAAGATGCATTGCAGGTTACAATCATCAGGAACACTTTGAAGAGGATGTGTGAATGTCAAGTCCAAAGACTTAATCCTTTGAAAGCAAATTACTGGTAACTGCATTATGGTGAGTTATTATCAGTAAATGTTATTAGCATGAGGATTTGTTCCCATGTCAAAATGATGTTAATACAATATTAGTGATGCAGGTCTTTGGTGTCAACATAAGAATATCAAATGCAAGTGGAGGAAAATTGTATTGGATTGTGGAGATGATGGCAAATCAATGACACAGAAAATCTATGGAGAGCAGTTCACAGTGACACAAGAAAGCAGTGTCTGCATAAATCAGTGCAGACCAATGGACACTGAAAGGAAATTTCCATGCAAGATTAAGTGGACATTGTTATCATGTCAGGACTACATGAAATAAGTGCTGCAAGATGAGTATGATACTGTGATACCAACACTAGGACCAACCAATGTCAACAGAAACTGCTATCATGAAAAGAACCAACAGGCTCCTCTAGTACAAACTCCATCAGCAGCTGGGGCAGCCACTGAGATCCATCAGGTCTGGGAGCTCCTGAGATCAATCCCAGCAGCATTTGGTGCTGAGCAAACACAGACCTGGACAATTCCTCCTGGCCCAGAAAGCTGCCACAGATGGGGAAGGAACAGCAGATGTCTCTAAAGGAGATCCAGCAGAGCATGAGCAGTCCAAAGGACAACATGGACAGCATGGGGGCAGCAGCCTCTGCTTTGCTGAACATTCTGTGTGCAAAGGAGAGAGGTGAGGAATGAGGAGAGGGATACTCTGGGGACTCATGGGGGTCATGGAGAAGAAGAAGAGGGTGGCTGGAGGACTGGAGTGGGAGTTGGCAAGGTGATGCTGATGGGAAGGAAAAGCTGATAGTGAAGCCACACAACACCTTTTCTAACTAGACCTGTGTTTCAGAAGATAATCAATATGTTTGAAAGGCATGAGTTGGTATGTCCCATTGTCTTACCTCCTTGCAGTGTGAAGTTCAGGGAATATTCTTGCCTGTGCCCTGATCCACCTGACTGTCCAATGCTGCAGCCCAGCTGAGTAGCTCTGCCACAAGTCCATTTAGTCCAACCTTAAGCCCATATGCGCATCACAATATCTGTTCCGGGATGACAGGACCCACCATTATCTATGAGGCAGCTCGCACACGATACAGGTAGTGCAGGCACCTACCCTGAGATAAGGGAAGGAATAAACCCTTTGTCAAATGCTGCTGTTCTGTAAACACCTCCTCAGCATCTCAGGCTCCTGCTCCAGTCCAGGCTCTCTGCTGCGGGTGGAGGTGGTTCTGCATTTTCTACATTTATTGCACATTTACTATACATTTATAGCACATTTATTGCACATTTGTTTAGTTAAGGCACAGCGAGCTGGGTCTTGGGGAAGTCAGTGGGAATTTTGCCACCAGTTTGACAGCAAATAGGACCAGGCCCTGTGTCTGCAGAGCACTGTAAGTGTCCTAATGTGTTTAAAGTGTTTATAAAATTACTTAAGTCAGACACATTTTTCAGTCCAGCCCATTAGCCTTTCACATGTCTTTGTGTGGAGCACAGTGCCCAGGCAGACTGGCGGCTTGTAAACGTTAAATCAGCATAAATATCACAGCCTCCATGAAGCCTGTTCATGTGGCAACTTGCAGCATGAATAACATATTGCAGGGAAAGAAAATATTGACATTTTATAAATCCGTATCTCTGTAATGCGGCATGAAAAGTGATATCTGAGACATTAATGGGCACCTAATTAATGTTATTACAATACTTACAGCTCACTGAGAAGCTGATGGGAGAGGCTGTAAGAGAGATAAGATTAAAAGAGAGATCAGTAATAGTAATTTCAGCCACATTTCTGGCAGCAAGTTCTAGTGCAGAACTTGCTTTAACTCCTGCTACAGTCACTGCTGGCATTTATGGCTTTGTAGCTTCAGGGGCTGCTCCTGTGAAGTTGCTGGGTGCTGGTCAGTAAAAGAAGCAGAGGGTGCTGAGCAAGAGAATCACAGAATCACAGAGTATGCTGAGTTGGAAGGGACCCACAAGGATCATCAAATCCAACTCCAGGCCCTGCACAGAACCATCCCCAAGAGTCACATCATATGCCTGAGAGTCCAAATGCTTCTTGAACTCTATCAGGCTTGGTGCTGTGACCACTGCCATGGGGAGCCTGTTCAGTGCCCAACCACCCTCTGGGGGAAGAACCTTTTTCTAATATTCTACCAAAACCTCCCCTGGCACAACTTCAGGCCATTCCCTTGGGTCCCGTCACTGGTCACCACAGAGCAGAGATCAGTGTCTGTTCTTCTGTTTCCTGTCTTGTGGAAGCTGTAACTGCAATGAGGTCTCCCCTCAGTCTCCTCTTTTCCAGCTGAACAGACCAAGTGCCCTCAGCCCCTCCTCATACCGCTTCCCCTCAAGGCCCTTCACCATCTTCATTGCCCTTCTTTGGACACTCTAATAGCTTAATACCTTCCTTGTGTTATGATGACCAAAACTGCGCACAATATTGAAGGTGAGGCCACCCCAGTGCACAAAAGTCCAATTTGGGAATGAATCAGACATTTTGTCACCTGCAACATTAGTGGCTGCTGCTCAGAGCTGTCTTGACCAAGCAGAGAGAGATGGAGAGGAACCCAATGACAGTGACTGCAACAACAGTGATACATGGAGATGCTCAAGGAGGAAAAGGTCAAGCCCCTTCCTGGCACGGTCTGTGGCCAGTGTGAGGTTCACAAGGCTTTGTGGGGTGTTTTCTAAGTTAAGTTTCACAGCTGGTTTCCCAGGCTTTGCTTCGCAACTGGCGAGTTTGGTTTAATCACAGTTATGACAAACAGGCATTGGCTTAGCCTCATGCTCATCAGGGCAAGGAACCACTGATTAACATTTGAAGAAGCAGTCCTGTAACTTGGAAATGTGTCACTCCTTGCCATCCTGAGGGGCTGAGGAGGGGCATGTGGGCAGGCTAGGAAGGGTCCCGCTGTGTGAACCCGGGATGCAGGCAGGCAGCTGGGACTCACACTGGCACACCCCATCCACAGCAAGAGTGCTGGGGATGCACCAGCATCACAGAGCATTGCAGTGTGGTGAATGAGAAACTCCAGAAAACCAATATTAAAAGCCATCCTTGGGCCAAACCGCTGGCAGTGAAGAGAAAATGAAAGCGCGAAGTGATTTTTTTCTCAAACCAGGCTGTGGGACTTGCAGTGAGATTGATTTATCTCTGGGACTGGGATATATAAACTTGCCTTTTTTACCTCTGCTGTTTGAAGGATGTAAATATTTCCTGGAAGAATAGCAGGTACATAGATATTGACTCTGTTCCATAGAGGGTCTCCTTCCTCCAGCCTCTGGAGACCTGGGGCACTGGCTGAAATACTGACCTTTCTGGAAAGCTCTGTCCTCCTGCAGCAAGGCTTTCACGCTGCGTGTTTTCCTGCCTGCACACACCAACCAGTGTGCGACTGTCAAAAAGGACTCTGCTTGGCTATTGCATGTGAATACAAATAACACACAGTAATGCTAGAACTGCATCATGTCATTAAAGGCAAATTCTCAAGCAAAGTTACCTTCAGTGCACCAGGAATTCTTAAAACTTAAGGACTCATATGCCTGTGGACAGTGTGACCCCTCACTGCTTGCTTGTCTCCAGCGCCAGCGGTGTTGATTTTGCTTCCACCACATTTGAGCAATTAGTTTTAGTGTCTAGGACATAATTTTTATGTTGAGTAACTCAAACTCTTTAATCCAAGGCTGTTTGCCCCCAAGAGGGGTTTAGAATTTTCCCAAAAGATGGCAAAAAGCCATTATGTTATCTTTAATCACAGCCTGGTTCCAGAACAATCAACTTTAAGTTGTTTAAGAAGACTGGGTACATTAAAGTGGCTGTAAATCAGCATAATGAAAACTACAGTACATGCAGAAATTCATTACATATCTGATACACTGGGGTGTTACTTTTTTATCTGGTGCATTTATGCTTTATGATTGTTTTGCAGCATAAAATTCAGCTGATGGATGTGAAATTGCAAACTGCTGCCACCTCTCTCGCAGTAAACAGAAAACATTTCATTAAATAAATAAATAAATAAAATAAACACCTAAATGTTTTATTATAATAAAGTTACTTGAGGCCAAGAGTTCAATAAGGAGAATTTATAAACATATCATTTCAGATCTTGGAAGGATTTCAACATAATTTGCTTGTGGTATGGTAAGTGAGGTGAAATCCATCTACAAGTCTCTCTGGAATAATAAATATATGGAAGTGTCTCTTTATATTTGCTATGAATTTACTGTAGCACAAAAATGCTCCTAGACTATCCAAATCAAATATGCATGACTTTTGGGCAAGGAAGGAATTCTTGATGCACTCTATTCTTAAATCAGATCCATTTTATTTCTCTGCAAAACACAAACCTTATTCTCTCTTCACTCTCTTGACTCAAATGGTGCCACTAGAGGGGTGAGGGTTTGAAGAATCAGGCCCCAGGGCCCCAGCCTTCAGCAATATTTTTGAATATGCTTTCATCTAAGTTGACAGTGTAAATAAATTATAATAATTCAGACTTCATTTTATGTCCATTTGCAAATGAACATAGATTTTTCAATTTATCTAAGTAATTAACCTTTATCAGCACTGCTGGCTGTAATGCAATGACAATTTTATACACAAATAGACACAGGTGATTATCTGCAAGTGTTTTGGACTTGGTAACCAAGCCTATTGTTGAGCAAATTCTCTGTTGTATAGGTAGGTATGGCTGAAGAGTCACACGTCCTGAAAAATTCCCCATCACAGCTGCCTCTGTAGGACAGTGAGAGATGGGGCTGCTGAATGCAACAACTTTGTTAGAGCAGGACAGTTTTTCATTTAGTGGCACTGCTGCTGAGATTTTCACCTTTGCTGCCATTCACCACTGGAATCAAATCAACCTATTTAAATAAACACAGGACTTTGAAACCTTGCACAAGGAGTAGAGAAAAAGGATGGCCATCTAAAGCTTCTGGTGAAGTTTTATTTAGAGGAGGTATTAGTTAGTAGATGTTATAGATCACCGGTCCCAGTCCAACAGAAATACTGACTCTTTTCCAAATATCTGGTTTTGGACTCACTTCCCAGGCTACATCGTTCACTCTGAACAAATTTCCTCACTTGGGACTGACAGCCAGTGCCTCTCCAGTCTCTGGGATGTCACCTCTTCCTGTCCCACCCATATGAAAAAAAGGGGTCAAGAAAGGTAAGAATTACCAAGGCCAGCTCTTTTCTTAGATCTGTAGCCATAACTTTTTCTAGTTGGCCCCTTGGAAGTGGATCAGCTCACAGGCATCCACAGAATGGGAGCCAAACAAGCACCACTTTCCATCTGCAGTTTTACAGTGACCTGGAGGCTTGTCCAGGAGTTCAGAAATCTTGTCTTTTAAAAGTCTGTTGGTTTGTTGCGTATGCAGTCTTTCATATTCTGCAAAATCATCTGTTCTGATTTGAAAAAAAAAAGTTTAAAAGAAGTTTTAAAAATATTTAAGAGTAGCTCTAGTTTTCATACCCCCAGGATCCCCCAGTACCAAAACAGATCCACAGGGGAAACACAACTACATAGCATCAAATATATGTATTTTTGGGATTTTCACTTTTTGTCCTAGTTACAAAGGCTAGGAATAGTTTATCAGTATGTGGGTATAACCAAAACTGTGTATTCAACACCCTCTATATTTTTTCTGATGGACTGTTAATAATGGATTGTTTTCAGCAGCTGTCTGGGGCACACCCGACCCCTCAGGTGACAAGATGGGTGTTAAAGAACTCTGTGAGACAGGAGAGTGTTTCTGTCTTCACACCAGTGACTCAGGTATGATAACTCCTCTCCAGAGAGGCATCAGCACCTTCACACCCAGCCTGAGGGGTCATCCCTGCTAATGGGCCGTGAGGGACTGGCACAATAGGCAGCTGCAACGACCCAGACCATCAAAGATTCCAAAAATATCCCATGACTCACAGAGTTAAATCACCCATTGTGGAATTCCCGGCCCTGGAGGAGGTACTGGGCTTTACCACCTGAACCTGAGCATATTCAAAAGAAGGAGGAGCTTGAAGTCTAATGCAGAAAAATAATTTTTAGTAGATTAGGGTAGCAAAAGATCAGCCAGAGTTTACTTAGATATCTTTAATTGCACCCTGGGGCTGGATCAAGGGCTCCTCAAGGTCCTTGACAGCACTATTTTCTAAGATCTGACAGCAGCTCCAGGCTGAACTGCTGAAAGCCTGCTATGTAATATAATTGATTTTAAAAAGTACTGTGAGTTATTCTGGCCAATCCAAGAGAGAGAAAATGTCCCTTCTCTCCTCCTGGCTTACAAATGATAAGGTAGATAATAAAACACAGGTAATGACAGAATTGCTTCCCCCTGCCCCATTTTGGAAATGAATGACTTTGAAACATTGGCAATCTCCTCTTACCTAGGTTTTGAACTCTCAAAGCCACATTTAAGCACGCTTGGTTCTTTCCATTGTGTGAGGCAAGGTAAACATTTAACTATTTTTGAGTTTGGCAAAGAGGGAAAAAATCATCAAAGCCTGCAACTACTAAACTCTTGAGAAAGCAAGCAACACTGTCAGCAAAAAGCAGTGCAGTGAAAAGGAGCCTCTTCTCGAGAAGAGAAGCTGTGGCAGAAAAGAATCACTGAATTTACTCTGGAACCACAGAGATCAAGGTGGTAACTCTGTGTCAAGCCCCTTAAGAAGGCAGAAGCTGAAGAAGGTCTGATGTCCCACCAGACCTGGAAATGGGAAGGATGGAAAGAAAGAGAAGGAAAAGTTGACAATGACTGAAAGTATTCATAAAAGAAAAAACTGCAGGAGATTGAAAATCAAATCCCTAAATAAGGGATTTAATCTATTTACCAAGTCTAAACGCTGAAATGAAAAATCTCAGTTTAGTCTGATTAACAGTGGAAGTTGCTGCTGTTGATGAGGAAGAGGAACCAGAGCACATATGTCTGGAACCCTGATCTCAGCCTAAGGAAACTTTTAATTTGCTCTTCAGGGCTGGAACAATGTCTATGAAGGAAGTATATTTTCTGCCCTTGTTCCACATCACCACATGGTGGTCAAATTTTGCCAGTGGGAAGCCTTTTTCTTTACCAAGAACATCCTTTCTTGTGAATCATCACATTTCTCATGCTCAAAGTTTTCACCCTGCCAATCTATCACCCATGTGACACATGTCAGACACAGCAAATACTCCATGAAAAATAAGTTTTTAATTTGTAAACATGTGCTGGAACTGCTGACCCAACTATGCAGTGACAGCTCCCAGATAATTTCTGAATTACTTGCAAAAGAACAAAACAGAACAGTTAAATTTGTTCAGCAAGAAACTGCCTTCAAGTTCTTATTTCCCTTATGCAGAAATCCCCGCTTTCAGCACAGTGGATGTTACCTGGGACTGGGACAGGCAAGTCTCATGGCTGCTCTGTGTCTCACTTTCCCATTCTGCAGATCAACAGTAACCTCACGATGTGAAGTTACTCTGATTAACAAGACTTTCTCATGTTTCAGTAGCTTTGGATGGGATCCCATGAGCATAACATGCCTGGTGGTCCTAATGCTACCTCAGGTGACACTGACTTAGCAGTTATTTATGAGCAGCAGTTGCCTGTGATAGAAGCACCAAACCTTCCCCACAGACTTTGTTAACCAAACATGGCAGGGGCCAGCACTTGCTTGTGTGTGAAACCTGATCCCCTTCCCCTTGTGGCAGGTGAGTCCTGAAATCAGTTTTTCTTTTGTTCCTCTTTCTGGCCAGAAACTCCAACCAGGAGCAAGGAAACTGATGTGTTTCTGCCAAACACTTTGTTAACTGGAAAGGGTTTAATTGAAAAGTTTCTGTTCAGTTCTGATGCATCCTGACACCAAACTCTCAGCAGACATGGGGGGATGCACAGACCCAAACTCGAACGTTACACACTGGCACAGTCCCAATGAATATAATCAAGACTTCCATATGTTTCTTTTATATGTTATATCAGTTTAACTAGATATAGTCAAATACAGTTAACTAAGTATAGCTTAACTAGAATCATCAAGTGAAAGCAGCAACACAACCTGTGCAAGAGACAGAGGTTGTTCTTTTGTTCTGTGCACACTGCCTGGGGTAAAGCAGCCCTTTACACTTCCTGACAGTGTTAGAAATTAATATAAAGTGAAGACATATGGATTCATTCTCCTCCCAACCATTGTCAAGCAACCTGGGAGCAATTTCACTAAAATCAGTTGTTATGGTCTAAAGGTCAAAAGCTCAGGATTTTTATAAAACTTGGTCTGACAAAGGAAATATTTCTTTGTTCCTGGCTGACTGTGATTTGCTGGATTGTCTCTGTGGTGCCTACTCCAGTATCAGCGAATGGGTTTCTCTCCAGACATTTTATCCATAAATTTCAGAATATCCTTGCTGTTTTATGTTTTTAATGTGAGCTGAATGTTTGGTAGTGGGAGAAAAGGTCTCTGCTACAGAAGAACAGTGAACAATTGCAATGGGTACATGAAATGGCCACCTTGTGACTAAGGGAGTCTTGTGTTTAACTCTGGGAAATATGTGACTCTCACTGAGGTTTAATAAAAATAAGTCAGTCAAAAATAGTGACATCTGCATGTGATCAGTGATTTTCACATTCCTGATGTAGTCGAGTTCATTATCTTTCTCCAGTGAGGAAGATGGGGGTAACCATTGGGTTTGTGAGTGTATTTGTGGGTCCTACAAGTTATGAAGAGGAGACGGGGGATTCTCAAGCAGGTAGGAGGATGGTGGGTAATTGTGGTCACTGCAGCTTCTGGAGGGAAGTCACCCAAACCCTCCTGCACGAAGCACTTGATTCAAAGCCCACTGAGGTGGACCAGGAATGTTTCCGTGGACTCCACTGGACTTAGCCTAGAGTTCAGAGCAGGCAGGATGTCCCCTTCCTTGGACTCCATTTGTGAAACGCCCATGGAAATGGAAACTTCATGGCACAGAACTGAAATAAGCCTTTTCAAATGTTTCCTGACCCTCTGTCTTACTCCCTGGAGTCAGGCCCTGTACTCACCATGGGCATTCCTACAGAGCAGCCTCCTGCTGGATTAGGTGACTGAGCAGGAGAGATAGAGGAGTGACCTTGATGAACTCACTCTGTTACGGGCATCAGCTTTTGCTCCCTGCTGTTTCACCTGGAGACCCATTTACCTGTTGTCATAGCTGTCTGTGTACAGGGACATTGCCTCCATGCTGCTTTTCCTGTCCTGGTAAACTACTCATAGGAGAAGCTGTTTGACCTTCAATAGCCAGTTCCAAGGGGAAATGTTTGCACTGGCCAAGCCTCATTGTTGTTTTTTTGAAATTAAGCCCAGGACTCCCTGGAGGGAAGAGTTCAAGCTTGCTTGGAGTTGGGTTGGCCATTTGGCTAGGAAGGGTAAAAAATGTCACATCCCACCTGTCCAGAATATGTCCCAGGTTTGATTCTCTCTGAATTCAGTAAAGACAGTTAAAGCCCAAGCCCAGGCGAGCTGACAGCCAGCAAGGTGGATGGAAATACCTCTTAATGCCCTCAGAACTGTTTTTCACTCCAGAATATAGATGTAGCTGTACTCATGGGGACATTGTTCTGTGGGGTCTGGCTCAGTCCTGACATTAGAATACTGAAACCCAAAATCTTCACCCTTCCACTGTGATTTAGAGAAGTCAGGTGAACCTTGTTTTGACCTTGTTCTTGGGTTCTAAGTGCTTGTTTCATTTAGGACATTTGACTAAAAGCCCTTTTCATGGAACCAGCTCCTGCAGGAAAGATGCCAGCAATTAATGAAAGATGATAAAATAATAAAAGAAGTAATACATTAACTATATTATCCTTGCAATTTGGGCAGTCCTTTTCATTATATCCTCTTTATGGACATCCTCCAGCAACAGTTAAAGAGCTTCTTTATTGCTGTTTTGTGACTGTTTTGGTTTCTAGACATTAACAAGTTATTTAACTGCAAAAGTTCTCTGTTGCTCTTCCATTTCCTATTTGTAGACTTGATTCAAATAACAAAAAAACCCCAAACTGTGGCATGTTGCTTTTATAAAATTTCTCTGTATGTATGAATACTCATATCAAAAGGAATTTGGATCTCTGACTTCCTTCTTTTTCTTTCTCCTTCCTGCAAGTATGCATAAGTATTCCTTATGGACACAGGTGTATACTCTTCTGGTTGAGCAGCACAGCGCTATGCAGCCATAGTAGCCATGTTGTTTGGATGTACTGAGGCAGTATTTTCTGAGTAGAGAAACCAGAATGAGTCCACCAGCCCACAGCACAATGATTTCTCAGCACCTTGGAAACGATAATCCCTATCCCTCCTGGGCTAGGTGGGAATCACACCGGCAGTTCAGGGCAGAACCCTCTCACACAAATTTCATGGCCATGTAACTCCTTCATGCTATTTCTTGTAGAACCAGCACAAACACTGCTCTGGAGGCACCATTCAAAGCTTGACTCTGCTTTTGTACAGATCACTAATAGCTCTCCAGGCAACTCTGACTGTTGGCATCAAAACAGGGCAGCAGGTGGTGTTTTTGAAGCCTAGGTTTAATAGGCAAGCTGGATTATTTTGAGACAAGAAATGCAGGTATGGCTCAGTGCAATGAGAAAGCTCAATGCCTGTTATGTCATTCATTCATTCATTCCACTCTCCCCAAATGCCTTCTGACAACTCCTTAGAAAAGGCAACAGCTGAACCAGGTCTGGGAGGAGATGATTCCCAGGCTGCCTATGAACAGCAACCTGGGATACTTGCTTCTGGGTATGATTATATATTACACAAAAATCAAATGCTGCACCTGAGTTTTCATTCTGCAATAATCCTCTGGCTACAGAGGTTGAGGAATACTGACAAAGTTCTCAATGTTACTTCTATTTTGCCTATTCTTTCCAATCTGCATTTCTTCTGAAGGAGTTGTTGTTCTAGCTCCATATATATATATATATATATAGCTAAATCCTCAACTATTAAACAGTAGTTTGCCAGCCTGGAAGAAGAATGTCAATTCTTTATGCTGAATAATTGATTAATTGGCACATTAATCTCTAAATCAGCAGCAATAAATTCTATAATTTTTAATCCTGACCTAAAAGTACTAAACCACTTCTAATTGCCACTGTTGCTGCTGCAATATGACCAATTAAACTGCATTCATATCATAATCTTTGTTGCTCCTGAAATGTCTAATTGAAGTCACATCAGTGACTCAGTGCCAAGAAAGGAAAGGGACCTCGCTTTTGCTTTCTCTGAGGAATTACTTGAATGGGAAAACCTGACATTTTCCCCTGCCAGTACTGGACACTGGCCTCTAACTTTAATTTTTGCTGCAATGCTATTTATTGCCTGCATTGAGTCCCAATGTGCTGGATGTTTTACAAACCTGAGACAGAAAGTTCTAAGCCTGAGAGTTGAAGAACAGAGAGGAGTAGGAAAGCACAAAATGATAATGAGGCACTACAACAGACACCGGTTCCAGACTGTCAGAACTTTTGACAAGTTATCATCAGCATCAAAGCAAATGGGATTTATGAGGAGAGAAGGCATTTAATTTTGTTTTATAATTTATGTAATTATTTTTAGCAATCCAGCATCACAAAGACCCTGGAAGTCAGCTTTAGCCTGACCTTTGTATGCATTCCTAGGAGAAGGGATATAGCCAAAATCCCACCATTATGGTGAACCATAAATCCTGGGGGCCACAGGCAGCTGGGATTAATGAAGAACAGCCTAGTGGTCCAAGGATTAGGATGACCATGTCCAGGTTTCCTTTGTCCTTATATCTTCTCTAGGCTGATCACAGCTCAGCCTGACTGGCTAATCCAGCCCTCTTGTACTATCATCATGTACAAACAGGATTTGTAAAGTAGTACTTTAACCTTGTGAAAAACAGAGTTTTCTGACAAAGACCTAAAGCAGACCATCAGGATCCAGGCAGGCCTTCTTTGAAGCCGAGGGAATTGGGGATGTTTTCTGGCAGACAAAATACCTCACCCTTCCTGTGTGAGTTACCCAAACTGCTGAGAAACTTGAGTGGCAGCTTCAAGTTGTAAAAACCCGGGGAAAAAAAGGAGTAAAAATAATAAAAGACCCAAATCCTGCTGGATTAAGCTGAGGCCCAACTTCTAAACTTTTGGGAACGAAGTCAGCATAAAACTCATCTAACAAACTCACAATGCTTTCCATCCCAGATCCTTGGATTCTGTTCTGGTTTATTCATTATCAGCCCAAGTTCTGTAGATGCAGCTTTATTATCATTCTCATTCCACATATAGTTTGCACTGAAAAAATTTTGAAACTGTACCAGATGTGATCTGAAAGAAACAGAAAAAAAAAAAAAGAAATCCAGACCACCATAACACTGTAACCCTGATTTTATATATCGTAAACCTTATCCTGCTTATTGCATTTGACAGCATTACACTGTAAGTGGCTCTATTGCCTTAAACAGAGGGTTTTCAAAGCTGAAAACCTGTTTTAGCACAAACAAATGCAAAACAACCAGAAAACCATCAAAAGGATCAAAAACTGGCATGAGCAGCATCATACCTTTGGCCTCCTTATAACGTCGCATCATCCCAAGGATAACACTGGGAGCAGCTGAGTTCTGTAGGATTTTGGAGAGAAGTACTGGCAAGGTGGAATGAAATAAGGAGTGGAAGGACACAGCTCTTAGCAGAGGGTTCTCTCAGTAAATAAAGGGCAAATACCTGTGGGTGCAGATTAGCTGGGTGTGCTTTCAAATACATGGGACTGGGAATACAGGTGATGGGGACAGGCATGTGCCTTGAAGGACAGAGTGTTTCTCATCTAGTGGACTTCTGAGGGGCTGGAAGGACAGAAAACCTCTTCCTCATCCTGGGAAAGCCCCACATTTTGCTGCTTCATGGTGTCCATGTATTGTGGGTATTGACTGCTACACAAGGGCCTTGGTGCAGTGTAAACCTGCTCCTGCAGGTCAGCACCACAGGGCTGTGGGTGAACACTCGTACCTACTGTTGTTTTTCCATGTTTTCAAATCAGGGAAGAATACACTTAGCAGTTTTAGAAAGTATTCAAGTGTTTTACTTTTTTTTTTAGGAAGGGGTTTTGGGGTGTTTCTCATATGTCATCTCTGCTTCAATTTGTGAGGAATTTCCCAGCTATAATGTTAGTAAATGGTGGGCAGTGACCAAGTGAATGGAGCAATGAACTTGAGAGGAAATAGGGCTGTGAAGCCAGCCAATTTAATCTCCTCCATGTAAAATCTTGCAGATGAGAAGGAAACTCCAGATGATGGCCATCTTTCATTAGACATTTTTGTCATTTGAAGTTTCCTCTATGAGGATTAGAAGGTATAAAAGTATGGAGTATCAATCATAACTGATTTGATTGTTAAAATGACCTCTATTATTTCTTCAGGGTGTTCTCTCCTTTCAGAACACCCTATTACTCCGTCTTGTGCTTTAAAAGCAACATGAATATTACTCTTAAGAACAGCTAAAGAACACTGAAGGAATTTGTCTTGTTTCTTAAATAAAAGGTTTCTTCTACTTCATTTTTTGTCTTAAAATTAGCAGAGATTTTTGTATCTTGGTAATTTATGCCTTTCCAAGGTGGGGCTGAGTAATTTGGAAGGTGCATGCTGTGTTTTCTCTGATAACAGGTGCCAGGGTGGGAGTCGTCTGTCTCCAAAAGAGAGAGCTGATGTCTTAGTTACCAAATGTCAGCAACAGAAATGAAACAACTGTTAAACCTAAACCCACTGGTCTTGGAAGCCATCTGACAGATCATCTCCACAGCTGCCAGCCTCTTGTCTCTCATGATGTCCTGACTCACCAGCTGCAAGGCACTATGGATTGCTGGTCCAGCCAGGACCTGGCTGAAGTAGTAAAAACCCCCAAATAACAGCATACCCTAAAAAAAATTCACATGAAGCCCAGACTGCATAAATGCAACTGATTTCCTACACTGAATGTCATGAAAAATCAAAAAAAAAGGATACAAGCCCAGTTTAAAAGAGAAGATTTCAGGAAATCTTTGTCCTGTAAAGGAGTAATTCATGGCCCTTACTGAGACTGTTTCATTCAATTTCCTCCTTTTTTTTCTCTATATGTGTGCATGGTAATACATGTTACACATGGCAATACATGACATAATGCTCACATCCACAGAAGGATTGGCACAATAGTCAGAGAACACATACATCTCAAACAGCTTAACTAGGAGGAGCCACTATGGGACTATGTGAACTTTTGGCACCACCTCCCTGCACTGGGGAGCGTGTGAGTGTTCATGGGAAGGTGTGGGATTGCTGGTGGATTTCCTTAGGTTTATTTATGGAGTTGGATCCATTTCTCATGGTGCTCTGCCATTGAAACCTGTGGCTGAACATCTTCACCAAGGCCCTGGAGCTGCTATATGAGGTTGGTTCATTGAAGCAGCAATGATGGGTTCAAATTGCTGTGGGAGAATCCCTCTCTCCTTCCCCCTGCATAGGAATGAAGGAAGATGTTACTGTAGGTCACTCTGAAAACTCTCTTGCATGACTTAAAAATTGTAACAAAATCTACAAATATTTGAGTGCTTCTGATTGCTGTCTTATGATCATCCTTAGCTGATTTGCATTTCAAGGTTTTCTCTAGAGCCATGGAAGCTGTAACTTTGCAGCTTGGGAATCCCACAGAGCCTCTTGCTCTAGGAGCTGGCAGGATGGCAGGGAGACAGGAAAAGGGCAAGTTTCGGGCTCAGACTGTGGCGAGGGGCTTCTTTGGCCATCTCACACTGTAGGAGATGAGTGTATAACTCAGTGAAGTGCTGAATCACCCAACTGGCAAACCTGACGTTTACTCCTCTGATAAAATCTGTTATCTCTGATGTTCTCTGCATGACTTATCCTGGAGGAAGACAGTGCCTAGCTTAATCATCACAAATAATGCATACAAACCCAATTGTATGATGCAGTATTTGCCACAAAACCTCCCCCCCGCCCCCCCGCCCCAAAACAACAAACTTTATGACAAACTGATTTGGAAAGTAATTTACAGCAGATACATTTTGGGAAGAGTGTTACATGGCAAGCTCTGGAACGTAAAACTGTGGTGACTCTACAAAAGCCAACAATTACACATTAGTAAATCTTAAAATATTCCATGTCCAAGATTTTAGAATAATCTACAAATGGGTCATTTTTCAACCTATAGGCTTCAAAAATTACTGTTAGACAGCTCCAAAGAAGAATTTTATTTGCCAATAAAGTTTTCCAAAGGAACTGCTTTAAAAATGGTTAGAACATAATGTAATGGCTTTATCTAACATTTTCAACTAATGGCTTTGGTTTCCTATGACTAAGACTTTGGGACAGAGACATCTTATTATTCATATATTAGAAAACAATTTCATTCCTATTTTGAAAACAAATGTCCATGCAAACCCAAGTGATGGGCTGCCTTTTAACTATTTGTCATCAAATCCATTAATCCTCCAAACTTTAAGAACATTTGTGATTAGCTTAATTTCTCACATTAGACAGTGTTTCTTCTAAAACAATAATCACTGGAACATTAAGTGAGAACACTCACACAATGACCTACAGATTGCGGAGGCGAGGCACAGAAAGGTATTACTAAACCAACTTTCCATCCTTCTCCAAATTCATAAGATTTTTAAACTGCCAAAATTTAAAAATAGTATACTGCTCCTGCCATGAACATAATTAAAAAGAAACAATAAATCCATGGAATAAGAGATGCTACATTAGCAGATTCTACAACTGGAATGTACCTTCTGTCTTTGTTTTGCTGCAGTCCAGTAGCCAGATTTCACAGCAGTAAATCTCTGAAATGTATTTTTTTACCTTTAACACCACTTTTCATATGAAGGTGTCACTACAGGGTAAAGATGACCAAAACCTTGTACTTTTTTTAATACTTTTTGTAGATATTTTTATAGATAAAACCATCTACTAATAAACAGAAAAACAATATACCCCCAAAAGAAAATGTTGATTTTCTTATATTATACAAACTGTTAGACAAATGAATTTGTAAATTTTTCAGAAAACTAGCTGTAGTCAACTGCTGCTTTCTGTAGCACAAAAATACCTAAATTCTTGCTTTAAGGACATATCTCAATGCAACCTTCAATGGAGAGGCATTTCGGTGGTTTCACATTAAATGGTGCCTCCAAAACTGTATTTGTCATAGAAATTATTTGTACAAGACAAAGAACACGATAAGTCTTTGAATTTTTTCTCAGCACAAGGTGGCTACTAACTGTAAAAAAATAATGGAAAATTTGAATAGCTTAACAAATTCATTCAGTTTTAACGCTCCAATATTGAAGATGAACACTGTAGTTCTTTTGGATGATGGAAAACTGCACCATTTGCTAACTTTGGCCTGATACTACGAGGGGTCAATGTCCATAATTGCTATGAATTAATTTAGTCTTAGCAGTGTCATTGCTACACAGGGAACAGAGTTTATTCTCCTGCAGGTTTTTTTGAGCTAGCTTCACTTGAGTTATACTGTGAACTAACTTTCAAATTGTGTCCATGTTGTTCTGCATTTATTCATTTGTCTGGCAAAGAGAAGTTTTATAATTAATGGTGGAGGTGAAAGTCAACCTGCTTGGTAATTTCATTAAGCACCAAGCGTGGACCAGGCTACTTCAGCACCTTCACCCCAGTGGCTTAATCAACTTGAGTTCAAGGCATTATCTCACTAGATTAAAAGTTTCTATGTATGGATTTGACTATGACTAGAAACGACATTTCAATCATGACATCAGCTAGCTTTGGTGTAAATACCAACCATATATATTTTCTTTCAATTCCAAAAGTATCTGTCACTCGGTTGCCTGAACACCAGTAGTCAGAGCTTCTTTGAAGCATCGTGGGTTAACAATGAAAAGTAAAATGTTGACAAATATAACCAACGTGGCATTCAATACCTTTGACGTGTTTGAATATGAACAACACACAACCTCACTGCAAAACTACTGACAGCATTTTCTGCTTTATAGGTTAAACTTACATGCTGAAGTTAACCTTTGCAGCCCAGCCAGCTTACAGGAAACAGGACAAAAGGAGATTCATACCAAATTCTGCTGATCTCTCCTGGTGCTTTCCTTGCTGATCTTGGGAATCCGTGCAGCCAACAAATGCACAGCAAAAACTATATATTTTTTTGCATCCTATGGTATTTTGTTTGCTTTGTGTGGCTTCTGAAGACAGGTGCTTTACCTAGGAATTATGCCAGTTTGATGCAGAGTCAGGAAAAAAGATGAAACTTTATCGTAACAGTTTCTAAAAATAACTTAATTACAGCTAACAACTAGCTAATATTCAAGATCTTGTTGTTCTATCTCTATAGTCAGTTAAGCAAATATCTGAAGATTATCTGTACACTACTTGGTGACTCCCAACCATGTTAAACACACCATGTCATTGTAATTTAAAAATAATTCAAGTGGAGTCAGGGGATTTAGTTAGCTGCCAAATAAATAACAACAAATAGCATAGTCACTGAAAATTATTAACAACAATTGTAAGCAATAAGGAGATCAGATATATGGGCCAGTTTTCATTCGAAACAAATTCATGACCTTCTTTTCACTTGAAGTTAACTTTAAGACATACTTTCCCCAGGAAGCCTTCCAAAGATAGTCTACCCTGGAAACAAATCCAATTTAAAAAAAAACTTACACAAACAAACAAAAATAACAAGAGGAGTACAGTAGTTGATTGCATTGAACATGTATATTTTTTATTATCATTTTTTCCTAACTTTTCCTCTTTTTTAGGCTTTATGATATTTTGGACGTTGACGAAGCAAATCAAGGTCAAGTTGTCCGATGTAATCTGTCTGCTTTATAACATTATGTTTTCCTTAAAATTACTGTAATCCCAGTTTACTGAAGAAAAACTTCAGTCAAGCAGAAATTGTCAAAGCTGAGGGATCACCAAAGACGTTCTGTTGCTCCTGCCCAGCCTGGGGCTTGTCTTGTACAGTGTTTCTATCAGTGACTGTGACACACACATGAGGAATTTGACAAAAATAAAAAGCTGAGAGGCACTGTTGACAATGAAAGGAATCTGAATATCCATGAGAAAGAAAGTACTGAATAACCAAAAGTACTGGAACCCAAAACTCAGTCCAAATTTCTCTGTGCAAGAGTCCTGCCTTAGGAGAGCCATCAGAAGGGCTTCTGCTGTAAATTGAACTCAACTGAGAATGTTCTGATGAAAAGGAAGATCAGGATATACCAGTGAATACCAGGACTATTAGGAGACAACAGTCTCCTGCAGAGATAAGAAAAGTCCATGGAGACACATTGACAGAAGTACTTCAAAGAGTGAAAAGAAAGTTTCATTTTGACAAGGGAGACCTGCTCTGCAGCACAACACCCTGCTCTACAAAAAGTGTAAAGAAGGCCTAATGAGACTATGAGTGGAGTGGGGAGCTGACCTCAATAGGTTCCTGAAGGAGGTCTGAACCAGCCCAGCTTGATCATGCTCTGAACTGGTCAAGCTCCCCAAACCAGAAGAAAAGTCTTTATGTTTTCTGCTGGGTTATTTTTCTGTTGATTTAATCAGCTAAATCGAAAGGTCAGACAAGAGATGGAACCAGCTGCACAGATAATATACACATGGACGAGAGAGGGAGGAGCAGGAGGAGGAGAAGAAAATCAAGAATCACCTCTTTAAAAGGCAAGAGGTTGATAGGTTGACTCAGCCTGTTTCTGGCAATGTCACCTAACTCAGCAGAGCAAGGTTTCCTCAGCCTAACAAAACTTGATGGGGCAGAAAAAAGACTTTGCCTATCAACACTCAACCAGATAAGATAGAGACCAATGCTGTTGCAAGAATAAATGGATATAAACTGGCCATGAAGAGAGTTGGCCACAAACTAGAAGAATGGTTTTAGGCTCTGTATCAGCCAGATTCTGCAACAGCTTCTAATGGGATTAGTCAAGAAAATGGGAAAGACATAAACACTGAGGGACACCTAATAAACACTCAAGTAAAAAATTTGGAACAGAGGATGTTAGTTGTTCACCCATGGAGTATTTATAGGCATGCAGCAACAGGATTCTGCTGCTGGAGGACGTTACAGAGGCCACAAGGACTCAAAGAAGGATTGGCAAATTGTCTGAAGGGGGAACCCATCAGTTTCTACCTCAAACAGCCAAAGTGTTCCTATGATGGAATTCCATAAATTTGTGCAAAGGATTATATGTATGGAGTGCAGAATATGTATGGAGTGCACCAGAATGCAGAATGCCTCTTCAAGTCCTAAATCCAAAGTGTTTGGGTCACTCCAGAGGCAAATGGACCAAATTCCATGTCCTGTATTCCACAAGAGACCAAGCAAGCATTTTCATCTGGCCAAAATATTTATTTGATTATTCATTTATTTGACTAGGGTACCAGATAGTGCAAATTAAGCACAACTTGTAGGGAAGTTTTCTCAGTTAAAAGTACTTTGTTTATATTCTCCACCATCCATTACTGTTATTGATTCCAATTGCTGGAGGGACTAATTGGTAAGCGCAGAAAATGGAACTGATGAAAGTGAGTATATAATTAACACAAAACAGTTTTGTAGATGTTACATCCATTATTTGATTCACATAATTTAATTTTTATATTACAGGTTTGTGTTCCAGAGAGGCAGAATGCGCAAAATTTAGGAAGTGGTCACACTTGTGTTACAGAATTCCATAAAAATATTCAAAAATTATGAATGCAACCCCAATAATCATGATACATCCATAAAAAAATATTTTTGTAGGAATCAGGAAAATTTGGACTGCATTAAAGTCAAGGACAAACCTTTTGTAAAGTCAATGACGAAATCCATATGGGCTTAATTTTAATTGCCTCTTGTTTTTTATGAGCCTTCAGGACTCACTTGCCATTTCCAGGCTCTGTAATCAGAAAATTAATTTTCCTCTTTAACTGACTGCTGGAGTCTTCCTATAGTCTAATAAGTCCAGAAGTTGAGGCAATAAGAGGACAAGTTATCACAAGGTTGGTGCTGTCAAAGGGAGAACAAATAATTCTTTTAAACTCATCCTGCAGGAAAAGGGTAGTGACTAACAGTGAGATTTGGTGAACCGGACAGGAATGCTCTCAGAATGAAGGGCTGGGAGCATGGTCCAGACAACTCTGAAAAGGTGGAAGGACCAAGTAGGGAGGTAGACTAGGATGAAGATCTCAGCTGAACTGACCTTGCCATTGCTCCTCAGGGGGCAGATGAGTCTACTTTTGGGACTGTCTACCTCCTTTCTTGTTGCTGCCACTTTTTATTCCCTGTGTCCTCCTGCAGAGGCAGGAGCTGCTGGTCTTGTTCTCCAAGTGAGAGCAGAGCTGCTGTCCTGCCCTGGGCAGCTATTGACTTCCCCTGTGCCTGCTGTCACCCCTGCTTGCTGGGCTGCAGGTGGGATGGAGGGAAGCAGACTACCCTTGAAAAATATTTAATTATCAGGCCCCTGTTATTCAGTTCAAGCTTGACACCTCAAACAACAGCAGTGGACTTGATGTCATTTTACAGAAGATGGATTTACCCTCTGCTGATGTCAGCTAACTTTATCTTTTAGACTTGGTGTTCATTGCTGGTTGAACCTCCTGGGAGCTCCTTCATACAGGAACAGTCGTAGTGGAGCAGTGAAGAGCTCTCTTGAGGTTGGGAAAAAAGCATGGAAAATAGCTGGAAATACCTGTTTAGAAGATAAGAGCTCAGACTAAGAAGGGAAAAAAAGAGAAATCTGCAAGAAAAAGGGATGACAGACGGGGGCCAAGAGGGACAGAAATGTTTTAAACTAAAAATAAACCTCAGTTCTGAAACTTAAATATATAAAGCTGTCTATTAAAAATAATACTAGATTACATGTCTACAGTGCCAAATAATTAATAAATTTTAATAACCCTAATAAATTTGGATTTCATCAAAACCTTGTTGCATATCATTGACTATTTCAAGCAAGGACTATGAGTTCTTAAGGGAGACTAGCACCTGTGTTAAAATGTACACTGCTGACATCTTTCCCAGGTACATCAATTACAATTAAAGAGTAATAAGAATGCCAGGATGGACTTATCAGGCACTTCCATGCAGGAGCCCTAGCCTTTAAAATTAAATCCATTAATTGTAACTACTGTGCATTTGTGATCCCTCAGATAGCATACAAACTAATTCACTGCTTTTGCAGTCATGCTAGTTTTTGTTAGTTAAGGTTTGTGATTTATTTAATTTGAGCAGGGACGTATCAGAGTGCCCCAAACTGGACTGATAAAAGGTCATTAGTTCATACTGTTCAAGACAATTTAGAATCTGATAATGAAAAATGTTTCTAGGCGCCTGACAAAAATTGATTTGCAAAATGGTCTCTAATTGTTTAAAGGAACGCTCCATATTTTCTTCAACCCAGCCATCTGAAAGTTCATATGTTAAGAAGCTCTTCTCACTCGGAAGTGTCTCTGAAATACATTTGAAGATAAAAGGCTGATTTAAAATTATTGTTGGCATTGTTTGGGGGAAGAGGGAGCCACGGTGCTGTCATCATCTGGAAGGCTTTATTTCTCTTTTCTCTTTCTGTACCTAGCAGCCAACATCACAGTCTCCGAGTGAGACTCAAATATAAGCAGAAGTGTTCCTCCAAAAAAATATTTAGGTAGGAGTATCTCTGCTTTACAAATGTGAAGGAGAGCTAAAGAGTGTGGGGCTGATACGCCTAAGTCACTGTGGCTTAGAGGAGACTCCCTTTTGCCATCAGAAGGATCTCAGCAATTGAGCAATAACGCTGACTATGGACTGGTGCATCTGCTTGTAAAGTAGGCAGTGAATGAGTCACAACAGTGATGTCGAAGGGAACCCAGAGCAACCAGATCAGATGTAAACAACGACACTACACCTATTAGTTAGGGGAACTGAATCACAGAATCAGGAAGAGTTGAGGTTGGAAGGGACCTGTGGACTTAGTTCAAAGCCTCTTCACAAAGCAGGGCAACAGATTGCTCAGCACACTGTGCAGGGTAGGTTTGAATGTCCCCAAGGACGGAGGTTTCACAAGGTGTCTATCTGGGTCCCATTCCAGTGTTTGACCACCACCAGCATGAAAAGTTTCTTCCTAATATCTTGTTGAAAATAATCTGATTTCCCTCATGGTAACTTGTGTCCTTGGCCTCAAGAGGAGTCTGGTTCCACCTCCTCTATGCACACCTTAGATGGTTATAAACTGCAGTAAGGTCTTTCCTTCAGCTTCTGGTCACAAGAACGAACAAGCCCAGTTCCTTTAGCCTCTCTTTGTATCATACAGTCTAGCCCTTCATCACCTTGTTGGTCTTCTGATGGATTTGCTCCAGTATTTCAAAGTCTCTCTTGCCCTGAAGAACCCAAAATTGCACGGAGCTCTCCAGATGCAGTCTCATAAGTGCCAAAGGGAAGAGTCACTTCCATCAAGCTGCTGGCAACACTATAGTAAATACAACCTGCTACACAGTTGGTTTTCTTTGCTGCAAGGATGCACTGACAACTCGTGTTCAACTTCTTGCCTAGGTGGACCCCAGGTCCTTCTGTGCACACATGTTTTCCAGCCAGCTTACTTCATCACAAGTACACAGAAGATTAGTGGAAGTGCTCGACATGTAAATGACATCTCCTGAATCCTGGCTGTGGCACCTTCACCTCTTCCTAATGGTATTCTGAAAATCCAAATTTACTGGCAGAGATTAAAAGACAAATGTAGTTTCTGTGTCTTTTTCTACAGTAGATGCTAACTACAGTCTTTAGAATGGGTGAAAAGGAATTACTCAACAGTCTCTGGCACTTTTCTCAACATCCTTCTGTGACACTAACAGTAATACTAAACAATTTTATTGCTTATTTGTCATTTAGGTGTTAAAGTCTGTTCAGAAGTGTCTAGGCAACACTGCTGCTTCTATAAGGATGCAGGATAAATTTCTTTATTGTCTTGTCTTCAGTCACATGGAGGGTGAACTCACCCCAGCTAACTTCAGCTTTGCACATGGCAAGTGTCTCCTCATGAACCTTCAGTCAATCAACACATCCAGTGATCTGAACTTGTTATAAGAGAGGAGTTTAGAAGAGGAAGGAAGTGACTCTCTGTGTTGAAAGGTCTGGATGAAGAGGTTAGACCAGATGCCTAATATTTAGACAGGTAAAATTAGATTAGGCTGAAATATATGAGTAGGTAGGAGTAAAATTCAGGAACTTTATTCTAAGGCAGTATAAACTGTCTTTACTCCTACTGAATTCAGTGTAACCACGCCCATTTTTATCAACGGCAAAGCTAAAAGAATGGATCTGAGCCATCTAAAATCTAAGATTAGAGATGAACCTACACAGCTCATATAGGACTAAGCTAAAACATACATGCAGAAAAGTAATTTGAGTAACTTTAATGATGCACAGATGTAAATCAAAACAAATTTCTAGGATTTCATGGTTGGCTGTAGTAAATTCTCCAGAATTTTAAATATCAGAATACTATTGTTTCCTCTTAGTTATCTAAATTGATTTCTGTGGGTTTTTTTCTTGCTTTCTCTAAGTATTTTCCACAAGATCACAATTTTTTGCCCTCAAAAACATTTTGAATGAGTCTTCACAATATGAATTTACTAGCTGGCTTTAATTTTACTCTGTTTCCAGATGGAGGCCACTTCCATCTCAAAATAACTGGCCAGTGAAAACTTATCTTCTGAGGGAGCATGGTACTGGCATTTGTTTTCATTCATTTTCTTTCACTATTACAAGAGCCAAGTCCTTGTACAACAAACAACCCATCTGAGTGTTCATACTTAATGAACAAAGGTTGGGGTGTACTGGGATCTTCTTCAGACATTAAGACTGTTAGCATTTGTAATTATGAGTAGTTTGTCATGAAGGACCTCTTTAAATTCTTTTGAGAATTCTTGCATGAAAACACTTCTATATATTCTTGTCTCAATACATGCACATGTAAGCATGCATGTGTGTATGTGTTTTTCTGAATTACAAGGAAGTTCAGGTGACCTAATTCAAAGAAATAAGCTGGTCTGGTTTTCCTGAAACCACATCAAAGATTTGACTTTGATAAGGTTCTTGTTTATGGGGATGCCAAGGGAGGGTGAAAATACTCCAACCAATTTAAATAGGAAGTGAAACGGAACACGTTTTAACAACAGCTGGATGTGTACTGGCCCATAGCACACACGTTTCTGTCAGGATAAAATCAACATGTTGGAATTTGCTTGGAATAGCAATTTTTATAATGCTTATGTATAGGGAAAGCTTCCAGGTGTATTAGAGGTGAGCCAAAGATAACAAGGTAAATATGAAGGTATATTTGTGCTCACTTGAGAGCAATTCTTAACAACTGGGCTTTCAAAGACATCTAAGGATCCCAAATGCTCCATTTCTATTGAAATAAATAGATACTTCAGTTTTCAGGCAGACTTGAAAAAACACATGCTAATCTTTTCTTTGCTACTTAGCTGAACATCTTTGCAGCTATGTTTATATGTTTATATTTTTAAACTCCAGAAAACAAATTAGGATATATGGTTAACTAACACTTGCCAAATAACATAGTAACGTCTTGCAATTACAGCCATAAAACTATAATAAGCCTTTACCCCTAATGCTCCTCAGAAGACTGGATGCTGAAAATAAATATCTTGCTCAATTAGAAGGTGTGAATGAAATATGGGCATCTCAGGGGGGGAATTTTGCCATGTAGCTATTATAAAGGAACTGACACCATAGCATAGTAGCATTCTGGTCTTAGAAACTATGGATATAAGGTTCCTTAGTCTCTTCAGCTCAACATTCCTTTAGAGGAATAGGGGGTCAATATTGAGGAAGGCATGGCTTGTTTGACTGTTTTACAGCCTTAAGAATACGGACGACATGCAACCAGTAAATATTGGAAGATTTTTAATGGAGCCCCCCAAAATCTCACTGAACCAAGGCAACAAAACATGGAACAATCACCCCAGACTGGAGTCCAAATGCGTTTCTGTAGTTTGCTGATGTGATTGGCTCTGTAGTACAGGATGGAGCCCATCCATTTTTCAAAACTGGGCTAAAGCCTTGAACAGTTGTTTTGGTAATGTAGATGAGACTTTAGGTCTTAATAGTTCCTACAATTACTGCTGAATCTGGCCTTGGCTCAGGAATAAACTCCTTGTATTGAAAAGATTTACTACCCTAACTATATCTGTATCTCAATTTAATGAAAATGTTAAGGATAATTTGATGGTCTCTTGCCAGTGTAATTTTAAATAAAATGTCTTCATTCCTTGGCAGTCTCTGTTGGCACTCTGATTTAACTAAAGGAAGTGCTTAAGTGAAGTGCTTTTTACATTACAGTCTTGCCAGTATCTTCTCTGATAGAATAGATTTAATTTTCAGTCTTTTACTCAGAGTAAATAAATTTAAAAAAAAAAAGAAATTACCTCCCACCATCAGTCCATGTGATAGCAAACCTTACTAAAAGCATTACTAGAAATCAGATATTGGCCTATCACAGCATTTGGACTAATCTCAAGCCTCATCTCCTGTAAATTAAAGTATTTCTAACTTATTTACTGTTCATTTATTATGCACTCTTGTAAAAAGTCTTTCTGTATCTTGGGAAATAATATAGCACATAATGAAGTGCTGTCAGAGCATCTTAGATTTTCATCTGAGTTCAGCAAGTCAGCAAAAAAGTTTAGGACACTTTATTATAATTGCATAGGGAATGGAAAGTAATGGTAAGATGGTGACAATTTGGCCAACATACCCCCCAGAACTGAGCAAATGCCAAATATAGTCTTGATTGCTTACCCTGTCTAAATCAGGACTGTGTGTACAGAATGAGGCCAGAAGGACAATGTATCAGAAATTAAATTGTTTGGGGATTAGGTTGAGAATAAAAAAAGACTGTCGATATAAAATAGTGCTCACTCAAAGGGTATGTGCAATAGTATGAGCAGTATTTATTTTCTTTTTAGGTATTATTTTCTTTTTAAAATTTAAGTGTGATTGATTTGTTTTAATATGTTGAAGGAGTATTTACAAAAGTTATAAAATCTCCCTGACAGAGGCAGAGCGTGCTACTACTTACATTAAGGTACCAGTGGCTCCATAATTGGAAAAGTTCATCAGTCATTTCACTTATGTTATCCTTAGTACCCAGAACAACTCAAGATCTCCATCACTGTTAGGAAGGAATTATTTTTTCTTGTTATTATTGCTACCCACCAAATCTTCATTCCTCTTTTTCTTCTGCTCAACAAGCGACATTTAGAAGTGTCAACAGGGCACTTTTAGAAGGCAGCTTCCCTCCAAGTCACTCAAAGTGAAAAAGGAAGATCTTACAACAGCCATATAGGCACCACAAATTTTTCCTGTCCTCTGGCCCTGGAGAGACTCTACAGATAAGTTTCTCTGTAAAGTGGACTGAATCACACTTTACTCATATTTTTGACAACTGTGACTATCTCTGTGTTGCTGTTTTAATTTTGGTGGTGGGCATTTACAAGAAAAAGATAGTATTTGGACACACTTGAAAAACTTGATTTCAGGGAGTGAAGAAAATATTGAGTAAAGACATCTTTTTAAGAGACTGCATCTGATCAACAGCTGGACTTCTGCGGGCCATCTGTACCTGGGAGCAGTGTGTACATATGCCTGCAGAGGCAAAAAGGTATAATCACAGGGCAGAGAACCATGAACAGGAGAACACAAAAAAATCCTTTGGAATGTGCAATAAGAAGATGAGAAAGATGGGAAACTGCTTATGGAGCTAACTTCATTGCAGCAGGTGAGGGAGGTGGTTGTTAACCATTCATTGCATTCATTGCATTCAGACAAGAGCAATATTCCTAGATCCTTGAGTCTGTCTGTCAGGGCCCTGGACAACTTCAGCTGGGACCCCCACTCATTCAGCTCACTGCTCATCAGTACATCCGAGCTCAGGTGTACCTGTCTCCAGCCCTGCCTCCTGGATGGGCAGTGGACCTACATTGTAGCACTGTCTGGCTTCTCTGGACTCATCCCCTCACCCTGCCTGGGGCTGTTGGTAGATGCTGTGTAACCATTGCCAGGCTCTGCCCTCTGTCTCTGGATCCTGTGGGATTATGTTCTGACCTGGAAGGGCATGGCCTGTGCTGGGGTTGTACTTGGCATCCACTCTTTCTTCAGGGAACAAACCCACTCTTGCTGCTCCCTGGGGATATTAAACCATCCTCTGTTCTGACTTTTTCACTAAGTGACACTGAGATTTCTGACTTTTATCCTAAATACATATATATGTGTGTGTGTGTGTGTGTGTGTGTAAAATAAAACACATTTACAATTTCTATTATGCTTCTCATAAATTCACTGTATTCAAGATATAACACTCATTCTGTTATATAAGTATTTATTTAATCAAACTACACCTCAAGTGGCCTTCAGGGGCACAAGCAAATCATAGAATCATAGAATGGCTTGGGCTGAAAATGACCATAAACATCACCTAGTTCCACCCCCCTGCCATGGGCAGGGACACCTCAGAGCTTCATCCACCCTGGCCTAGAACATTCCCAGGGATGGGATATTCACAACTTCTCTGGGCAACCTGTGCCAGTGCCCCAACACACTCACTGTAAAGAATTTCTTCCTAATATCTAATCTAAACCTGCCCTCTTTCAGTGTGAAGCCATTCCCCCTTGTCCAGTTGCTACACACCCTTGCAAAAAGTTTGTTTCTATCTTTCTTGTACGCTCCCTTCAGGTACTGGAAGGCCACAATTAGGTCACCTTGAAGCCTTCTCTTCTCCAGGCTGAACAATCCTCTCAGGCTTTTCTTGTAGGAGAGGTGCTCCATCCCTCTAATCATCTTGGCAGCCTCCTCTCAACTTGCTCCAACAGGTTGATCTTCTTCCTATGCTGGGGACCCCAGGAATCACCAAGGCTTCTCAGACATTCATTAGTTGGTCACAAGTAATTTACCAACTACTTCTCCAGAAGGTAACAGTCAGGGTCAGCAGAGGATCTTGTGTTCTGCTGAAATTAGAGCTGAAACACATTGAATGTGTATCAGTTAAAAACCTAGTTCATAGAAATCTCACTCTCTGCAGTTTCATGTTTCTTTGGCTTCTTACATGAGGAGGGACTGCATCCCTGAGCTGGCTTTGCTCCTGATAAAAATTGGCAAACTCATGATCTAACAGGTTGCTTGTGTTCTAGTGAAAATGATCGAATTAACTGCTAGGGACACCTAGACTTGTATGAGAGTCTGTATGATATTTCCGAAGTTTATCAAGGCTTAAGGGGGATATTTCATCAGCAATGCACTGTGGTGAAACTATGAACAAACATTTGATGTGGTATTTCACAATACCCAGCACACTATCTGCATTTGTAAACAGTACTTAGGGAGGTCTGGCTTGCTTATACTGAGACTATGTTATCTGCGGAAATGCTGGGCTAATGTTTACTCTTGCCAAGCACTCGTTCCCTTGTGAAGAGTCTGAAATTTTAAAATTTAGACTCTTCTGTATCATCTAAATCCAAAGGAATCTCGAGAAATATTTAATTTGTCATCTTGGCAGTAGTTAAACAGCATTGTGCTCTCAGTATGAACAGCTGGGAAGCACATACATCCTCTCCTGACACGGACCACATTTGTTGTGATATGCCAATGTGAGAATTCATGAGTTAGGTCTCAGCTGAATTGAAGGAAATGAAAGCTGGATTTGGGCATCTTGAGCTGCAGATTGAATAGTTGTTTTATGTTACTGCTGTTGCCTGTATCACCTCTGGATTTGGAAGGATGCAGTCACTGCACTGAAAAATGGAGAACAGGCCAAGCAATGCACAGGACCCTCAGGTGTGGTTTCTCCATTCAGGTTTGCCGCTTTTACTTTTACATTACAGCCTGTTTCTCTGTCCACGCCTCACCAGCTGCTGAGGCCCCGACCCTGTGCACAGCCCACTTGCCCGTTCTCAAGTGTATTTTCACGTCTGTGTAAGCACAAAATCCTCTCTTGGTGTGTTCAGTCTTCACACACTGTGCACGAAGGCTTTGCAATGGGGCAATGTCCATCACACCTCCATCTTTTCCTGGAGAAAAGGAGGCTCGGGGTGACCCCTTCGCCCTCCTTAAGTCCCTGAAAGAGGGTGTAGCCAGCTGGGGGTCGGCCTCTTGTCCTGTTCAGGCTGGACATCAGGGGGAATTTCTTCACAGAAAGGCGATTAGACATTGGAACGGGCTGCCCAGGGTGAGGTGGTGGAGTCACCATTCCCGGAGGTGTTTAAGGAAAGCCTGGACGTGGCCCTAGGTGCCCTGGTCTGGGTGACACGGTGGTGCTGGGTCATGGGTGGGATTCGATGATCTCAGAGGTCTTTTCCACCCCAATTCCGTGATTCTGCGATACGCTTATCTTACAGAAAGTGTAAATTATATATATAAATAGAACTGTGTGTGTAGTAAGTGTGTCACCACAGCCCAGCGGCGCTGAGGGATGCAGGGCCGTGCCAAAGCCCCGCAGCTCAGCGGCGCGGCCCGCCGGGGCACGGCAGCGCAGCCCGGCTCCCACCGCCCCTGCCCGCACGCACACCGCTCCCGCGGAGGTCGGGACTGTGCACGTTTCACCCGGGATATCGGGATATCGGGATATGGGGACAGCGGGAGGGCGGGCGGGGGCGGGGCGGCGGGCGCGGCCGTGTGTCGGGAGCGCGCCCGGCGAGCGGCGGGCGGCCGCCATCTTCTCTGCGCGGCCGGCGGGAGCGCTGCCGGTGCCCCCTCCTCCGCTCCCTCCTCCTCCTTCTCCCTCCTCCCACCACGCTCAGCCGTGGCCGCCGGTCAGGAAGCGGGCGACCGGGATAAGGCAGGCCGCGGGGAAGGGGGGAAGGCGGGGGAGCAGCCCCGCGGGGGCGGGCGGGCCGCGGGGCGCCAGCCCGGGGGGTTCGTTCTGCGGGCCCCTCCGCTCGGCCCTGCCGGCCGGCCGGGCCCCGCTCCCCATGGGATAAGCTGTAAACATGTTCAGCTTTGAAGGGGATTTCAAAACAAGGCCCAAGGTGTCCCTCGGAGGAGCGAGTAGGAAGGTAAGGAGCGGCGCCCGCCCGTCCCTGTGTGTGTGTCGGTTCCCTCGCCCCCCGCCCTGTGCGATCGGTGCCTTTGCCGTCGGGCCCTCACGAACGGGAGCGGCGATGACTAAGGTTTAATATAGGGGGGCGAACCCTCCCTTCCCGACGATGTGTTTATCTCCCATCTCCCCGTCTCGGCGTTATAATTTTTCTTTCTGTATAATCAGGCCACACACACAACACCATCCCAGGGTTATAGCGTGGTAAGAATTGTGGGAAGCGAGGAAATGTCTCCTTGGCTCGTCCCCCCCCACGCCGGGGCGATCGGTCCGGGGTGTCGTGGCCGGTGGCACCCCCCGAGCAGTCGCTCTCCAGCCCTTCCCAGGAGGGAAAGGCTCCCAGACCTCCTGTCATTTGCCTCCAGAGAGAATGTCTGGCGTGCACCCGCCTCGCTGGAGGGATGTGGAACACACACACAGCCTCGCACAACCCGGGATCCGCTGGGATTGCTGGGGGAGGTTCATCCACGTGAGCCAGGGCTGCCGGGTTGGTCTGTTGTCAAGTTTAGCTTCAATTTGTCGTGTGCGGTGTGAGTAGCAGTTAATTGTCAGCTGTACCAGGCTACTGGGTCTCCTTCTGTTTGTGGATAGAAAGGAAACCGGATGGTTTATTTAGATCTTGCTGATTGGACAGAGTAGTCAGATGTTTAGTCAAGCACTAAAGGGCACAGGGACCGAAGAACGAGAGAGGGAGGACAAAGTGGTTTTAGAAGTGACCTGATCTGTAGGGGTGACTTTAATTCAGTGTGAAAATAGAGATCCCCGTGTTGTTATTGGAGATTACTGTGTGGGAAGTTAATGAGTGTTTTCACTAGTATTTTTCAATTTTAATGGAGTAAAAATAAGTCTTAAATTTTTGCTACTGTGCACTATAAGCGAGTTTGGTTCTTGAAAACATTTGAGGTTTGGCAGTACAGTTAGGAAACGGGCTAAAATACCTCACTATTTGATATTAAATTCACAGTGAATTTTGCATTTTGGTGTATTGTGTTAACATAAAGAGAATTGCATTTAAGTCGTGCAGCTTTTCCTCTGATTCATGTTCTGTTTATCTTATGACATTTCAGTTCATTAGGTTCCATAGAGTGGCGCTACATGAGTCAAAATGCCATAAATATACCCCAGCTGAAGTAGGCATTGGCAGAACACGCCCTGGTCCTCAGCTGTACACTTTAGGTACTTTAGGTACTTTGCGACGTTGGGCACTGACTTGCTCATAGTGTTTCTTGCTGAACATGCTGCCTTCTACAGAAGTAAACAACTGTCATAACATCTTCTTTTACACTTACTGATTCATGAACATTCACCAGAATTATGCCCATTTTAATTATATGGGACAAATTTATTAATGTTATATGGGTATAAATTTTCAAGGGCAATTATTAAAGGGTAAAGGGCTGGAAACTGAAACTGATGCATAACCTTCCCTCTGTGCAATACAGAGGTTGTATTTCTTGATCAGATTGATACTGACTAGCCCACAGATTTCATGATACTGTGTTGGTTCACTGAAGTGCTTGTGCTGCATCAGTGCAAATCAGTCACACACAGCTTTGGGCATCATGGTTATAAGGACATCGTGTCCTTGAAATAGCTGGTTATTTTCAGAAACTATGTACAGTACCAGTGAAAGAATTTATTTTATCAGTACTAAAAATTGCTTCTAAAATGCAGTTTACCTGAACTTCTGTGAAAACATCCTACAGCAGATATTGGTGTGGCAAGTGCTTACGTGGGTTCCACAAATTTCTTGTTATTTCACATCATAGGTTGCTTGTGATCATGTTTCTCATGCCTATAGCTTTTATTTTTACAGAAGGCTGAATTGTATAATATTTCCCTTCAGCTTTTTGTCCACATGCTGAACCCCCCCCCGATTTTTGACAAACACCCTTGCCCTCCCAAATTTGGATATAATTTTGAATAGATCCGGTGTCTCGTTCCAGCACTGCACCTCTACCATGCTTTTGGTGGTTAGCTGGATACTTGGTGTTGCCTACTATGATTCCTTTGGTGGAATAAAGCACAACTCAGAAATAGTGGTAGCATCTGTATGCTAAGAAAAACTCTACCCAATTTGGGGAAGTTTCCCAAATATTGTTGCACTGGTATAGCTACATTACCAAACCCCTCCCAGTGCGAAGCTGGGACGCCCCTTTGAGGAGCCAGTCAGTGCTAAAGATGCTGATGGAGTCTGATGTGAATACAACTACACCAAAATAATGATCAAAAAATAATCAAAATAATGATAAGCAAAACTGACTCTTAAAAATGTGGCTTTGCTGGTGTAACTGCAGCTGCAAACAATGACTGTGTTGGTCGTGGCTCAAACCTGTCTGACACTGCCATGTGCATCTGTAGCATTCCTTAGCCCTCACAAAGGGCTTGTTTCAGTAAGTTCTGTCAGTATAGGCACAATTATATAAATGTAATTGTGGACGTATGGCAGTTAGGTAGTGAATCTAGTGTGCCCTCTTGTAAGTAACTTTTATGACATTTTTGAATTATAAAAACAGAGCTTCATGTCTCTTTTTGCAGTGTTTGCATCTTATGTTCGTATGTGTTATAGTCTGAATTGTGGATCAATCCACCCAAATATTTTGCCAAAAATATTAGGTTTTAAGTATCACTTATTTTTGTTCTAGTCCTGGATTTCAAATTAATGGTCTCAAAATTACTATCCCTGTGACTGATCCTTTAAGAATATTATCATAGCGTTATAATATTGCATTGTACATAAGTGTAAAAGTATAGATGTATTGTGAGTGTTTGGACTTTTCCCTCCGTATTTATTTTCCAGAATCTGCTGATTCATATGGACTGTTTGAACTGTTGTATGTGTATTTGAGGGTGTAGATACAGTGTTTTATTTACAATGTGTCAAGTTAATTTTAGTGTGTTTTTTTTTTTTAAAATTTATTTGCTTTTATTTTTGGCTGACTTATTGTCACCTTTAAAACCTGGTACCCTGCTTTATGAGGATTTCAAAAGCTGTTTTCAGATTTAGTTTCATTGTAACTGGCAAAACATATTGTTTTACTTCTGAAGTAAAGTAATTCCCAAAAGTGAATACTATTATTGGAGTTCAATACGGGAATGTCTCGAATTACTCATGGACTTCTTGTGCAAGACAGTAATTGTTGTCTAAAAGGTTGTGGCTGCAGAATATCTGCGGTGTGGGAGGCTGGAAATAGGGAGCTGTGCCTGAAGAGTTGGCTTGGGGTGCAGTTCGGATTGGACCCACCCAGTCCCAGTGCAGGGGACTGAAACAGATGGTCCTTCACCTGGGTGTTTCCCAGCCCATCCTTTGTGTCCAGTAGAGTGAACATATTTCTGCTGGGTGGAGTGTCACTGTGCCTTCTGGTGGCACCTGGCAGGTGTCACTGATTTTAGCATGAAGTTGGACTCTTGGTGTCATAGTGCAAAATTGGCTTAACCACAGCTGCTTGATTTGGTATAGTCAGGCCTAGTGTTCCTTTATTAATTCTATTAGTATGAGGTAGCAGGCCCTTAGTACATCCATGCAGGGGGATCATCAGGGGATGTACAAGAGGCTCCATAGTTTCCACATAATTTGGTTATGCTGTGAAACGTATTAATGACATCTTGTAAGTCTTTAACGGGCAAAATTGGTTAAAAGAATATTACTGAGACAAATTTATGGTATCACTTGAGATACCTAAACTGTGCTTTTATAAATCTGAAAACTGTTTAAAATAGAGTATTTTTAAAGTGTAATATGTTATCAGATGATTTAAAAAAATCCCTTGTTTTTCAGAAGTTATAATACATGTGAGTTACCACTGTCATGAAAGTGAAAGTGAAATCAACTTCATTGAGTTTGGGTTTTTTTTGGCTTTTGGAGTTTTTTTTGTGCAACACATGGAAGCTTACTAATGAGCAAATAGTGATGACGCCATCTGTATCTTAAAAAGTCTATGCAATTCCTTCTGATATGAACATTTTTAATAATCAAACATCTTCAATTTACAAAGTTAGTTTTTATTTTACTCTGGCAGTTACTGATGCACTTCCTTAACTCGTAGCATAACATTAAGCATTAGATTCCTGTGTATTTCCCCTCTCCTCTCAGCTGAAGATGTAGAACTACAGAAGCACCTTGTGTGCACTTTGTTGTCTGTATTCTCCACATGAAGCAACTTCTCATGTAATAAAATCTAATGTTTTAAAAAGAGTAGGCTGTAGTAGGGTGTGAGTGTATGAAGAGATCTGCCCAGGTTGGGATTGCTTATCATGATGTCTGTAGAATATAAGCAATGATGGGACAGAGTTAAAAATAGTTTTGTTTCTCTCTTACTGACTGATTGAAGAAAATTGTTAATAATTGCAGGAAGGAAGAATTATTACTTTATCGTAACTTGTTTGAACCTATACCATGTCACAATGGAAATGAAATTATGCTAGTGATTTATAGTGCAAAAATTCTAGATTACAGTTACAAATTCACTGTTTTTGAATGGTGGGAAAGAATTGCACTGCTTTGCTCCCTAAAACCTTTGCCCCATAAAGTACATGGTGTAGATCCTTAAGCAGGTACATACCTCATTCTGAGTCAGAACTGTGTTTTGTCCAGAGCATTGAAATGTCAAAGTCTAGGTATTGCAATACTCTTTGAATTTCAGATCTGTGGTGTGGAAGTAGGGAGACCATCATGTAAAATAATGACTGTCTGTCAGTAGGCAACTGTACAGTTAATGCATATTAGATATTGAGGGATTTTTTTCTCTCCATAACATTTAAAATTCTCTTCATTTGAAAGCAAGCTACTAAAGGTGCAGTAGTAGTTAGCTGACAGCAGTGATTGTGCTATTTTCGGTTATGTGTTATTTTTTCATATCCAAAACAAAAATTGCTTATATAAATATGTTTTTTTCCCCCTGCTTGTTGCTGAGAAAATGAAAAATCATAGAATGGTTTGGGTTGGAAGGAACCTTACTGATCTTATAGTTCTGACCCTCTTGTCATGAGCAGGGACACCTTCTGCTGGAAGTCACTCAACTTCTAGTGTACAATATGCACCTTAAAAATCATAACAGAGACAAATTGAGTATAAAGGTAAAACCAACTTGTTTGCATTTCAGTTGCCTTCTAGAGCCTGCAGTCAAGTTCTGGTTCCACTGTGTGTGATTTTTTTTAGATACCATGATATAAGTGGTTCCAGATCCTCCCAACATCCTATGGTAAAATTTCAGCCAAAACGCTGAGATGTTTTCTAGCAAGCACTGTGATGTTTATTCTGGTGAGGCCAGGATTTCCCTGGCCAAATGCCTCCTTCTGGGCATAGTTCAAAATACCGTCTTCTGGAAGATGGTCTTCTCTACATATAAACATATCCCTGGTTATTTACATCATGATCAAGGGGGGTCACAGACTCTTCTAAAGCAGATATTTCAAGCTGCTGAGCATGTTTTATTCAGGCACGCTCAGTGGAGTTTAAATTGTTGAGATCCAGTTTAAGACATTGTAAGTCTTTTAAAGTGCTGATTTCTTTTACTGTTCAGAAATAAACAACTGAAGTGGAGTTCATCTTGTCTGAAATAATTTTGGAAAGTAGAAATGTTATTGAGAAGGTGCGGATGTTTCCAAGTGTCCACATTTGTTCTCTACAAATAAATGCGAGAAAATTTTCTTTTTATTCATTGGACTTATTAAATACTTAAATTGAATGGAATGCTATTCCAGAAATTGCTTTAGTCACTTAATTTGCTTTGGGAGTTTTTACTGATTTTTATCTGGTTCAAGCTAAATTCATGTTCATCATTTTTAAGGAAAGAAAGAAGTTTCTGTGTTTTGTAGATGAAAACCATAGAAGTTTTTATAATTGTCTGCAAAAATTAAAAGATCAAGTGCTTATTTGTTTTTCCAAGAAAATTTCATAAAAAGTCATACCGTGTACTTTACATGATCGATTGTAATGTTAAATGGAAAGCATTCACGACTAACTAAAATAATAATATACGGTTATTTACAAATAAATATCATCAATTTATTAGTAATATTTATTTTTTTCTTCATTCTGTTGTCAACTTTTTTAAAAATGTGCTCAGTCTGTAGCCAGTACCTGAAAATAATTATCAGTTTCAACTTTGTATTTGGCATATTTAGGTTTAAAATTTAGTTGCTTGGAGCTAAGATAGCTTGAATAACATGGCTGTCCAGAAGGGTTCAGTTTCAGATTTTAAGAGTCAACAAATGGTAGAACTGTTAGAAAAGAGTTAGTTATATATACATTTTGCTTTTCTGAACCTGAATTTTAAGCCATGAGGGCTGAAAGTTTATCACTGTCAAGGCAAAGTGTTAAAATGCAGTACAAAAAAAAAAAAAATTCTGTAATTGTGTACCTTATTTGGTCTCTGTCTAGAATATGTCAAATCTAGGAGTTTTTTTCAATCAAAGAGTGTGTTTCAGCAAAACGAGGACAAGGAGACAGTTTTAATTCTATTTTTTTTCATTATGTATTTAGTTGGTGTTTTGGAAGCACTGACATTGACATTGTTACACTGTATGTGACTGTGCTGATCAACTGCTCTGTTACAGCAGTGGTGCCGCTGAACTTCGCTGTGATGAACAGTAGGGTACATAGCAGTTTTATCCTGATGTGCGAATTCACATTTCAAATGTTACTTAATATTTCTTTGCTGGCAGTCCCAAGTCTTCCTTTCTGTATACTGTCCTCCATCTGCTTCCTTGTTTTCACCTCTTCCCCCTTCTGTCTTAACTTTTGAGTCATTGTCTGTAATGTCACATTGTGTTTTGCTGTCATATGCTGTTTCTCTGCTTTCTTGTTTCTTTTTGTCATGTCTCACATATCTGGTGTAGAAAACTTCTCAATTTGGGCTTTTCATGGTCCTGCACCTTGTGTGCGAGTGCCCGAGGTTGGTTGTCTTTACCAGTAACTTCTGTTGAGAAAGCAGCAGGCAGGAAAGGGACCGGTAGAAACAGAGTAAACCTCGCATGAAAGTCACCAACAACAGTGTATTCCCTGCTCTGCACTTGAGAGGGCAAGCTCCTGAGGGAAGAAGACTACATCATAAAAAGTGACAAGGCTGTGATTTAGTAAGTGTCTTTTCTCTCCTTTTGAGTTAGAGTTGAAGGAGTCAAGACAAGCTCATGCTTTGCTGTCCCTAAATTGTCTGCCTGCTTACCTTCATAGGTATAGATACCTGCTGATAGACTTGATACCTGTCACTTGCCTGTCTAGCAGGTGAAGAATGAAGATGACATGACCACCACAGGAGCAAGGCAAGGAAGATGGGGAGTAGGAGTGAGCCAGCTGTGATCTTTGGGACTTAGGCCAGAACATCTCCTACCATGAGTAGCTCGTGACTGTCAACAGGCAGGAAGAGGTGGTGGAGCAGTGGCTGTATCTGGCAGCAGTCAGTGACTGGATGGATGGGAGTTATCAAATGAGCACCATTTAGATACCATGGTACTGGTTGTTATGGTACAGTTGAGGGAGGGTTTCAGAGATGACCGTGCAGTTAGCTGTCAAGAGAAATGATTTTGTTACGATGCCCCTTATAGGTGGAGCAAGTTGTTTCATAGTTCTTGTCCTCTCTTTCCCACAGCAAGTTTATTTTCTACTGCACATGTACTGATACTTTCCAGTTTCTGAAGAGACAGTGCGTTCCAGTTTGTGTTAATAAGTCTGAAGGAGATATATTTGTCTTGGATTAAATCTAAATAAAATCTTTAGTCATAGTTATGATCTGTGTGTGTTTTGTGACCAAGAACAACAGTATTATTTGACTCATAATAGTTCTTTAAAGGTGGGATTTCTTACCTGAATATTTTATTGGTTTAGGACAGTTCCTCTGTTGTATTTACTTTATACTTTAATAAGTTGGTGTTTTTCTTTACAAGTACTCAAAGCAAGTGTGTGACTGACAGAAAACTTAAACTTCTCTTTTTGAAGAGTGGATTTGTTTATAGAGTGCTTGCTTCAGAGAGACCGAATTCCTGATAAAGGCAAAGCTGGTGATACCCTAAGTGAGGATATCCTGCCCTGTTATAGCTCCCTCCCTCTTCAAATGCTTTAAAATTATTTGTTTCTGATAAACCCTCTGGCCTCTTACTTTCCTTTATCTACTAATCACTTGCATTTACTGGTTTTGATTGGGGTGTTTTGTACCATTCTTTTCTTCACATAAGCATAGAATTTTTCTTTCCTTTTTCTGTGTGTTCTGCTTTTTCTTTCAATTCTCTCTTTACATGATGCTGCTGCAGAACGATCACTTCTACATAGGAACATTTTACTAACTTCTTTAATGCATTGGGTATCAGCTGTTGAAAAAGTCCTGAAATGATTTCTTAGTTCAGTCAATTATTTTGTCTTTTTGTGTGTGTGTGGTCAGACTCTTGCCTCATGTTACTGGGTAGACCTGGTACCTTTCCTGCTACTTGAGTGGAGATACATCATCTTGTATATTGATTTCGGTAGGATTTGTTTATACTGGGTTTAACACATGGAAAAAACCCTGTCTTTAGAGGACAATAGCTGTAGTTAGTGGTGTCTTTGGCCATAAATACCATCTTTAGAGGAAAGATGGTTAACCTTCTTGTGGGATTTTTTCTTTAGGCTTGCTCCAGTAAATGGTCTGAAATACAATCGCAAATGCAAATTCCTTCTTTTACATCTGTATTTTTCACTCTGTCAGTGGTCCGTGCTATGAGTATTTTCTGTTCTAAAGAAACTAAGAAAATCACAACTTTGATTCCTCTGTATCAGTTAAAAAGAAATGCGTAAGAGTTTTGCCCTCAGATTTTGTAACTGCTGGTAGACATTGAAAGTATTTCAGCACAGTTGTTTCAGATGTGGCTCAGTATTTTATAAACACGGGTTTGCCAACTTCAAATTGATTTTTACGTATTCAAATATAACACATTTTCAGTGTGACAGTGTTTTATTTCCTGACTTCTCTAGGCTAATAAGGACATAGGGAGAAAAAAGGAGGTCATTATATGTATTGTAGTGGCAAAAAAAGAAAATGGTTTCTTTAAATCAGTTGTGTATTTTAGTCTGGATTTGAGAATGTGCTATGGTACTTTCAGCTCTTGTTGTCTGCAGTGAGAGCTGAATATTCTCCATCAAAATTGAACTATTTTGTATGTTTTCTTGGAAATGACATAGCACATCCAGTAGGAGATTCTTGCAAGCAAAGCCTTGTTTATATGTTGTAATGTATGTGTACTGATTTAAGATTGTGGTTTAAAAGCTAATGCACAGGTTTTCTTTTGCAATGGTATTGTTTTTTGAGGCCTCATGAATATTTAAGTATTTTTGCTGTTGGAGAGATCACTGCCCAGAAAGTTTCTGTTTGTATCCTTAATTTGGGTGAAGAGTTCACAATTTTAAAAGAAGAAATTCCTGTCATTTATGCTAGGTGTCTCTCTTGACATCTTTCTTGGAGAAGTTTCAAGGAAAAGGATAAGTAAATAGAAGAGCTTCATACTTTTCTGTGAGTTAGACAAAAGCATGGGGCCTTGGAACAGTATGTGATGGCTTTGAACATGCCACACCTTGCTGTAGGCACCTGGGTATGCTCTAGGCAAGGAAAACACTCAGACGTCTATTTGGTACTGTCTGGTGGGATTTGGACCCTACTATGCTTCAGCTGAACCATCTGTAAATGGGTATTGTTTGCTGAGGTTCTTGGGATGCTGAGAACACAAAGCTGTGCAGGGATCGGTACAGCTTGCTGCTGTTTGCCTGTCCCTTCTCATAAGGACATAGCTTCCATCCATCACTTGTTTCATGTATTTGTAAGCAAGGAAAATTATTAACACCTACTTTTCTCCAGTGTTTTTATGTATTATGAACAATCCTTGAAGTGAAGTCTAGATTAAATATTGTTAACGCATCTGAATCATGTTTGAATGAAAATGCAATATTATCTTTATTTGTGCCTTATAGGAAGAAAAGGCTTCTCTCCTGCATCGTACTCAGGAAGAAAGGAGAAAACGAGAGGTAAAGTAGCCTGTAAGCATTTGCATGCCCACTGGATTTTAATTTGACTTAACATTTGCAGTGCAAAGTACTTCTGCTGCAGTTTGTACTTAGTTCAGGAATTTTTTGTTTCAGTTTGCAAGTTCTGTATAGTCTTCCAGTATGCTCCAGTTGGCAAAACAGTTTGACTACTTTTAAGATGTTTCTTAGGAGTGATTCTCAAAAGAATGGAGTTAAGGATGCACTAGTTGCAAAGGGAATTTTCCCTTTTATTTTGGTGTTTATTGGATCTAGTCTTCCTTGAGAAAAGATAGATATTTGGCTAGCGCATTGCAGTTTTTACCTTGTCCATAATCGATTACGATGGATTGGTCTCAGCAAACTGTCTTCTGCCCCTGGTTCTGCTATGGTTCCTTGGATGACCTTCAGTACTTCACTTTCCCAGTGTGTACCTCAGTTCTGTGAAGGTTACATCAGAACAATGATTCTTGCATGCATCCTGAAGTGCTTGGAAATCACCTGATAATTAAGGAGCAGCGAAAGCATGTGAAGTTTTAGGCAACCTTAATACCAGTTTCTGATGGAAGCTTACTGCTGTGGATAATTCTGTCTGGAATAAGGCAAAGGAGGACTAGGCATGAAAAGGAAAAACCAAAAATTAGTAGTGTGGAATTAAAGTGAATATGTTAATTTTGTCATTCCCCTTTCCTCCCTGATACAAGTTGAAAAAATTTTGGTGTTAAAAATCATTTAAAAAGTATAACTACACAGGTTTCATGCTCATCAAGAAAACAGCCCTTAAAGGTCTGTTTGACCCTTGCTAGATTAAGCACAAGCTCTGCAGTGGCTCCGTAGTTTCTGGGCACAAGTAACTGCTTTTTTTTTTCTTTCTAACATTGATGTATAATTATGGACCAAGTTTAAGTATGAAACTACTAGGATGTCACCAGCTAATTCAGAATTCTGTGTTGTGAATTGAATCTATGAACAATGAGTCCTTACCAACATATGTAAAAAGTCTTTGTGGTTCACAAACTTCCATCCATACACTGAAGTATCCTGTTCAGTTGCTTAGTTCTGTCTACTTCAAAGCCAGTATAGAGTCCATTTACTCACTTCTGTATTTGTACACATGCACACAGCGATTTTCTGTGGCACATTCTCACACAATGAATGACTCCTCTGAGAATAAAATCAGTTACAGCTTTTTTAAAACTGCCTGTAGCAGAATCATAGCAGTGACCTCAGATTTAAAACCTTTACAGTTATGGGTCACTTATTGACAATTATGTATTCTGAGATAAAACCCAGACCTAGAGAAAAGGAGGCCATACCTATGTTTTAGTTGAACCTTACATTATGGTTATGAAGAGACACTGCCTCACTATAACTGAAGCTCGCTCCTGGGTGCACTTTCACTGTAGATACTTTGGAGAGAAAAATACCCTTTGGCCTATCAAAATTTTGGTTTTGGTCCATGCTTTAGATGTCATTGAAGTCTTCAAGTATATGCTTGTGCAGAGAAGTCGCTTTAGTAACCACAGTTTCCAGGAAAAATGAAATAGGCCTTGAATAGCAATTTCGTCTGGTGTTTCTCTGGTTAGTTCAGGTTGTGTTCTTAAGTTTGGACGTGTCTTTATGGGACAACAAATTAGAAAACAAGGTTTTGTGAATGTAAAGTTTACGTAAACATTCCTAAGTGTATTTTAATGAAATTTAGTAAAACATTTTTGTGTTTTGTTTTTCTTGGTGGCCCTCAGAATTACAGGGTTGAGTGGGTTAAAATTTCTCTTTTTAAAGCAGGCTTCTCAGTCCTTCCTCAACCACTGCTTTGTAGCTCTAGGTTCATGACCAACTATTTACTTCCCTCTTTTATCCTCTAAGAAACTATATGGACATTGTTAGAAACATCATTACAGTAGCCACTTCCTGTGGATATTTATTGTGATGGGATATGCTGAGGGTGTTGTCAGGGAACCCTCTGAGTGCTCCCTCCATAGTGCCTCAAGCAGGCTGGCTTTCAGTTCCTCAGAAAGTGAGACACTGTAAAGGAATGATTTTAACTACTCTTTCCAGCTACTGAGGAAGACACATCATAAAAGGACTCACTTGATATGTCTGGTTTAAAGAAGAGAGTAAGAATTTTTATTAGTTTCCATATTGTGCTCCTGAGCTTAAAGCTCATTTTCCTTTTGACAGAGGTATTATCTCCACAAAACTGAGTTGTTTGTTTGGTTTTTTGTTTTCTCCACATCTAAACTCTGCCAGCATCATAATACTTATATATTATTGGAATGAAAATAAATAAGTGAGTCTTCAGTGTTAGCTAATCTATGCAGAAAGAGGAATGCTGTCGTAGAATTCGATGTATTCATCAATATTCTTCAACATAGTATTAAGACTATGTCTAATCAAATACATTAACAATAAAGTGATACAAAATAATAAGATATTTATTTAACTAATGACCGCTGCTTAATTTTAATTTAAAAATCCTTTTGAACACAAATATATTTGATAAAATGGTAGAAATCAGAGTCAGTTCCACAATGTTGATTTCCCTTTTCTTGCTTTGTTTTACAGGAAGAAAGGCGGAGGCTGAAAAATGCAATAATAATCCAGTCATTTGTAAGAGGGTACAGAGACAGAAAACATCAAGTCAGTACTTACTTATTGAGAAAGGTGTTAAACAGATTTGCTGAAAATGAGACTTTCTAGTAATAAGTAATTCAATTGAAAAACCTTTTTTAGTTATTTGTATATTCCACAAAGTGGAAATTCCTTTTTCCCTCTTGACGTTTTCATTTGAAACTCAGTATTTTAGTAGACAGATGTATATTCTGCAAAGCATGGTTGTGATTGGACCTCAGTGGGATCATGTAATGTGTTTTTTTGCTGATAAAACAGATGAAACCCATTAGATTTAAGGGCTTTCACACACCAGTGGAGCTTTTAATTTTCTTTTCCAATATAGCTAAGGTGGTAGTTTGAGTCAAAGAGTTGTTCTTTCTAAGCTGCCATTGGGTAGATCCTTCTAAGAAAGACCTTTATATGTTTAAATTCTCTAATTTGAGTAAACTAGATTAAAATGTTTGATGTGACGTTCTTCCAACAAATCTGTTGCATGTGTACTTTCTGAGTTACAGAATGGAACTATGATACTGTGTGTGTGTTTTGATCTCTTAACAAATATGTGTTGTATCTGTTTTACTACTTTGCAACCTCTTTGGATGGGGAGCTAAAATGAAGTTCTAGAAATTTTGCAGATCTCTTTTAAATTGTAGCCATTATTGATATATTGATGCATGTTTTATTTTTAAGTACTCTATCCAAAGAAGTGAATTTGATCGCTGTGCTAATTTGGCCCAATCTGGAGGAACATTTTCCACTGCTAATGGAGCTAATTTGACTCTTTTAGTTCGTCAGTTACTCTTTTTCTATAGACAGAATGAGGATTCTAAGCGTTTGGTGAGTACTGTTACATACCTTGATCCATAGTACTTCTGTGTCATGCACTGCTGAGTAGACTTTTGCTTAAAAGATTTTGAAGGGATGCAAAAAAGGCTTTGTCCACTTTAGTAAAATCATTTAAGAATTCTGGCTTTTGTTGGTCTGCACTCTTCTGTTTTTCGTTTCCACACAATATCTTAAAATCAGATTTTACAGGTATGTGTGTGTGCATGCACATACAAAATATGTGAAATGAAACCTTGTAAAATCCTGTGCATATTATTCACAGTAATTTTTCTAAAATAGTATACTTCTATTAAAATTTCAATTTTTAAACAATATATTCTCCTTAGCCCCCTGGTCATCCTAAGTTGTTTGAGTGGGCTTTTTTTCTCTCCCTGTTCAATAATGCTGGCATATCAATTATAAAGCCACTGCCAACTTCCCAAATGTACAAGTAAGTGTGATTGATACTGTCTATTAATAATGGACATTAAAGAATTATGACTATTTAAAACAAAAAAATTAATAAATAGTTTTGTTGCAAGATAAAATTATTTGTAAGTATAATTCAGTCTTTGAAAGTTCAGTAATGGCAGTTGTGTAGATTATGTTGTGTAACAGTTTTTTTTCCTTGGCTGAACATGATTCAGTCTGAGTTTGTGTTTTTTAAGTCCTCCAAAGGTATCCAGAACAGCATTTAAATATTACTGTCTGGGTTGCAATACACAAAACAGTAAACTTGTGCATATCTTTTTGCAGGTATGGATGTGTCAGAATTTAATTAAGCAGAGTTCTCAGTTTGTTAAGCAATTGGATGGTCCAGACAGACTTACTTGCTTATTCCAAATAAAAAGACTGTTGGGGCTGTGTTGCAGGTAAATTCTTTTTTTTTTTTCCCCTACGTGCTACTGTGTAAAAAGTGTTCGGAAATTACCTTGGACACTTGTTTGTTTCTTTTTGCAGCAGATGAACTATTAAATGGAAATTTATTTTATAGAGAGGACCGCGTTAAATATGTGTGTGGGCCATGGTAGAGGATACTTGTTCCTGTGTCGAACAAGAGAATGTTCTTAAGCTGTGTTGACTTTGAAGTTCAACATGTGCTTAAGAGATGCTCCCCTAGGATAGGCTTAAGTATATTCTTAACTGCTTTTGTGCAGTGATATCATTAGCAATATTTGTGGAAACCAGGTTTTCTTGGGAACTAACAGAGTTTAGAAGTTATTATCTGAGACAGATGTTTGAAGAATATGCTTTGCATACATGTTTCAAAACTAACACTGTTAAAGATGCCTTTCCTGACACTTTGTTTTGAATTTAAGGCATATTAAACGGTTACATTACTGGCTTCAGCATTGCATTTATTTTTTGTAGTGGAAAGACCACAGGAAGGTAAATCTCTTAGGGTGACTTGAGCATCTTGGAGCTAAAGCCTAGGTTTAGAAAACAATATATTTTTTCTTACCAGTAATAAGGACTAGGTATACTCTCCAGGAATTACTATTATAAAGATGTTAACAAAAAGATGTAGCTAAACTACTGAGAACACTTGGAAACCAAGTAGCAGTAAGTTGTTTAAAGGTGAATGTGAAAAGTTCTTTGTGATTTTCGTTTTAAATCAGCGTACATATGCTTGTGGTGAAATATGAGAATTATCTTGTTAAATAATTTTAATTTAATTTCCTTTATAGGCTATTGCAGAATTGCAGTGATGACAGTCTGAATGTTGCACTTCCTATGAGAATGCTTGAGGTATTTTCATCTGAGAATACGTATTTGCCTGTTTTACAAGATGTCAGCTATGTGACATCGTTAATTGAACAAATTTTGCACTACATGGTTCAAAAAGGTGAGTAGCTAGTAACTAGAAGTTCTGGGAATACACAAAAATGAAACAGAAGGTGTAATACCTGAAGCTCATGTTTTTTAATCACATTTTTGCCTTTACCACAAACAGGATGAATAAAATGCTGCATAAACTACCTTATACATTAGCTGTATACTGTGCTTTTATGAGATCACTGCTTGAGAAATTACTGCTTGATATCTTTGGAAATTCTGTTTATAAATTGAATATTCTACCAAGTTCCTTATACAGACTTTTACCATGTATTTTGAAAGTAGGTGGATATTGCCTGGCAAAAGTTTCATTCCAGTAGCTGTTCACACAGACTCACACACACACATGCATACTCTCACATGGACACACGCATGCACAGTGGCAGATCTATGCTTCAGTTGTGTAAAAGTTGATCATTGTGTTGCAGTACTTTTATCTAGAAACGTTACCATTCATTATTATTCTAAATTGGCTTCACTTTTCCATTCTGTGGACACCAGAGACACCTTAGCAAAGAGATGGTGGCTTTTATTTCACTTATACTGTCATCAGCAAAACTGTTTGCTAAACTGCAGTGAGTTACACCTGGGCAAACATACCAAAAGTTAATGAGTTGTGTTGTTAGTAGTAAAATTATGTTTTGTCTCAAAGAAACTTTATTATTCTGGGAATGCCCCAAAAGTTTAATTTGTCTTTCTGATGCCGTAGCTTGAATTTGTGAAACTTGTGGATGGGGAGAAAAGATAAGAGTATTTTAAAATAAACATCTCAGATCCAGCCTCATTGGTATAAAATGTAGAAAGAGCACCTTCCAATCTGTTAGCTAGTTGTTGGAATAATTCTATGCAAGTTTTAAAGTACATTTAGTGGGCTAGAGTAATCCTGTCCTGTTACTAAAGATTTGGTTTTAACTACTGTGTCTTGAAGTCACTGTGGGAAAAAGAATCACTCTTACTGTAGCAGATTTATTTTGCTTGCTTTGATATAGTGGAAACTGTAGAAATATTTGTATTTGTCTTACTAACTTGTTAAATAATAAATATATCTTCAAAAATGCATATATTTGTTCTTTTAGTGTAATATTCAATCCTCACAATTTATACATGAAAATTTACCAAGATCATAGAATCATTTTTTACTAAAATGTAGCTTTTTGATGACTTATAATGAAACCAAAAAGAAACAGTTTTGTGCAGCTACAAATGTTTTGTCACCTAGTTGTTTGTGATGCTTAATTTGTAAAGAATCTTTATCAGCTTTTGCTAGTAAATGTTTTTGCATATAGTTTGTCTTCCACATGTGCCTTGTCAGCATTGCTAAGTCATTCCTTTATGGGGACTTCCTGCTTCTTACTGTGTGTGCCAAGTTAGGTGGTCCCCAGCAAAGGGTCTTAGACTGGCCTCTCAATGATGTGACACATACTTATGAATTTTTGGTGTTCCTTTAGTTCTGAGACTTGCATCCTAGTTTAGGAGTTCGTTGAGCAAGGGGAAATTGGTTTAAGAAGAATGAAATAATGTCATTCCATTTGTACTTCAGTGAGAGAAATATAAACTACTCTCTACATGTGTCTTTATGGCTTGGGTGATAATGCGTTTTATTACTGTCTGAGAGAGCCCTGTTTTGGAAACAGTGATTGTATTCTTCAGCCTGCTAAGGTGAGGTGGTCATAGGATTGAGACATTCTGCCAGCAGGACTCTTTCTTACCTGTATGATGCAGTCATGCTTTAAGTGGAGGGGAAAATTTGTCATTTCTGAAAGAGTGGAAGGACAAAATGTGACTACAGTCACTTAAAGGAGAAGAGAACATCTTTTTGATAGGTCATTGTTTATAAAAATCAATTTATTCATTTCGTTAGCAAGAGTTGATTGGTCTTTGAAAATCAAACTGACTCTGAATACTGATATCTGTGAGTGATTTTATAACATGATATATCCAGAGAGGTTGCTGATACAGCCCATTAGTTACATGATTATGATTTGGACTATTATAAAATCTCCTCAAGTAAAGCTTCATGCAATGAACTGTAAAGTACTTTTCAAGTTAATGTTAAGTATATAACTCATTTTACATGGAAAAGTAGAAAACTAATACTGTATTTAAAAAGTGATTTTTCTTACTTGCAGGCTACTACAAGTCGCTTTATTTGTTAATTAACAATAAGCTTCCCTCGAGTATTGAGTATTCTGATGTTTCTCGTGTCCCTATTGCAAAGATACTTCTGGAGAATGTTCTGAAGCCATTGCACTTTACATATAGCTCCTGTCCAGAAGGTGCAAGGTAAAGAAAGATCAGATTAGATATTTGTGTCCTCATTTGCTATAGTCACAGATGTGCAGTTTGTTGTTGTGTGTTTCGCCATTCTTTCAGTGCAGTTTCTTGATTTATTTTCAATTGTAATGATTTTTTGGTAACGCTGTACATCAGTGAAACAATGTAGTTTCAGGTGTGTTTAAAATGCTAAATGCTACAATAAACAGCATAGAGAATAGCAGGGCTCATGATACATAGGAACATAGGTATGGAAAAGCTCAGGTGAGAGCAGAGATGCAGCTAAGGGCAGATGAAAAGTATTTTAGAGTTACAAGGAACTTTGTGACAGTTGAGATTTATGAAGAGAAATAACTAAGCTTGCATGCAGAAAGAGTCAGATATATAGATGGGGGAACAGAAATCAAACTCTGGTTGGATCACATGGGGTAGTCTATTGTGTTAAAGTAGGAATTCGTGTAAAAAGACAAATTGTGCTTTTTAGATTTTTTTAAAAATAGATTATAAACAATGTATTTAACTTCAGAATAGTTTCTTGTGAGTTCATGAAGAATTTAAAGGATAAAATTACATGTAAGATCATCAGGAAAAGGATTTAGTATAAGGAGCTAATTTTTGACAAATCTGAGAAATTTGGTGTACTAGTACAGGATTAATGGTGTGCCTTTTTGCAGTCCTCTTGATGGATGTGTGCAAACTTGCAAATTGATCTGTTATCTCCTGGGTATAATTGTGGGAAATTTTGCCTAATTTTCCATAACAACAATTTTTCTTCTTTTCAGGCAGCAGATTTTTGCAGCCTTCACAGAGGAGTTTCTGGCAGCACCTTTTACAGATCAGATATTCCATTTCATCATTCCAGCGCTTGCTGATGTGCAGACCATTTTCCCTTATGAACTCTTTCTGAATGCACTATTATTAACAGAAAGTGGGTGTTCAAGAAGAAGTGATCAAGCCCCATGGCTTTTCTACTTTGTGTTAACAGTTGGAGAAACATATTTGGGTGAGCAAGCTGAGAGGCCAATTAATTGGTTTTTTCCCGCGTTGGAGTTAATACGTTATGTATTTCCACAACATTGCCAAGTATAAAGGATAACTGGTGGAGAAAAATGTTGGAGAGATCTCTTACTTCCTATTCTTAGCCTTTTCAATAATAAATACACTAATTTGATAAGATTGGGCATAACTTGTTTTGGTGAGGTGTTTCTGGTAAAATATGTTTTATGGTACAGTGTGATCTGACTGATGCTCTTTTGTTTCAATGTGCATACTGTAGGATCCCTTTCAGAGGAAGGACTTCTTGTGTATTTGAGGGTACTCCAGACTTTCCTCTCTCAGCTCCCTGTGTCTGCTACTGGTACAAACTGTCAAGATGCAAACAGTGATTCTGAAGATGAGGATGAAGAGATCAGTAAAATGACACCTACACTGGTAAGCAGTACATAATTTCTTGAAGGAATTTGTATTATAGCAGCAGTACAGATAGGCAAAAACATGATCAGTCTAAGACCTGTATTTTTCTAGCTATGTGTAGAAAGGCACATGTTTGAGAGATGACTGTTCACTGTAAGCAAATGAAACGTGTTGCTTGCATTGAAAACAAACCCTTTACTGTAATAAGAGATCTCAAACTACAGATAGTGTGTCTGCTGAAGGAATAGCTTTTACTTAAAAAAAAAGAGATTTCAACTTATCTTCTTTAAATTTGTATTCTACAGAGACTTTTTATTCTCTGTATTCTCTAAGTCCATGATGATGCTAAGATATCATGAAACATACAAACCTGATGTTCCAACTTAATATTTTCTTCTGGTTTTTTTCCTCATGGAAATACTGTAAAAGTGTGTGGATTTAAGATGGCTCTTGAGTCTGATACTTCTAAGAATGGGATATATGTATGTGCTTCCCTTTTACTTATTATACAAGAAAGCTTTAGGTTCTAGTAAAATTTGGAAGTAGTATTTTTTTACTGAAAATTGGGTATTGATTATTAAAGAGAATTAAAAGCAGATTTTCTTTGATGTGTTTGTAGGGTGATGGGAGAATATCCATTCAGTACATAACTGAGGAGTGTCTAAAGAAATTGGATACAAAGCAGCAGACAAACACTCTGCTGAATATGGTTTGGAGAGACTCAGCTAGTGAGGAGGTCTTTACCCTGATGGCATCAATCTGCCACACACTAATGGTACAACACCGAATGATGGTGCCAAAAGTCAGGCAAGTATAAATAATAGTGATCTTGAACTGTAATACATCTGAAATTAGTTTTATTAGATAGACTTGTTTTAAATACCTTGTGGGACTTTTTCTTTGTTTTCTTTTATGATCAGCTGAAATAAATTACAATTTCAGAATTTAAATCATCATTCCATGCAAACCAGAGTGGATTCTTTGTTTTTTCTTTTTCATGTTGTTCACTGTGCCCTCTCAAGATTCTTGGAAGGATGTCATCCATTCCCTTGCTCAAAGGTTGTGTTGAGTGTCATTCTAGTAGAAATTGGTCTAACTTGTTTTTAAAACATTCAGTGCTGTGGATTCCACAGTCTCTATCTATCTGAGCACCGAAACCAACTCGTTCTCACAGCTCTTTAGTATATAGCCAAAATACCTGGCTACAAATTAAAACAATTCCTAACTATTGAAAATCATCGTTGTTTGGGAAGGGCTTTGGCACCTGAGGTAGAGATAACGGGCATATTCATTTGTACAGTATTCTTTTACAAAGATTGCAAAACACAAATGTCAGAACAATGGGAGATGATTTTTCACCTTTTTATTATCAGACCGAGACCTATAAGTATTAACACTGCTCTGGTGCAGGTAGTTTTGGGTAAAGTATGTAGTTGCTGGTAGTAAAGTAAGTATTTAGGGAATGCTGTAAACATAATTCAAACTGCATTGTAAACAGTGATACAGAAAACTAATTAGGTGCTATCTTAGCCCAGTGGTGTTTATAGCTGTTAGAGGAAGTAAGATCTCAGTGAAACTGTGATTGCTCGATTAGGGTAATTAGTTCTTTGTAGACTAATTGCATTAGAGCAGGATGTGAGACCTGAAGATCATAGCAGCAGTTGAATTAGTGTTCCTGCTTTATTGTTGCATTGCCTTGGATAGTAATTACTGAGCTTAAATGCATCACTGCTTTGACTTGAGGTTTGCTGGTGAACTGTGTGGAAAAGGGTGTTTAATGAATAAAGAAGTTGCAGAACTTTAATTGTATGAGTATGGCATCTATTTCCTCTGAGAAGCCATATTGGGTCTTTGCAATTATTTGTGATAACAAGCTATTTACACATTGAATACTTTCAGGAGCTGCGAAAGCTCTACTCAACATCTTCTATTGGAAAGTAATTTACAAATTTTAACTTCTGAATAGCTCCAAAATAGCTAAATTTTAGAAATAAGTAGTAGAGATACTAAGATTTGTGTCAGTGATACCAGTGAAACTGCTTCCACGGTCAAAATGAAGTTAATTCATACAGATATTGGGTAAATTAAAGTAGGCATTAATTATTAGTTCTGCTTCCAAGTCAGCCATAAGTGGTGGGATCCAGAGGTGCATAACTGGAAAAACACATTTCTTTGGATTAGTTGGTAGGAATTTTGATAAATTCTGAGTATGTTTTGGAAATACTCAATTAAGCCCAATTTTTAAAAAAGTCACATTATGGAAAAAACAAACTGTAGCTTATGTTCAGTAAACCAGATGAGAGGTGTAGAATAAAATGCTGATTGTAAAGAAGTCATTGGGAATTGTGCTTGTTTTCAGAGAGACAGGGCTTTCATCTTTTCTCTGTAAAGCTGATATTGAATTCAATTACTACAGTCTTGGAATGTACTTCTCTTTATAGAGAGACTTGCAAGGCGTTTTTTCATCAAAACTGTACTTAAAATAAATAGTTTCTGCAAAATATTTTGAGGGGTGTAATTTAATACTTTAGGCCTCAGGTCATCACAGCTGAATATAAAGTAGTGATGGAAACTGGGCTTGTACTGAGCCATGAGCTGCTGTCAGTCTGATCAGTGCCCCTGAGCGATTGCTAATCTGGGTTTAACAGTTTCAGACTGACTGTCACTACTATTTAATTGATACAACATCGCTAATCTTAATTTGTGGTTCAAAATTGTTTGGAATGACATTGTGGTGTAATCTGAGCAGTGTGTCTTCATATGTGTGCTGAGATTTAGGCTTTACATGAGGATGAGGCTATTGGAGTAATTCTTCAGGGAATGTTTTGACCCTGTTGTGTTTTTATTAAAACGAGAATCATTGTATATGAAGTTTAAACTTTTTTTTTAAGCTTTACTTAACATTGTTGGTCCAATACAAAGAGATGCAGAAGCATGAAGCAGCCTAAAGAGCAGGAGAGTTCATTTAATGATGGCTTTGCTGGTGTCTCCTACTCGCAGTTCTGGAGTGACAAAATCTGCTGCCCTGGCAGCAGTGACCTGTCGCAGACTGTGTGAGCTCCTCTCATTCTGGTGTATTCTCTTCATTAACTTAAATGGTCTCAGTGGGAAACTGGGCCCAATTTATGACCTAGACTGAAAATCTTGCCTTTAACTAATTAACTTGTAGTGGTGCCTCAGCTAAATTAAGCTTAATGGGTCATTTAATCTGTCCCATTGAACAGGAGGAATTTGACACTTTTTTTAAACCAGAGGTGCCCAAAATACTGTTCTGGCAAGTACACATAAATCATGTGGCCTTTGTGGACAATTAGATACCTAGACGGAGAAACAAGGTTCTAAATAAATGATCGTTATGTACTTACTTTTGGGAGCAGATAATTTAATTTGGTATGATTAAAATTGATACTTAACAGAAATCACTGGATTGGATTTAATTCTGTCATAGCCTGTGGCTGACGCAGTGTGCGTTTTTCCTCTTGAAAGGAGTTTGTCCTTTCTGGTAGCAGAAAATTGGTTCTTCTCCCAAATGCCAGTGCTAAATCTTAATATTGAACTTTACAGAAAATCTATTAATGAATCCATTACATAAAACACGTATAATGATCTCATCATAAAAAATCTAGTGGCATTCAGTGAGACTGTCAAGAAAAAGCAAAACCTGCAGATGGGTTTAAACTTCAGCCACTTGGTTTATTTTTAGAATAGTACAAATATTGGAAATTAAACCCCTGATCTGTTTGGGTGTGGTTTTTTGGTGGTGCTTTTTTTGTTGTTTTGTTTTGGGTTTTTTTTGTGGTTGTTGTGGTGGTGTGTGTGTTGTGTTTTTTTTTTTTTTTTTTTTTTTTTTTTTTTTTTTTTTTTTTTTTTTTTTTTTTTTTTTTTTTTTTTTTTTATTTTATTTTTTTTATTATATTTTTTTTTTATTTTTTTTTTTTTTTTTTGTGGAAGTGGTTTTTTTTCTTTGAAGGAAAAAGTGGTGAAGATTATATGGACACTCAGACTTTATATTAACTGATCTCTAAACTTTGTGGATTGATAAGGCTTTGTCCTCCGGATATATAAGCCATCCCTGTAAGGTTTTGCAGTTTATCAGGAATTCTTTCACTGTGTTATTTTAATGTAGTTCTACCTGAAAGACATTTTAAGCAGATGCCAAAAAACAAGACCAAAGGAGTTAGATTTTGATCTATTAAGTTTTTGCTTTTTACTTTTTTGATTTTTTTAATTAATTATTTTTGCCTTTTTTGTTGTTTTTGTTCTTTTTCTCCCCCTTGTGAAGCTAAAAATTTCAAAACTTTAGTACAGGCAATCTCTTAAGCTTTTGCAGAGACAGTACTTTTCAAAGCCATGCTTGCATTTTGTGGTGGAATTTTTTTTTGTTTTGGTACATTGGTTATCTTCAGCTTTGAAAGCCAATTTCTGTACTTGGAGAAGTACTTGAAGGAAACCTTTTTTTTCCTGCCATTCACTTTTGCAATGGATTATATTTCAGGTGAATCTAGTGATGCAAAACTTTTCTAACACAAGGCTCAATTCAGTTCTGTGTTTACTTTGCAGTTTCATGTTTATTTTCTGAACGTGTTATTGAAACTTTAGAATTGATGAATTCATCTGGTTCATATTTTTAGGTATTTCATCTTAACAAAATAGACTGCATGATACCATCTTATACCAAATTTGAATTTTTGTATTTAACCTGATTTTCAGAAAAAGGAAATGTGAAAATTGAATACATTCAGCATTTCTAGAATTGGGCCATGAAACAGAGCAGTTGGTACAATTGACTAGCTGGATCACAGATATGGAATAAAAGCAGCTAAAACTTAGACACAGGTTATTATTATAAACTCTTAAGGTTTGTCTTTTTTCCCCCCTTCATTGTTACTGAATATTCCTAGAATGAAAAGGTGAATTACATTATGATGGGTTCAATGTCCACAATGTTTGTTCATTTCTGCTAAAACTATTACATAATTTCCAGGGATGATTGTAAAATTAACAGATTTTCCCCTGGAAGCCATATGAGACCTGATGGCACTGTGCCAAATTACTTTTAATTTCAAATATGAGGCTGAAAACTGAAGGTCACTGAGGAAATTTCTCATTTTGGAAACCAAGACATCAGAGCTATCATTCAGATACTTAAACATTAAAATACAAAACCTTATTTTAAATCAGCTAGGTGTAATAAGCCCTTCCTTACATGAAAATGCATAATTTTCACCCAAATGTCAAAATCATGTGACTTTAGAAGGAAGTAGAATTCCCATGTATCATGTTGATTTTTTTTCAAAAATTCCACATAATTAAAATATAACTTAATTTTACAATAAAACTGAGATTAAACTGCCATTATCTGTAGTTACTTCAAATTTGAGTCAAACTTCTTAGTATTCACCAACGTGCAACTTCTCTGAAATATGTCCAACTCTATTTGAAGATACTGATCTGTGCATTTAAAATTCAAAGAGACTCCCTGCAAAGTAGAGATTTGTGTTTCAATTCCCCTTCTTCTGCATGTCCCTCATTCTATTTCCAGAACTCCCTGTAGCTGTGAAATGATCCTTTCAGTTTAGTGAGGAGTTCTGCCCTTCCTCATTCTCCTTTATCCTCGCACAGTCTGTGGGGCTGGATTTTGGTGAACTGGGAGCGCGAGGAAGGGACCAGCCGTGGGGATCAGGAGAGGCTGTGGCTGTGTGAAGGCAGCAGAAAGAGCAGCCAGTGAGCGAGGAACCAGGGGCATGTGGCACTGTGCAGTAGTTTGTGGGCATGGAGGTTTTCTTTTGTGGGTATTTTTAATTTATTTACTGTCTTTGAATGAATTGCCTCTTAAACCATTCCCAAATGTTTTTAAGTCTTGATATTTTACTTTTTTCCTGAATGAAGTGTGTGTTTTCTTTCCTTTTGCCATCTGGCAAATTGTGATTTATCCGCGTGGTCCATAATAAATACTGTGTTTTCAGGCAGCTAGTCTCCTCTCCCTGCTCCCATTTCCCAGCCTCCTACCTACTGTATGCTTGGTCACCGGAGAATTTTGGTGTTACAAAGCTATTGACCACGGAGAGGAGATGTGGACCTCAGTATCTGATTTGCTTTATTTATTCTAATAGTAATTAGGAGACCTAGAAAAGTAGCATTTAGAATAGCTAACAGTATTGTCCCTCAATACCCAAGAAATGACAATTCAGTCAGTGAAATCCTGTTTGGTTTCCTAGAAGACATTGTTTCAAGTGATTTTTGTCTCCTGTGTTGCTTTCTACAGGGGGAAAAGAATCGATTGGGGGAGACTTTTTCATTCCAGGAAATATTTTTATTTCTTATTTCTTTAAAAAGTTTTATCATGCTGTAGTCATGGCTGACATAATATGGTTAAAGTCAGTCCTTTATATAACTTTTTCATATAATTGTGAACTTAACACATTTATTTTTACAGGTATATAAACAATTTTCTGTCTACAGGTGGGGATTAGTGTAGGTGTAGCTGTCCTGACAGACCTTGCTCCATCGTGTTGTTCTATCTGCCAAGCAGAGTATACCAGTAAAATCGCTACGTAATTTTAAATCAATAGTTGTGACTTAAATGGAGGCCTTTTGATCTACCTTTTGCAAAAATTGTTATGTGAGCCACAACAGTGGTCTGTTAACTAGTTTGGTGTGATTTTCTATGTTAGAATTTAAAAAGTCCCAGATAAATAGCTCAAGAGTGTATATTATTTTTATTAATGTGTGTTGAATTATGCAGAAGATTGCAAATGTGAGTTTATATTGTATGGTTTGTTGCTGAATTAATGAAAGCTGTGTATTTTAAGTGTAAGGATTTATATGCTTGGTTTCCTGCTTTTGGGACTTTCACCAGGTTTGATCAGAATAAGAACTTCCATCTTGAAAAAAATAAATTTAAATTGTTATTTTTTGAAAAAGTTCTTAGAGAAGCATTGTGTTTTGTGAATACAGTATTTTGGAAGACACAATTTATTTGAACTTTCTCTTGCAGGCTTCTTTATAGTTTAGCCTTTAATGCCAGATTCCTGAGGCATCTTTGGTATTTGATATCTTCAATGACTACACGAATGATTACAGGGTATGTATTGTGCCATTTCTGAAACTGAGTCTTTGTTAATATAGAGCATATCTAGTGAAAGGGAACGGGACAGTTAGAGGTATGGTTACTTACCTCCTATGATTTCATAAAACTGAGACAAATCTTGGAAATCGGACAGTTGTAAATCAAGAAAATACGTATTTTAAGTAAGCTGAATATTTTGCAGTTTTTGGAGTGCTTCCTAGCCATCAATGTAACAAACATTAAATCCCCAGGTCCTTCATGGCGAGTGTGTCTTGAGTTTTATTTTACATTCTTTGACTTGTGCAGAAATTGATGGTGACAGAAACATGTTCCCAGGAGCTGAGGCGTTGGACCTGCAGATTTGTTCAGTGCTGACATGCAGATTAATTACTCTCTCTCTGCTTTGTGTCTTGAAAGTATCTGCAGTCTGTAACAGTTAATGCCAAAGTTTATCCATCATGCAGACAGTGAGATACTAGTGACAAGAACTTGCAAAGAGTAACCTGATTTTGCAAGAATTGGAAATAGTTACTTAACTGAAAGCACCATCCTTATTTTTGCTGTATGAGCCACTACCGTATTGTTTTACTACAATTTAGGGTATTTAATTAACCATCTCTTTTATGTTGCATTTTGTATTTTAAGGTCTATGGTGCCACTCCTTCAAGTGATTTCAAGAGGCTCTCCAATGTCTTTAGAAGACTCCAGCCGCATTATCCCTCTCTTCTACCTTTTCAGTTCTTTGTTTAGTCATTCGCTTATTTCTATTCATGACAATGAATTCTTTGGTGATCCAATAGAAGGTGAGTTTCAAGCATACTAAATAGCAGTGCTTTGCAAAATGTTTTTGTGTAAGGCTGGAGTTCCCTGGGCAATGATTTGCTGACATCCCTGAGGAAGGCTCTGCTGGGCTGACTTGCTGATGGTCCCCTGAGCACTCAGCTGTCAGCTGGCTCTTTCATGGTGATTGCATTCAGAAAAAAGAGAAAAAAAAATTGATGGTGTGCACATTGGGAACGGCACTTTACAAGGTCTGATATGGAAGTTATTAATCATGATAATTTTTAGTGAGTTAGTGAAGAGAGTGAACTTCTTCTGGGCTGAACCTGTAGTCTAATGTATAAATTTAACATAGCAGGAATCACAAAAGAAAACAAGAGGATGTTTTAATTAAAATAATTGTGAATGCAAACAGTTCCAAGACTTGATCTCCTATATAAATGTTTAGTGATTCTGTTTTTGGATGATATTTCTTTTCTCTGCCTTTAGGTTTTGTATGTGAATATTAAAGTTTCAGTGAAAGAAGTATATTTTTAAAATAATAATTAAGAAAAAATAATTTAAGGAAACTTAAACTTGTGTTTTATGTAGCTGTAGGTCAAAGACAATCATCAATGATGCCTTTTACACTAGAAGAGCTTGTAATATTATCACGCTGCCTTCGGGATGCATGTCTAGGAATCATAAAGTTAGCTTACCCAGAAACAAAACCAGAGGTCCGTGAGGAATATATTGCAGCGTTTAGAAGTGTTGGAGTAACAAAAAATACGGAAATGCAGCAATGTATACAGACGGAGCAGAAAAGGTGGATTCAGTTATTCAAGGTAAATTTTGTCCATTTTCAGAACATACTTGAATACAATTTTCAGGCTTCTGCCCAAGATAAGAGATCAGGGTTTTTTTTCCTCTCTAATTTTAATGTCTTGTAACAAGGAATGTGGTTTTGGGAAGGCTGCTGTTTGGCATATATGCTGAATTTGGAGTAACTTCATTCTCATAACTGTAACGCATTTTCTTTTGCTTCTGGCAACTCTTAATTTTCTTGCTGATCTTGTTTATAAAAAAGTTACTGTGTAAAATATGGGGTATAACTTGGACTCCCATTCAGGAAGGTACTTAAGCATGTCATCATAACTTTATGTAGGTGTGAAATTCTAACAGAATCTTGTGATTTTTCGGGTACTTCTGTATTAGAGACTTCACTATATTGGTACCATGCTGTATTGGTTTGGTTGGTGTTCTACTGAAATGTACTGGTACTACTCCTTTTGAATTTGCTGGAATACTAATGGGAAGGTGAATCTGGCTTAGCAAATGTGAACTTAATGTATGTTTTTTCTGGATAGCTACCAGTGTATTTTTGCTAGTTTTATCCATGGCATCCTACCTAAGACATGAATTGAGAAGCGGAAAACGTTGGCAGAAAAAACCCCTAATATAACTGTTGCTGAAAAAGAGCAGTGCTTGACTTGTCATGAAAATTCTGCAGCAAACATCCAGTCAGCTAAAATTGCTCATTAAAGAAGTGGAAGCAGAAGAAATGCATTTTCCAAATTGAATGCTAGATTTACAGTCTGTTTAATACTGGCGACCTCTCGCACACTAATGTTCAGTTCGAGTCATCAGCTGTCCCTTCAGGTCTTTTATCACTGCTTTTGTCAAGCTATCTATTTAATTGAAAGAAGTTAATTGAATGAAAATGATCAACTAAGCTTGTATTAATATTGCTAATGGAACTTTCTTCTTGGCCATGTTTGGAGAAAGATGTCATGCTAGACTTTAGGAAAGGCCCATTAAGACTTGCACTTAACCTGATGGGCTAATTAAGGAATGCTTATTCATTCTACAAGTCTAAGATAGCCTCTATCCAGCCTATTCTCCCTGATTTTACAACACATTTCACTTATGAGCATAAGCATTAATAGCAGTGAGAGTAACTGATAATGTTTTGATTGCACTGAATACAGTCCTAATGCACCACTGACTTTGTAATTTGCACAGATTGATCTAATATATGTTTGCACAATTTAATTTAATTACGTGTCTTTAAATTGCAAATAAACTTTCAATTTAAAGGTCACAAGTGAAAACCTCAGTGTGTCTATTTTTCTAAGAAAGATGGCATGCCAGTGGTATTTTTGTGTATGCAGTTCATATCATGCCATCTTCTTTAGTTTGTTACTCAGTCTTTGTGTAGGCTGTGTAGATTTCAGGTATATTTGATCATATTTTGCTGTGATTCAGAGAGTTGTAAAACTCCAAGTTGCTCTGTCCCACTTTGGTAGTCAGGAATTAAACCTGTAGTGGAACTGTCTAAACCTGGTGTACTCTTACTGTTTTCAGTAGCCAGGGTTGCATTCCATGAGCTGAATTACAAATGTAAATCTTGAGGGTATCTCAAAGGCTCTGGTTCTGTCCACAAAAGAAGCTGATAGCAAAGCTTCCCTTGTTTACTTCTTCAGAAACATATTGTTACAGATAAAAATTGAACATGGCTAAAGTTAATTTCATCAAAGAGACTACTGTACATATCTTGGAGTATTTCCTGAAGGCAGCTTCAAACCAAACCATTAAAACAAAGCTAAAGTAGTTCATTATAAATTTATGTAGAAAGCACTTTTTCTTTCTTTTGCATTATGTCCAATACTTATATCTCAAATGTATGAAATTTATGTTTGCTAAAGTTTTTGCAAGCTGCCTGCAGACAGAGGCACATTCCTTCCTCACTTGTGCTTTTAATTTCTCTATTGCCTTTGTTTCTTTTGATTCCCCACACTTACTTTGTCTATTTTCCATGCTTCTGGTGTCTAATGAAGTACATATGTATGTATATGAAACAAACGGAAAAAAATATATACACAAGTAGACAGGCAAATATGGGCTTTACTTCTGCAAGGTACTGGTAAATCTGATAACAGTGAGGCTGCTGACAGTGATGTGCATATTTGCTAACAGATTGGAGGTCATTGATAAGATTTACATGTGCAAATGTTTTCATTCAACAGAATCTCCCATTTTTGGCTTGGTATAATAATGAATAGCATAGTCAACTGTTACAGATTCCACAGAAAAGCTTGAGTTATGAGTACATGAAAACTGATTTTGTCAAGTAAGAGAATTATTTCACTATCTTGAGTTAATCTCATGAAATCAAGTTGCTAATTTTGCTGAATTTTAGTTTTTAAATGTTACTTGCACTTGACACTATTGGAAAGGACCTCCCCATTTTAATATTATTTATTGTTTTGCATCTTCCTTTTCAATAGAATACATAATTACGAAAATTTTTACAAAGGCATCCTGAGTTGAGGTGGCAAGTGTTGTCAGGACCCAGCATTCTGGAGGAGGAACTCCATTCTCACCTAATTTGATTCAGCTTCCTCTGGGGTTTCTTTAGCTGGCTGTAAAATACCTTATTTGCATGGTCGTCACGTGGATAGTCTTCTCTGATTATATTTTCCTTATTAAAAATGTTTATCTTACTTATAGTGGCAATGGGACCACAGAGTTTCAGTGACTCATCTCACTTGCACTGAATTTTATAAGGGCAAGGTGATGGAAATTCTTGTGTAATCAAACAGTTCCCTTAATAGCGTTCTTTGTTGTGTCTTTATTTAAGCTTTTTTTTAAAAACTAGGTGTTAAAAGATCTGTTGTGTTGCATTTAGACATAGAATCCTTTAGAAGGCCTATTAAACTCTTGACACCTGCCCATTATGACAGTCTTTTTGCAAGATTATTTCAGAAAAGCTTTGTGTGTGGGTTTTTTTTTCTATTAATTTTTCAAGTGCTGTACTTACAAGTTGCAAAACAGAAGGCTGCTCATTGTAGCAGTGATAATGTCTTTTTAGGCTAGTAATTTAATATTCAATTGATTCCACTTAATTATGTTTTATGTAGTGTTGGCCTAAGATGGTTCAGCTTTGGACAGAAGGCATGGCAGTTGTGCTTGAGTACTTGTTAGCTTGATATCTCTACTTACTTCTATTTTTCTCCTGGATTGGAGGAAACTGCCAAGAAGATTATTAAAATTGCAAAGACACTCTAGTGACCATGATAACTATTTTTCTCAGCCTCCCAATTTTCTTAGGAAGGTGTGAATAAGCTAGTTACCTATTCAGGTTTCTCATTTCCTGACTGTATGGTTATAATAATAACAGAATTGCCTTTCATAATTTGAATTCCTTATGAATGAAAATGAATTAAACATAATGGTTTAAGCTAATGTACTTGTGGTTGAGAAAAGTGCAGGTGTGTGAATCATCACCCCCTGTGGTTCAGATGATAACCAAAAATTTGTTAAACCACTGTTTACTAGGTGCTTTTCAGGTAAATGCTTGTATCTTCTTTTGTGAAAGGCCTTACTAAATTACTCACACGCTAAAGGCATTCTACCTAACACATTTTTGTTTGGAAATAGCATTATGATAGTACATTATAGATGTACATATTAAATTCAAATTACAACAAGCCACCCCACACCTATTTTTAGGACTGTGGATGCTTTTTGTGCTTTGTATGGTAATCACTGGAAGAACATTTGGTAACCATCCTTTTTTGTGGAAATGGTCATCTTGCAATCAGTTCTCAGACATGTTTGGGCTGGGCCTGTCTCAAAACTGATTTTACTTTCTGAATCTGGTATGTTGGATCCTTTAACAATCATATAGCAGTGTTTACTGTGCAGTATAAATGGCTTAGCTAGTCACACTAGGATCTGTTTCAACAGAGACAGGAACTTGTAGGGTACAGTTCATTTGATAAATTTTTGGCTACTTCTGGATGAGATGATAATTATTTCTGTAACCGGCTTTGAAAACGCTAAGAACATATTCATTGACAAGGAGAACCTGTAGTGTATTTTCAGATGTAGACCTTTACCCTTAAGAATGTCAGCATTTGTTTTGCACACAGATAATCACCTTGGTGTCTGGTGAGGCAATGTCATCAGCAGATTCCTAGGACTACTCCAAGGCACCTTTAGCTGGAAATGCTTTATTGTGTTAATGCATCAACTAGAAGTAGTTCATCTTTCATCTGCTTTAGAGATGCAAATTTTGCTGTTATGTTTTATTGCAAGTTGAATATTTTTGCCTTCTCCACTCTCTGAAGTTGATGTTTTCTCTTGTGGAGTTTGGCCATCACAGGTTCTGCTGAGTGGTTAGTCAAGTTTATTGACTATAGGTAGAAATACCCATTGTTTATTAGGTGATCCTTCAGATTTGCCTGATGTGGAGGGATACATGTGTTATTGTTTTGTCTTTGTCTTGAGATGGCAAGCAGAAGTTCCATTCTTCTGTGGAACATTTTGCCTGTAAAAAATGATGTACAGAAATTTAAGAATCTTCCTCCTTGTGGGCAAAGAAAACCTAAAAATCAGCCAAATTGTTCAGAATCTCTTGTTTTGGGATGAGCTGAAGGAAAGAATAGCTGTATAGTTCTCTCTTCCAAAACATACACCTATTCACATATCTCATTTCTGAAAACATACATAAGCAAAAATAAAAAAAGGAAAAAAAATCTATGTAAAAGAACATTTTATAAGTTACCTGGTTAGGTATTATTTTCTTTAAATAAATAATTTAATATTAGTAATGATTTGTTTAGGCTTTCCCTGAACTGGCATGCAACATTTCAGGTGTGCAATCTTACTAAGTCCTATGTAGTTCTGGTTCTTACATTTTGGGATGAGATTTTATTAAGCCTTTTTGGGTTTTTTTTGATGACTTACAAGTGAGCCACAATTACCTACTTGCATTCTAAGGTATTCAAGTCTAAGATCAAGTTTTTGTAAATTAAATAAAATATATTACTGATTTTCTTTAGATCATGTAATTTCATTCACAGTGTTAAATGAATATTGAATGCATGTGTTTCTGACACCTAGGTCATCACAAACTTAGTGAAAATGTTGAAATCTAGAGATACAAGGAGAAATTTCTGCCCACCAGATCACTGGCTCTCAGAACAAGAAAACATTAAAGCAGATAAGGTAAGAGTCATGTGCTTTCCTACAAAGCCAAAACTTCAATGGTAGAGTGTTTGATTCCTGACAGTATCACTGATGTTGATGTTGCACAGATTGTGTGGTTTAAAACCTGGAGTAATGTTGCTTTTTTCAAATGTAGAAGTCTTGCATCTGTTAAGAAACTTTTATGTTAAGTCACATTTCCAATCCATGAAAAAAAACTTGCTCTACAGTGCAATAGTGTAAATCATTTCTTTTGTAGCAGAGGAGAATTAAAAATCTGTTGGCATTTTATTGCATTTTCTCATAGCAAGAATGCTAAATAAAAATTGCTCTAAAGTGGGGAAAATGCCCTCAAAATTCTCTTCCAAAATAAAAGAAATTAATGAGCGTTTTCTGTACTTAATTCACCTAGAAATTACTTTTTTTCTACAGTCTTTAAAAAAAAAAAGACATTGAACTTAAAAACTGTGTATGTGCATGCAAAAGAGAAAGCTGATACAAATGTGCACATCTTTTGAATAGTTGAAAACATGGGTTTTAGGAAGCAAGTTACACCTCAGATTGCCTTGCACTATGGAATGTCTGAACGGTTTGGAGCTTTGCAGGGAACAGTCAACACTGAACTTTTCTGTTTATTTTTGATGATTGCACTTTTTCTTGCCTGGTGTTGAAGACCCCCATTTGTCTCTGTGAGAGTTCTGTATAATTCATAGGAAATAGTGCCTACACACCTTAGGGAAGGTAGTAGTGCTCCTGAACTCTGGTGCTAACCTGATTCTCAGTACAAAGTATACAGAATCTTTTTGACATCTCAAAATTCAGACTCAGCCTCTCTAGTGTCTTAAATACCAGAACTTAAATGATTTTTAAAAAGACTAAACATGGATTTTATTTTATATTGTTTATTTTGCAACTCCGCTTTAAGGCACAAGTATAAGGACGAATAATTAGAAATGAAGATACTTAGGCATTCAGACATGCTTTTGAATGTGACTGCTTTATATATTTACTATGTAATAGTAACTTGTAATGTGTAATTAGGTAATGTTAACTGTAGATACTGTTAAATTATATTAGGTTACACAGCTGTATGTGCCATCCGCCAGACATGTCTGGAGGGTCAGAAGAATGGGAAGAATAGGACCACTGCAATCTACTTTGGATGGTAAGATACTGTCTATGCAATTTTTGCTTTGCTAAGTCAAAATAAGAGTTTGCCTTATGCAAAGAAAATCTACCTCTTCTAGAGCTCCATTGAGTATTTTGTATTATTGTATCTTCTTTGCTAGCCAAAAGCAAGCCAATCTTTCATAATTTTGTTTCAGGTATTTTAAAAAAAGTTGTGTACTTGTGTACATGTGTGTATGTCTTTAGAATATTTCATGTTATCTAATTTAGTAACAGCTTTACCCAAGCTTCTACTGGCCTTGATGAGGGGAAATGATGAGGTGGATAAATGATATGTTTTAGAAATATATGTATTAATATGTATAAAAGGCAGTTGCACAAAACAGAAATTTAGTACAGTTGCAGAAGATGTAAAGAACTGAGGTTTTGCTTTTACTGTTTATTATAAAGGAATATCTTTATTGTATATTAAACTGTAACAAGCAAGCTTTACATGGTAAATATTAATTGCTGTTTATAAATACCGTCTCTAACTAGATAGGAAACTTAACCCCATGAATTATTCAAAATACCTGGATTTTATGCAACCTCTAGAAAGAGCTGAGAGAATTGGACAAACTTTGCAATCGGGTAAATTTAGTTGTGCTGAGATGCTTTCTTATGTAGGCAGTGCGTTTCTTTCAGCTTTTCATACCTTTTTAGGTTCACTATTGTGGAATTTTACCTCAGGTAAAATAATCATTAAATCCCTAATGCTTGTGCAGATTTAATAATGAATTAAAAATGGGGCCTTTAAGCAGCAGAATGATTAATCTACAAGAACTCATACTCTCTCTCAAGATGATGTAATCTGCTTGAGCTAGCTTAGCCATATACAGTAGATCATGAAGACTATAGCCTTTGAATGCTGGTGTAGAGTTGTCCAGCACTGGAACCTAAGGACTTCTTATAACGATGTGTTGCAGTAGCTATGATGGTAAAAGTTTACTTTGATTATCTTACTAGTGTAGTTTCCAGATAACAACTGGTTAGTCCAGTGTAATCATTCCTCAGAATTCTGAATAGTGTATTTTTTCAGTTTCGTTTCTTTCTTTGGAAAACACCTATTTCAATTAATTGATAATGTGAAGTCTTAAAAGCAGGTGTTTTTAGCAAAAATTGCTAGGCTTCAGCGGGCCTGTATCCTGTGTACCTAACAGACTGCACATCAGCAATCCATGTTTCTTCCATGGGCCTACATGACTCTGGACAGCTCTAGATACTGTCTCAATGTTCTCCACTGTCAGACCTGTTCCACATTTATTACTTCCACATTCTCCTACTGGTCTCCTTCCCCTCACACGTACAGTATCTTGGGCTCTCTACCTTGTTTTTCTTCCCAAAATAGCATGAGTCCCCTCAGTTTAATTAGTTGCCTTGGTCTGGGCAGTTGGTGGATAAGGAATGCCTGTGCTGTGGTTGGCACAGAGCACTGGCTTTTCCTGGCTGACTGTCAAACAAGCTGACACACTGAATAGAGCTCTCCTTGCTGTTTCTGTATTGAGCTTCACCAAAGGAATTTCTCTTCTGTGTCCAGTTGAAAGTTTTCACAGTACTTAGTATTTTGGAATCTCCTGTGTCAAAGTTGGAGTTCAGCTGATTAGCTCAAAAGGTATAGTGGGGGCAAGAGGGTGAGGAGAGATGCAATATGTACATGTAAACCTCGTTTTCGTATGAAATCAGACTAAAAAAAGTGCAATCAACATGAATGTGTGAAAACAAGCAGGTAACAATGTGCACATGACTTGTTTAATCCCTCTTGACTACATATGGGTTAAAGCCAATTAGCGTGAAAGTACTGCTGAATCACATATGGTCATGTTTATTTGTGCTTTTTCATTTACTTAAATGGCAGACTCGTGAGCTCTAAATGCCCTCTGTATTGATGACTCCATCCCATATTTCTCTTGAAAGAAAGAAGCTGTGATGGAGAAATGCAGATAAAATTGACTAATTGACTGAAATAATTGAACTGTCGAAGTCATGTAGTAGTTTACCTTTGCTGTACATGCACTTTTTATTTAAAGTGCTTTTAACTGTTAGCTTAATAGGCTGCATACATTGACTTTAATTAAAAATGTTTACTAAGTAAACTAAAGGTAATCACAGATAAGCATTTTGTCAGAAATTCCAACAGCTTGTGATGTTGAAATCTGCCCCAAATGAATATACATGAAGTATAGTGATGTTTTGAGTCACATCCTATTAAATTGGTGCTTAAAATATCCCTGCTTAGAGTGCTTTGAGGAGTTAAAAAAACAAAAACCAAAAAAAGAACATTGAGGTGGTGTGTCTAGTTGCAGAAGGGCAAAAAGATGCTTGTCACCAAGGGTAGGAGCCAAAGGAAAACGGTGAACTTCAGACTGGGGAGTGACATGAAGCATTCACTTACTTTGTAATATGGTCTATGAATACTCTAGACTGGAGTTTTTTTCATGAAGCTGGTTATTAAAGATGAAAATGAAGCAACAAAGGAACTGTGAGTGTTGTTTCCTCTGCACACTGAAGCCTAGGTGGACCTTTAACCAGTGTCTAGGCAGTGAGCAATACTGATTACAGTTAATTACCTCATGGTCAGGTATGTGCTCAGCAGTAGAGTTTCCTCCCATGAAGTTAAAACAGGATTATAATTTCTACATTTGCATCACCCAAAGTTGAGTTGTTTCCTAAAAACATCCTCTGTGAGTGTAAGAAGGTTCAAGGGAGCTGCACAGTAGCTTGGGAACTGCGTGTGAGTGAATCCCTCTGCTGTGGCTCCTTGAATTCTTCTGTTTGTTTCTTAAGTACATTATACAGTTTGATGTTTTCACTACTTCTGCGGTGATTGGAATTTAACATGATCACTGTGACCTTGCTGTTGGGAGAGAAAACTCATAGAAATAATGCCATATTTCTGTTTGTTTCCTTATATTTGGTTTAATTCTTAGGTTTTTTTGTCTCAAATGACTGGATTGAAAGTAGATGATGTAGTTAAGAGCACAATAACTTTAAAGTATTTTGATCATCAGAATGGGAATATTGTGTATTCCTGCAGTGAAAGTTCTAAATCATTACAACTTCCTAATTGTCTTCTATCACATATTTTTTCTTAATTCAAAAGCTGAAATATCAGGAATAAGAAGATATTTTTTTTCCCTAAATAAATGAAAGAGATACAGAAGTACTTATTTTTATATGCATTTTGTTTTCAGTGTGTTTTCACTACTTATATTTCAGTTTGCCTGTAGCAACTAATGTTTAAAGAAAGGTAAGGCTTTGTATGACTAAGTAGTAATTAAACTATTTTAATGTATGTATTTTTATACAAAGTAGATGGGGTCACTTGCTGCAAAATAAGCTGTTTAAAAAAATGTTCTTTCCAAAAGTTTTAAAATTATTATTTCTATTTTAAGTGGGTTTGGAACCAGCACCTCTTTCTGTATCTGAAGAACGACAACTTGCAATTCTGACAGAGCTACCTTTTGTAGTTCCTTTCGAAGAAAGAGTAAAGGTACCTAATTTCTAATTTAATATGCAGTTTGTTTTTTAGCTTTCTGTTTTGAATAAGTGTAAAAAGAACACTTAGTGAAGGATCGAGTCGCTGCTGTATTGTTTTTCTTCAGTGCTCATAGAGCAACTGAACATTTAGTTACTTTTCTCTTATTGTGCTAGCTGCACTGTCCTTTATAATAATTACACTAGAATTAGAAATACGTATTCCGAGATACACGGGAGCAGTTTGCAGTCTCAGTTCCATGACTTCTCTACATGATTGCACCCTCTTGTGGTAGCAGAGCACACTCACTGGTTGTGTCTAACAGATTGCAAGGTCACCACTGGAGGCTTTTGAGCAGTGGGTGGCTTTGCTCAGAATGAGAAAGTGGATGTCCATTTGGAGAAAATAATGCCTAGAAATTAAGTTCCTGCATTCATAGCTGAGTAGCTGAACTTCAATAGAGTATGTAGCTTAAAACATGCAATATTCTTGGTTGATTGGATTTGCTTTTGAATGTTTTTTAGGTTTTATATATGTAATTTTTAGTTTTATTACCTATTTCCTTTTGCTTCATAAATATTTTTACAGTTTTTATTCTGTTATACTCTTTTTTTTAACTAGTTTTGTTGTCAACATTATCAGTTATCTAAAAATTGCTACCTGAATTGTCTTGGAAATGTTAAGTTTCAAGACACCATCAAGGAAATGAAGAATAACTCCACGGGGAAAACCAGTCTGTCAAAAAGGGCAGTGACAGCTTTCATAGAAAATGAGTGTTTTTTTCCAGGCTTCTGTAAAACAGTTGTTCCAACAAACATCTTAATACTGTCTGGTAGTATTGCACTAGAATTACAGGGAAACAATTGGAAGTGACCTCAAGCAGAGATCTCTATGCCATGACTTAGTCATTGTCTACAACCTCTGGATGTCTTAAAGCTATGTTGAGATGCATATATATTATGTTTCTGGAATTCATAAAACCTTGTTCCGTGCAATTGGAATCATAAAACCTTGTGTGGTTTTATCACAAAAGCTGAAACAATCATTGCATCAGAGCTTGGAGAGAGGGATAAGGCTATAGACTGAGGAGGTCCTCTTATTCTTCATTTTGAACTAAGTACGTATAGTCCTTTTTGTGTCATAGTGGGACTCAGCATTCCTTTGGAGTCTCCCACTGCCTCTACAAAGCAGCTTGCAGTAAGGGAAGAAAACACTGCACCAAGACCATAATAAGTTGTTTTTGTTTTTTTTTTCTCAGTTACCATTTCTTATTCCGTAATTTAATGTGGTAATACAGCTCAATGCTTTGTGTGTGTGTATTTTTCCATATGTCCTTTCATTTTCTATCTTCTTCATGAGATTTTTGCCTTGCATTACCAGATAGCAGATACTCTTACAAACAATTAGAGTCCAGTTTCATGGTAGGCTCTTCAGCCTTCCAGCCCCGGGGGGAATGTTACCCTCTTTAGCCTTATGGCACATTGGGCTGTGCCTTTCAGTCTGATATTTATCTGTGGGAGGTAATGAATTCAATTTGTGCCTTGGTTCCCACCTACTTAAGCCATACTTTGGTCAGCTTGGGTGTGCTTCAGGCAGCATTGCTTACTTTTCATTGTAAATGCATCAGTTGTGCATTAGGGTTCTTGTTTTCAGAACTAACATATGAATGAACACTGGGATTATGTAGGAGTCAGTACCAAGAAGAGTTTTGCTATGAGATAAACCTAGGGGATTCTTTCCATCTAGAGTTGGGTTACAATAACCTGTATCTAGTTATGCTTCAGGAAGGAGTGTGGTGTTGAGCATATTCTCATGTCCTGTACATAAATAGGAGGTGCCTGTGGCTATGTGTCTTGATGTTATAAAGCCAGAAAAACTTGGGTCAGAAGAGACCTCTGCAGGTACTCTAGTCCACATCCTTCCTCATACAGGAATAACTTCAGAGTTGGATGAGGGTGTGCAAGGACTTGTACAGATGAGTTTTGACTATTTCCAAAAGATGGAGATTTCACAAACTCTCATGTGACCTCTTCCAATACTTAATCACTCTTACTATGAACTTTTATCTTTGCATCCATTCATTGTCTCTGTTTCTGCTGCTTAGGACTATTTTCTCTTGTCTTCCTTCTGTGTACCTTAGGGAAGAATCTGGCTTTGTCTATAGTATAATCTTCCTGTTTGAAGAGCATCTTCTCCACCAACAGCTGTTGCCCATAGAAACAGTAGATTTGAGACCTTACTCTAGCTTTGTCTGCTGTGGTCAAATTTCCTCTTTCATGGTAAATTTGTTGTTTTCAAACATCCCTGCAGACTCTTACTTTAATCTTAGTTAAAAAGTAGCCTGAGTTGTTATTGAGAGATTACATCCCTTGGTAAATGTACTGGACTGTTTATTGAATATGAGAATGGTGCCAGGAGAGAATATAGTAAACATACACTCCCTGAATTGAAGAAATATACATTAGACAGCCCCCTCCTGTTCTATGCCCCATCTTGGTGTAGAAGCACAGTTGACTACAGTTGAACAGGTTCTGGTTTTGAAGACTTGAAGAGGGGCAATGTGAAGTTCAGTTTGTACTTCACCTGGCATATTTTTTTTTAATTGGTCTGATGCTCTAGTTCTTTTTATAATACAGTGGTGCTATCCATGATCTTGCTTTGAGTTATTTGTTCACTACTTGTGAGAGGGGAACTGATACCAATTTATTCCTGGGAATGTTCCTAAGCATTGCAAACAGCAACAAAAAATTATGTACTGGTATTGAGGATGAGCTCTGTGTGTGCAAAACATTCATGTGACTTTTTCCCTTTGTTTTTGAATATTTTGCATTTCAGAACTCTGAATGTTAGGGAGAGAAAACTGGAAACACTGGCACAATGTGGGTAGATGTGCCTCGTTATGTGAAAAGTACTGAGGATGATATCTTAGCAGAAAAAGGTTTCTTGCATATCTGTTCCCTCTTGTTCCCTCCCCTGGGTCATGCTCAAGTTCCTGCAGCTCAGTTGAGAGAGAAGACAAATCACTTGAAAGTGAGTGCCAGAAGCAACTCAAAGGACAGTAACAGTAGTGAATAACCATCTGTCATTGAACATTCAGATCTGCACAGTGACATGATTGCTCTTTTAACTCATTTCAACAGATTTTTCAAAGGCTAATCTATGCTGATAAACAAGAAGTTCAAGGAGACGGGCCATTTTTGGATGGAATTAATGTCACTATCAGAAGAAATTATATTTATGAGGATGCTTATGATAAACTTTCTCCTGAGAATGGTAGGTTTACAATTAAGTTGTCGACTTGTTTGTGACACATAACTGTTCTTACCATGACCATGTAGTTATATATTTGCTTACTTGACTAATAAGTTATAGGTATATAAGCTCTGAGATGTGAAAGTTCTTAAAAAGTTAAATCTCATTTTTTACACAGATAATTCTTACCCACATGCTTCCTGATTATTGTGGTCTCATTCTCTTTCAAACTTACTTTTATGGGGCTTTTGTTCCCATTTACCTGTCCAAATAACTGTATTTTGTATATTTATCTGTGTGATTCATTAGATATTATCTGCTTTGCCAGCAAATACATATGGACTGAACAGGATTTGCTAGGTTCAACGGAGCTGGTGAAGGGTCTGGAGCACAAGTCTGATGAGAAGTGGCTGAGAGAGTGGGAGTGTTTAGTTTGGAGAAAGGAAGGCTCAGGTAGAACCTTATCACTCTTTACAGCCCCTGAGAGGTGGTTGTAGCCAGGTGGGGATCGGTCTCTTGTCCGAGGGGAGAAGTGGTAGGACAAGAGGAGATAGCCTCAAGTTACGCCGGGGGATGTTTAGATTGGATATTAGGAAAAATCATCACAGAAGGAATTGTAATGCATCAAAACAGGCTGCCCAGGGAAGTGATCGAGTCACCATCTCTGGAAGTGTTGAAAAAAATGGGTGGATATGGCACTTGAGGAGATGGTTTAATGGCGATTGTGGTGGTCGTGGTGGTAGGTTGATGGTTGGACTTGATGATCCTAAAGGTCCTTTCCAACCTTAATGATTCCTTGGTTCTATATATACAGTGCTGTCCAGTACTGTACTCATGCAGAGCTAGGGCTGTTTAGACAGTGGGAATGCAGTGCTTATTGATACCTCCTTCAGGCAGGAGAAAGCTGAATCTTGCAGTCACAATGTTTTATATAGATAGAATTTTCAGATTCTTCTTGAGTCTCTCATAAATATTTTCTAGGATTTTTTTTTTCTTTCCCTGTCTACTGTCTTTCCACTCCTGATGACTCTTAAAGCAAGACCCTTTCTACAATGAGAGTTTCAGAAACTGAATATTCCAAAATTCAAGGCAGTAATGGACTTTCGCTAGTCAATTTACTAGTTCAATTTTTGATATAACATCAGATATGTTTGTATGTGTAGTTACATGTGTTTTTATCCAAGATTGAAGCAGATAGCTGCATTTGAGTTTGTCTCACTTCTTTATCTGCAGAACCTGACCTAAAAAAGCGCATTCGTGTTCACTTACTTAATGCACATGGTCTTGATGAAGCTGGGATTGATGGTGGTGGAATTTTCAGAGAATTTCTGAATGAGCTACTCAAATCAGGATTTAACCCTAACCAGGGATTTTTTAAGACCACCAATGAGGGACTTCTTTACCCTAATCCTGCTGCACAGATGCTCGTGGGAGACTCGTACGCCCGACATTACTACTTTCTTGGAAGAATGCTTGGAAAGGTAAAACCAGTGGTGTATAATATAAAGCTGTAGCAGTACTGAAATTATTCAGTAATGTTTTTTTCTATTTAGGTGGCATGGATGGAGAAGTAAAGTAATGATTGAGGAAAAAGGGCTTTCAGATGTTGAGTCTGAACATTTTTTTCTAGATATCACCTAGATTTCTGTTCATTTTAACAAGCTATATACTTGAGTAATACAGAGGGTTTGCAGTATCCTGCCTTCCAGTTGAGCAAAGTGTGCACGTTTCCTTCTGTGTATGTCCTCTTGCTTAAAGTTCAGTTGATTGAAGCCAGTGGATCTGCTCTGCTTATGACGCTTTTTGACCTGGACCTTTTTGGAATATGATTGCCATTACATTTTCATCATTTGGAATATATGAAATTAGTATTTTAAAGTGTCTAGTTGTATAAGGTGTAGAATTCTTGCTAGCATTTAAAACTTGCCACCAGCATTTACCATACTTAAGAGCTACATGCAAATTAATTTTCAGATATTGTGTTAGGGTTTTTGTGCATTTTGCATATTTCTTGAATTTTAGTGCTTGATGTTTTGGTGATGTGAATGTTCAAAGGCTAATAGACACTTCTTGAGCTAAATGAAAAATGAGGGGGGGTGGAGAGGAAAAAAGAGAGAAACCATTGCAAACATTAATTCTATTCAGTTTTCTTTTATGGTCAGGTTTATTATTGAGGCTATTTCATTCTAAGCCCTTGAAATAAATTTTGTGATGTGAAACAAAGTTTGGAATACAAATTCTATTTCAGAAAAAAAAAAAGCATTGGCTGCTACTGACCTATCTAAAACTGAAGATATTTAACATGTAAAAGTCCCATTTAACTGCCTGAATTATTTTGGAGGCTAAAATAATGCTCAGATGCAATGAGATTTCATATGCAGTTGGATATCTTTGTAGTGTAGCTGGAAGCGGTTTAAGAGGATGTTGTTGGCAAACTTGAGTTGTTGAAACAGTGCTGTTCTTGAGAGTTGCCAGTCAACTGACTGAGATTAAACTGCCACTTTGTAAGCAAATTCTCTGCTCCTGCAACCTACCTACTGCCATATCCAAACTTCTTAAAGAATGGAAATGTCAAATTGGCCATTTAAATGAAATAGTCTTTGAATGATGTTCCCACTCTTAATGGCAGATGGATTCATTAGTATACAATAGTTTGTAATTATGACCAATGTTACATACCCAAGGCTTTATCTTCTTTCTGCATGTATAGATTTTTGGAGTGGAGAAGCAAATACTGTGGCATTGTAAGGAAGTTACTTCACCACAAAAATGTTTCATGTATATCTAGGAATGGGGCAGGGCTCAACTGATAGGGGAAACTTGAAACATTATTTAAAAAAAATAATTTAATTTTGAGTCTTTAATTCCATCTGTCAAAACAGCACATTGCCTTCTGTAATTGAATTTCAAATATTAGTATAGAGAAAGAAGTTGCAAAATGTGTTTTATCTCACAAAGTGCTACAAGTATAGTTTTACTTTTGTCTTTTTAAAATCCGAGGATCTATTATTTAGTATTTTGAAAGCATAAATTGGTTTTGTATTTGCAGTATGTTTAGATAAGGTAAGAACTGACAGTGTTACTTAATAATTACCCCTACCCAGGTGCACAGACACCTTTTTAGTAGTGTATTTAGAGACTTGATGAATTAAACAGAAAGATAAGGCACGACCACACTATTCAAAACCTGCCAGTGTTGTGATCTTATTGAATACTTATTGAATACTCACTCATCCATTTTGAAAAATGTGTCCATTTTATGCTTTGCACAGGGTTATTTGAGAGCAATAGTGGATTATTAAAAGCCCCTTTGTAAACAAAACAGATATAATGCAAAGGAAGCAATCAGGCATCCACGGCAATTTCTTATTTGTGGAAACCAGTACGTAAAGAGTACTGCCACCAGAAACTCTCACATAAGAAGCTTCAATGTTATCAGAAAACAAATACATTAAAATATAATAATTTATAGAATTTATCTCTCTCTTGGTAACCATTTCATACTAATATCAAAATGCGTTTAAATTTCAGTACCACAGAGTTACACCCAATTCAGTTTTTCTTCTCATCAGGAAGTTTTCTAACAGCTTGGCATCTTCTTTGTTAATTGGTCAGTTCAGAAGTAGAAACATCTGAAAGTTTAAAACTTACCTTTAAAAACAGTGTATCTAAAAATACAAATTATTTTAAACCTAGATAAATTATTGACAATTTGGGGTGTATTTTTTTAGTTAGTGAAGAAGTTAAAATCTGTGTACAAACTGCATGGCTTGTTCATGAAACTTTTATAGTCATTGAATAAGCAAAAGGCCTTCTAGAAGTAATACCCTGTGATCATGTAATTGCACATGTCATCTGAAATCATTCTTAAAAAAAAAGCAGAAATGAGTTTGCTTAAACAACAGCTACTCAAACACTTCCAAAGTTTACCTTTCTCAACTTTCAGTGACTTTACTCTGAAATGTAAATATTATCTTAGCATTGGTGCCTTTTAAGCATTTTCCTTTCTCTTCCTTAAAAGTAAAAGCTCAGCTTACCATGCACCCCTCTGGTAACAGTCTCCCACCACGGAAGGGATTGGAAACTTGAATCTCTCAGTTTTGCCCACTGGAAGCACAGCAATGACTCTCTGAGTCCCAGGCTTTGCTTGAGAGCTGAGAATGTCCTGGGCCGTGAGGAATACTCAGGCAGAGAAGTTCTAGCCCCAAATTCTGTTTCCTCTCCTCTGGAAAGTAAAGTCTTGCTGTCCCATGTGATGTCCCAGAAAAGTGGATGGTCTGGACATTCCAATCCTTTTCCTCTCTCACTAGGTAGTTTTGGGCTATGGAGAGAGACCTGATTTGGTTTAACTGCCTTTCCACCTGCAGTAGTTGTTCTGACAGCACTAAAAATCGTGCAGACTTTCCTGCTGCAGGTTTGGCAATGAAGTGGACTTGGCTCAGGAGAACACAAAAGCTGCTTTTTTGACAGGCTGCCAAAATTTCAAGCAACGCAGCAAGAGCAAGGAAATTTGGAAGCAGCACCTGGGAATATTAAATGAGGATTTTCTCCACACTGATTCTTGAGTGGTCTGTTGCAAACGTGGAAAGAGGGAAGCACTGGCTAACCATTTCGACGGAAACAGTGGTTGGTAGAACAGTGACAGAGAATTAAAATCTGAACTTCACCATGTTTAGACCTAAACTCAGTGTTGTATATACTGTATTATCTTTCTCCATTTCAGTTTACATTTGCATTTATTCAACGATGCTACTGTGACAGATGTTGAGGAAAAGCACATTCTTTGCATTTGACATCAAGCAGCTAATTCTTAGGATAATGTGCTTAAATTTCTTGAAGTATCAGCATTAGTTTAAGAACATGGCAGGAAATCCATAGATTAGTATGATAATTTTTATGGTTTCCTCTTCTTCCTTTTTGACATAAACCTGCTAGTCCTTGCATTTATTTTGTGTTGCAGTGACTGTCTTTGCATCTTAAACAAAGCGACTTTTTCTGGCACTAAAGATTTTTGTTTAATACACTCAGCATCTTTGGTTAAACTGAGTTTTACCATCTCCACTTCTCTTACTCCAGCATATTGAGGAGTACTTGTGAGTCACACACTCATGTTGCCGAAAATCATCTATTTTTTGAAATACAATATTAAATCCTCTCTTCTAAGCAATAGAACCTGCAGTCCTGGGTTTTCTGAAAAGATCTAAGTTTGTTTTGCCAAACTCTATTGTCTTAAATGGGGTTGGGAAAGCAGTATGGAAAACAAAATGTCTTTTGAGTTGTTTTGTACCTTCCTTTGTGGACCCAAATAAAGAATTTTCAGAGAAGAAACAGCAAGGACTGAGAAAAAGCAGTGTGTTCGTTTTGAATTTTAGCATTATTTTGATGATGGACAGATTAGACAATCTAGGTTTAGTCTTTGATCGTTATTATTTAATAGTATATAGGAGGTCAGTAATTTCCGTGGCCTGGTGGATATTATATTGATGAAGGTCTAATTTGTTTATTTTCATATGACTTTTTACAGGTTACTATACTGATTTAAGATACAACAGTCTGTTCTGTGCACATATCTAAATGTTGTTAAACATGTGTAATTGAGAAAAAAGAGTTTTAAAATAGGTCCTTTGGTAAAATTAAACTTTAGAATAGTAGATCAAATACAGATTTTATTACCCTAGAAGTAAATGCGGGACCTAATTATTGATTACATTACTTTTCTGTGTCTTAGAGAGTGTACCTTGTGGTTCCTGTTTGTAACTTTGAATAGAGCTGTGATGGCTTGTTTATGGTGTGAATATCACTACACCTCTCTGGGAGGTACAATTCCGAGATTAGCAGTGTCTGTAGAATCTGTTTTGTTGAAAACACAAGTAGTTCTTAAGCATCCTTGGGCCTTACCTAAGATGGATTGAATCAGTGGGAGTCTTCTCACAGCAAGATCCGGATCAGATCCTGAACTCTTAAATTATAAATAGGCTGCACATATGGAGTTAAAACTTTCCAAGAAATGTTTCTACAGACATTTGAGTGCCCTTTCTGCACCAAAAGCTTGTAGGGAGAAAACAAAGCAAGAAAACTGTACAGTGAAAACTGCGTTTCCTGTATTTGAATATTTGATAGGATGGTGCATTGAGCATTGCACTGCTACTCTTTCTCTGACTGTTGAAGGGTGAGGGTTTTTCCCTTTATGATTTTTGGGCTGCTCTTTTCCTTTTTTTTCCTGTCCACTTAATTAAATCCACGTTGGCTTGGCTTAGATCAGTAGTCGCTTAATTGATTTGTGCTGCAGCCACAATTGTTACTATTAGTACCTAGAAAGGTAGGTATGAAATTAGTGATACTGATACATAGAGGAGGTAATTGGTATAAACTCTTTGCTTTATTAATTTCAGTTACCCTGCACATGATTTCGTAGACTCAGCATTTTGCTTAAAAGCAAGTTAGCAGATGATCATTTGTCTCAGAAAATCCTGAATCATCTGAAATGAAATCAAAGTGGGAATTTACCATGTAAAATGACATGGTCCTTAGTTATACACTGTGTGAAGAAACACAGTCATAAGAGAGCAAAATTGATACCGTATGGAAGTTATGATTTATGAATGCACATGCAGTAATCTGAGTCTGTTTTCTGACACAGTTACTCAGTTTGACAATTCCTTTGTGTACTGGTGCATTTAACATAACCAATTATCTTTTGATTACAAATAGTTGTGTTAGTACTAACCTTGTAAATATATGTCTAGTGCTAAAAGACTGCTGAAATGTGGTTATTTTAACTCTAAATCTTTAGGAAAGAAAAGTGTATATTGATGGATTGTGATATTTATTGGGTCATAATGTATTTAAATTTTCTTTAATGCATATGTTAGTGATTGTTTACCGTGATAAAGTGCATAGAGGTCTCTGCAAGGAGTTCTGCATGGAAAGAATTACCTCATGTCAGTGGTCACTCCTCAATTAAAAGTTCCATTAGCAGATGATTCCTGCTTCTGGTTTGTGTACTGATTGCATTTTATTGCCTCTAAATCAGGTTCCTAGACAGGGAATAAATAAACAGTTAGAGTGTGTGGTAATGGTATCCTGATCTTTTTTCACACTTGGGAACACCTACATCCATTTCAATCAAGTAGGTTTGGAATATTTACTGAAATTCTTAGTTCTCTTTGAACTGTCTTTAAAAATTACTTGTTCCACTGCTATTAAAATACGGATTTATCTTAGAGGCATATCCAGAGGTTAGTTATATAGCAGTAAGTGTTTCAGTATTTCAGAAAATTAAACTTAAATAAGGAGGTGATGTCTTCCTTTTATCTTCAGGTCTTCCTAAATTATGTTTAAATTTGAGGCAAGAAAAATATTTTAAGCCTTTACTGGAAGTTTAGTAATGAATGATAACTATCAGTTATCCAGTGCATCCACAGGTATCTATAGTCTGTCCCTCCCTCATCCCTCAAAACCCCCTGAATGACACTGATAGAAATTTATATCATTTATATGGCCTAAGTTACAGAGATAACTGTTCTTATTAAACAGAAAGAAAGTATCAAACTGATGAAATGGTGGTTTTCTGCAAATGCTGGCATTTCTGAAGCACTCTTCTGGTACTAAACATTATTTTAATTAAATATGTCCTAAATTCTTAGAATAAAAATACTAGTGTGACTTTCCACGTCTAAATTAAAAATGAACTCAAGGTCATTACACTTGTTGATATGCTCCCCAATGGAGTCTTTGGAAATGGATCCTTATATTTTTCTGCTGGTGTGTTTAAGAGTCATTTAGGGGTTTGTTCTGTGCTTGTCCCACGCCTGCCATCCATTTCAGGGATTTACACCCACTGCAGCAGATTTGACAGTAGGTCCTTCACACCTGAGTCTTGCTACCCCAAATCTCTGGAACTTCTATGAACTTGTACTTGCTGACCTTCAAATTCTCAGTGAGTGGGAAACCTGAAGTAAAACCGATTTTAAAAAGGCTCCCCCCCCCCCCAAAAGAAACTATTTTGAAATCTGCTGCAAGTGCTATGAATAAAGCTCTCAGAAGCCAAATTACAGACTTCTAGCCATGGAATTCTGGGCTTCTACTTTTTTAAAAGATGGAAAAGGCATCCAGTATTTGAACAAAGAGTGGGCTATGAATTTTCGTGGTTGTATATGGAAGATAATGTACCAGATTTTCTGTTATTCTGGTGATACAAATTTATCTAAATGTCTGCTACTGGAGAGCTCAGAGAACTGGAAACAGTGACTTAAAGCTCCCAGGTAACAGACATAGCATTGTGACACAAACCTGAGAGAATTAGTTTTATATTACCATATTGGCATTAGGAACAATATAATTTTGGTTTTTCCCACATTAAAGCACATTATTAGGCATATTTGTAAGAAATTATTTTATCTATAAATTTCTAAATTCTAGCTTTAAAAATGCTTCATAAATAGGAGTACATGTTAATTTTAATGTAATTTAAATTTTTAGTTTTATCTTTTTCATTAGGGTTGAAAAGCCTTTGCTGCCCCCAAAGGCTTTGTGAGTGTGACATTTCTAGGATATAAATAATAAGATAGAAGGAAGTTCTAATGGTTTTGCTATTTTTCGATAATTTTTATTAATGGTTCTGTACAGCTTTGAAGATCTATTGCTCTCTGTCAGTGCTAAGTATTATTTCATAGTAACTGTTTAAAATTACTGAAATAGAAAAGGTCTTGGGCGCTGATTATGAAAATAACTGAATTTAAACCCAGTCATTTACTGCATCAGCCCAAAAGCTGTGCATCTTTCTAGGGATATGACTTTAGCATTGTTTATGTTTTAAAATACAGTTTTGGGTTGTAAAGGATTAATGCAAAGTAGGAGCAATGACTGATTATTAAGAAAGATTTTAGTTGAAATAATAAAGAAGAGAATTGTAGACTTGAAAGTTTAAGTAAAGGCACTAAAGGTGCCTCACAGGGAGGAAGGTTTAGCCAGTTCATCTGTGAATTTGTTTACACAATTTGAACCTTACTCAGCATGTTGTAATGCACATGTAACCTCTTCTACTTACAGATAATGTGACTGAAATGACTAGAGTAGCTTAAATGTTGGTCAAATTTAAAACGTGGTGTGAAATCTTTTCTTTCTGAAGAGCCATTTCATAAGTCTTGGGGTTGTGTTTGTGTGACTGTGTAGTACTTAAAGGATGTCATGATAGTTACCATGTATAGTCCCAGTCAGGCATTATTCTTACTATGTTGAAATAAGAAGTTCTCCTTGCCCAGAGAACTGTCATCCTTCTCACTTTCTCACTACGTACTAGATACAACTGCCCTTCCAGCACAGATCCTTCTTCCATACTAATTGCATGCCTGTATTCTGAAAGGTACTTGTCTTGAGGAACCATTCATTGTTTCTCCACATCACAGATGTTTAATGAATGCATTCACTATATTCATAAGTATCTGAATGTTGTATTTTTCACCACTTTAGATGCCCACATTGTGATCTGTGTCACTGAACTGAGTAAGGGCTTTTGTAGCCAGTTCATGCTGCAATCAATTACAGTCAAATTGTACTGTAATCCAGGTAGCTAAGATTATTTAGAAGAGAATCAATAGACTTCAGACTGCACGTGGAGTGCAAACCTATTAACTGCAGTAGGCTTTCTGTTATTTTCCGTGTTTATAATGTTCTGGTGTGTTCTGCAGGCATTCACACACAAAGGGGGAGAGAGGTCTATGAAGTTCCTTTTACTGAATACTACTTTTTTGGTAGTGAAATAATTGCTCTTGGCCTTCTGACCGGAAGAAAACCCTATTTCAGCCATATCTTATGAATATAAAAAAGAGTTGACATAACTGGGAGAACACAAAATAGTTTGTTATTGAAAGCTAGATTTTTTTTTTTGTTTCATTGGTTCAGAAGCTTCTAGGCTATTTTGTTGTTTATCTAGAGATGTCATAACTTTGCCTAAAGAGCATCTCTAACCTCCATGAGCTTGAAAGAGTACATGAGAATCCAGGTTGGCCTTTTCAGCAGACATAACCTTTTAGCTACGAGGAGTGTGGCACTTCTGTCCATCTGGAATGCTAATATCTCAGCCTTTCAAGGAGAATTATATGTAGGCTCTCCTAAGGTGTTTGTGTTGACACCACATCTGTATGTTAGAAACTAGGAGTCTAATGCCATATTTGAGCACCAGTTGCTCCTTTCATGGCTTTTTACCTGAATTTTTTGCCTTATGCAAATCAATCGGGATAGAGACCATGAGGTCAAGTCAGGGGCTCATTAGAGAGGAAAGTTGGGAATGTGAACTCTCAGAATCCACTGGTCCCATCAGTCATGACCATAAGAGTTAAAGGAAACTTGCTGAGGGGTGAGAGTACTTGAAGTTTGAGAAGAGATGAGTTTTAAAATATATATTGGTTAAATTTTCTGGCTTTGATCTCTCAAAGTGGTGTATGAGCAGAAAGTTTGGATTAGGCAAACAGAAGACATCTCTCTCCAAGAGCAAGCCAGTTTCTTCCATCAATGTTGTTGCTCTTTGGTTGGAGGAGGAAAAAAGAGGATAACTTCCATGGGGAGGGCATGACCTTATATTGTATTAAAGTACATATATAGGTGTGTTCTTATGATGCAGCTTCATACTGCAGCTAATTAATCCTGCAGCTGTAAGAAGCGGTCACTGTTCCCTTGCCTGTCCCTGGTGCTGGGCTCCTGCCACCTTTATGTTGATGTTGCAGAAAGCCAATCCAGGGAGTTCAACAGGCTAAAAAACCTAAGCTTAATAGCAGGTAACTTACAGCTCCCAAGGCTGTTCAGTAAGGAAAAAGAAGAAAGGAGTGAAGTCTCCCTTTAGGCCATTAAATTAGCTTCAGTAAGAAAAGTACATATCAGGGTGGACTTCCATGAACAACTGATTACTCTAAGGTTGTGCTCACAATTTTGCTGTTCCTACCCAGTTTCAGCCATGGCTCAGAGTTGGATCTGACTCGGACTTGAAAGAAAGCACAACTGTGTGTGTCCATCAACAGCCACTCCACCCTGCAAATGCAAAATCCAACAGCCCAAACTAAGCAGAACACAAATAATTTGCAAAGTTTGAACTAATTCAGCATGTTGTAATGATCCTGTGGCCTCTAGTATACAACTGCTCTACTTGCAAACAAGCCCAGGTGAATGAGCAGGCTGATTGTTTTCATTGCCCTGGCAGGAATGGGTGGAATCACATCTGTCAGCAACAACAGGTAGTTTATCTATTTATGCTGACTGAGAAACAGAAAAGTTAGATGGAATCTGAAAAATAAAGTTCTAGTTTATTGTACAAAAGTATTGTTCTAGTATTGTACAAAACATTTCTCAGCATCTGTGCACAGTGCTGGAGCTGTAATGGTGGAATTTACCTCTCCAAAGGAAAACCAAAATTTATCATCACTTTATTTACCAGAGCTTTAGTGCATTTTTTTATTAAACTTTATTAGGACAGCTTGACTTTCAAGCTAATTAAAACACTACTGTTTGTCTTCTTTCCAAAAATACTTTGTTTTGAATATTGCAATCACTTAGCTAAGAGGAGTAATTAAAGTTATTCTCAAGTTGCACAATTTAGTTTATTTAAAAATGCTTTATATAGTTTTTAGATGAAGTTATAAATGTTAACTTTGGAACTACCTGAAGATTAATAGTGATGCATTTGAAATGCATTATTTTTTTATTGATTCTTAATGTAGTAAATTACTGAAGTTATTTGGCAGCAAACAGAAATAGCCAGTGATGTTGTTCACATTTATTTTCCTGATAGCGTCACAATTTGCATTAATTGCATTGCAGCTGCACTCACTTATATTAAAAAGCTTCTACCATAATTAATCCTTTTTATTTCAAATCATTTTGGCACAATTTCTAGCAATAAACACTCATAAAAGACAGACACTTGAAAAATAACATACAAGTTTCTTCAATATACCTATTGCTGCTTTTCCTGACAAGGAATTATTGATAGGCTTCTAGGATCAAGTGTTGCAAGTGGCGAAGACTTAAGACCAGTTTGAAAAATGCTAAGTGGATTATTTTGCATAAAAAATAGACAGGTTTTGAATTTGTGTAATTAACCTGTGTTTAGAAAATACCTTGATTTATGTCTACATTTGTATTTCAGTTGCATACATTATGGAAATTTAATTTATAATCCATTTAGCTGATGTGATCATAGTTTTTAGTGCTATCATTTATTAGTCCTTGTATATAAAATGCTCTAAAGGCTTAAACCTGCCTTGTGTAAAAAATTACACCTCTGCATTTGCATTTTATGAGTCATAGATGGAATTCCATTTTAAATTCGGGTAGCTTTGATATATTTAAGGAATTACAATAGCTTTATTGTTACTAATGCAGAAACAGCAAACACTGACCTTATACATTGCAAATTAATGATTTATCCCTCTAGTTTGCTTTTAAAGTCAACTATACAAATGAGGATTTCGACTTCTACACCTTGAATAAATCATATGGCTCTAAATATAATGCACCCTTTGGCTTTGAACTCGTTATTCTCAATTCTTTTGCAAGGTCTAACTCACCTCATAGAAATGTTCTTTCAAAAGTTTAAGCAATTGTGTGCATTTTTCTTAACGTCTTTGTTGGAATACCATTGAGTGATTAAAGCTACATTTCTTCTTATTTTTTCCCTTTTTTTTTTTTTTAACCTCATTGTGCTTCCTTTTCTAAGTTTGCAGCAGATTATGGAGGAATTAAGCACTGCTCTTGGAGAGTTAAAAGGGAATAATGACGTTACAGTGATGTGATGTTGGGGATGCCTTTTCTGACCAGCCTGGCAGGGGTAGCAATGATCTGTAAAGATATGGTTGTCATTGGCAGACATGCTGATGTGGCAAACAGACTGGACAATGGGAATGGCTATGGACACAGGGCGTGTACCAGGAATGTACTATTCTTTAAAAAGCAGTGGTCTTTTATTCAGAATAGCTCTGAAGTTTCCATCTCTCCTTTTGAGAGCTGTAATAAGTACTTTTTTCTTCCAGTCAAGAAGTTGTTACTGACTTCATGAAAAATCTGCAAAGTTGCTTTGCATTACATCAGAACATGCTCATACAGTAGGTCAGCTGAGAGCGGTATTGCTGGAGTTTTGTGCATTTTTGAAAATTCTGGAGGATACCTTCAGTTTACAGTAAAAATGCATTTTTCAGGAGTGCTGCATATTTGGTTCAGGTGCATTTTCAATTCAATAATTTTTTGACAGGTAGCAGTGTCAGGCATAGAAAGCATTAGAAGTATGATACAGTTACAGCTGGTAACCTCTTGGCTTGGAAATGAGGATGGTTTGGTTGTGCCATTACAGCAGTAGAATTCATGAAAAACATACAACAGTGAATCTGTATAACATGCAAGAGACATAGTTTGTATTAGTTTAAAATGCACTGGGTTATTTTTAAGATGCACAGAGTTATTTTTAAGGGGATGACTGTTCTACATGTAGCAATTTACATGAAAGGAAAATTATTGCTTGTGATGATGCTAATGGAAGTAGAGAGGCCAGCTCTTTTTGTAAGACATTATTGATGCAGTTGCATTGTCCTTTAGCAAACTTTACTTTTCTTGCCAATCTGTGTGATTTGGAGAAGAGGATAATCACAGATAAGCAGACCTTACATTTTTAACCACCACATAATTGATTTGTGAGATTTGGGACCTTGGTATTTCTCAAGAATATACACATTTCAAACTTTGAATAAACATTCTTAAATTCATGCATTATCTAGGCTATTTCCACACCAGAAGAACCTACTTAGGCACCACATTAAGAAGGAATTACAGAAGAGTTAAGAAATAGACAGTAACCTTCAGGATTCCTGCATGTACAACAATAAATTCTAGTGTGCTTTTTGTTGCTTTCTTTTTCAGGCACTTTATGAAAATATGCTGGTGGAGCTGCCATTTGCTAGTTTTTTCCTCTCAAAATTACTGGGGACAAGTGCTGATGTTGATATTCATCATTTAGCTTCATTAGATCCGGAAATGTACAAAAATTTGCTTTTTCTCAAGAGCTATGAGGGGGATGTAGAAGAACTTGGACTAAACTTCACTGTGGTAAATAATGACCTTGGGGAAGCACAGGTAAGAAGGGCTTTCAATTCTTTTTTCTTTTATGTATGACTGATGAATCATTACTACCCCTGCTAATTAATTTTTTAATTTAAATGTGATAGGAAACAACTGTTAAGGGTGCTGTGAGGTATCAGTAGGTACTTGGACTAGTATTTGGAGTAGACAGTAACTAACTGTGTACTTAAAAACAACTTTTGATGATGACTTAAAAGTCTGATCTTTTAAGTAATAAACTATGGTGATTATTTTGTAACAGTCATACATGTAAAGTTCTATTGTCTGAGATAATTTCTTGCACAAAATATTTTATGTTGGTTCTTCAATTGCACTTGAAAGAATTGCAGAAGTTAGATGATGATTTATAGATGTACTGCCTGGTTTTGAACTGGAATTAGCTGTTATAGTGGTTTAAATAATAATGCTGGTAATGACTCTGTTGTGAGATAAGCATTGTCTTCTTTATCTGTAATTTTCAAAGTAGAGAACGTGAAGTTTGACCAACCGGGCCCCATTTTGTTGTAAGAGTTGGTGTTGAGTGCTTCTAAAAAGCAGTTATTTAGGTGCTTAAGTATGACTTTTTAATGCAATTGTACTGAATAATTTGATTGTGGCTTTTCTTTTCTGTGTTCTATGTACTAAAGATCACTTACACTCACAGTAGGAAGTAAATGTCACTGGAGCTTTAAAAGCATGTCTTTGTGGGCTAATGCAGTTAACCTCCTTAGGTAAAGTGGTTTGTCATGCTTCCCCTTTCATTTTTGAGGATTTAAAATGGTATTCTACTTAAGGTCTACTTAATAATGGCATGTAATTGGATCAAAAAAGTAAACTTGACCACATTGTGATGTGCAGCAGCACCCAAATTCATCCTCTCTTGAGGAAGAAGCAGAGAGTCTAGAAGAGGGTAAGCAATTATCTGGGATTTGACTGTTGCCCTCAAATCTGAATTGCATTAAGTTTTACAACAGTATACTTCGATTTGGGGTTCCTAAAGCATACTAAAGGAGAGTCAACACTTGCCTGATATAAGTAATGTTTAACACATACCATATGTCATTTTGTCCCCTGGATTACACTCCCTATATGAAAACATCTGACTTGCTCTGTCTTTAGAGAAACACTCAAAAATTTGATATAAAGACACGTCCTACAGATACACCGAGAAGCACATTCTTAAAGTGCTTGCTCTGTTGTACCCTGTGCCCTGAGTGACTGGTACTGAGCTGAGGTCTGCAGTATCCAGGTTTGGTTTAAAGGGTGCAAAGCAGACAAGATGGCAGTTTCCAATATAACCTGGGATTTTCAAGGAGGGAGAGAAGTCTACATTTTAAAGCCATTTGTTTAACTGCACTTAAAATAGTAGCTTCATTGTCACAGCTAATAAAAATCCAGTTTAGCCTCTAATTAAAAATGAAAAGTAGCAATTTTCTGGAGAGGTTTTGGTTTCCATACTTCAGGCATCTACTCAGTATGTCCTTAAAAAGTAGCCACACAAGTTAGAACTACCTCCCTCAAAACGATATAGAAAGGGGAAGTACCTTAGAAATAACACAGAAGGAGATCGAAGGTAAAAGATGTTGCCAGATCTACCTACTGCAACAAAAAGTGGTAAAAAGTGCATTCTTGCCAGTAAGCCTAATTTGTTCATTAAAATTCTCTGAGGGCTATGGCATATTATCAAGACTTTTGATTTGTAGTTGTTTAGCATAATCTTAAAAGGAAGATTAAATGTAATAGTGAGTTTCCGGGTAACTAAATGAAATGTAAGCTAAAATAATTGTTCTGGTGCTGGTTTACTGTGTTTATACTTGGAGAGAGAAAAATGTACCCATGAAGTATAACCATCTTTTTATGGGACTGACTGCATGTTAGTGTAATTCAACAGAACCCATTGGTCGTTGTCATTGTCTTCTGTCTTTCAATGCAACAAGTTATATTTTATACTTCATTTCATTACCTTAGTAAACCTCATATGGATAAATACATTTTGTTTGCTGTTTGACTTTAACCACTGCATACTAATGGATTGTGCCAAGGTAAGGCTAATTTACTTTAGGAAAAGAGCTTAATTTGCACTCCTTATGTTGAATGTACATTATCTCTAGTTTTCAGCTAAACAACCACTTTAGTGTTTAATAAATTAGTGTCAAATAAATGCATCATAAATCTATCATTGTAAATAGCTGTCCCCGTGGCTGTGTCCATTCACCAACTGTGGCACAAAAGCATTATCTGCAATGAAGGACACATGCAAAAGGGGGTCTATTGCCTCTGTCAGTAGTAGAAGGTAGAAATTCTATTATGAGTGTATTGATTCCAGTCCTGTAATGTGCTTTTAGATCCCATTAAACTATTGTCAAAGTGCATTCACCAGAAGTTGAAAAAGGTACTTAATAATTTGCACATTAGACCTGCTAATTAGGGGAGCTATGCTATCAACCTTATCTTCCAACCCCGAATAGCTTTCGCTTTTGATAAAGAACTATCTAATGCAGTGATACCAGCCTGCATTGCAACTGTTGGGTCTCCTGCATAAAATGGTGGCCAGTAAAAAAGTCTTAAAAGGATGTCAGGTGTCTTCAAGTAGCTGTGCATATTGATTTAATTTTTCCTTTTATCTTGTAGATTAGGTGGTGATAAAATGGTTATAAAAAGTCTATAATAAGAATAAGGTTAACAAATGCAAGAAAATACATTGTCTTTTCAGACCTCTCTCCCTCCCCTTTTCTCAATGAGGAGAGTGAGTTTTGCACCTGTTCAGGGGAAGAGAGGAAGATGCAAATAGGCATTTCTCTTCCTTCAGAAATGTTAGATACTGTACTCCAGCAAGTCTTCTCAAACAGCGATTCTTGAGATTACAAGGATCTTGAGTGTGATCAGAAGATTCTGTAAAGTGTAAAAGCACTAATCCACAGAAAAGCACGTGGCAGCAGTTTCTGTGAAATCTATATGTTATGGAAGTTGGTGCTGAGAGACCTTCCTGGGCTTCTTAAACAGGTGTGAATGCCATTGGTGTCACTGAAAATACACTGACTCACTAAAGGGAAGTTCTTTGCCTTTAATTTTCTTTGAGAGAAAATTTTGAAGCCTTAAAATTAGTTCTGAAAATTTCTGTCTTTGCAACTTCTTGAATGGGATACAGCAGCTTAGATAAATGATTTTGGAGGTTTTTCAGAAGCAAAGTATTTAAGCTGAGGCTGATCCTTCTCAGGCAGATTCATAACACAGCAAATGCATTCTCAGGCATTCATATGCCATCTCCTACCTGGAACTCCTGCCTGAACATCTGGAAAGCAGATGGCAGGGAAAGACAGAAAAAACCCCCACTTTTACTGACTTACTTTCAGAATGGTGGAAAAAACTCAGGGATGATATGAACAAAAGTGATGAGAGCTCAAGAAAAAAGATAAAATATTTTTATTTGTTGAAAAAACAAGTCCGTAGGAGTTTTTGGCTATCTATTAGAGAGCTTTGTAGAACTGCACTGGAGGTTCTGTAATTCTCTGAAAAGATACGTGTCTTACGTCCTCATGCACAAAAAAAGAACATCTAGATTACTCTAGATGACAGGTCCCTTTTCCTAATGTATTTGGCACTTTACCTTTTTTCTCTCTTGGATTGGGAAGGAGCTACAATTGGCAGATCTGTGTGAGCAGCCTCTAGCATTAAGTTTTTTTGCCAACAGAGACTTGCCTTTTTCTGCCCATCATCACGTTGCAATTCAACTTTTTGTGACAGATTAGCCAGAAGATAAATCCTCTGAATTCTGCTTGACAAACATTGTTAGTCACTGTTTTGCTGATTTTTGGTGTGTATTTAATTCATTATTATGATAATGTTCAAAATAGATCTAATAACTCAAAATGTCTGAGCTGTTCACTTGAACTGCAACCCTATGTAAAGTAGAGATTTACTTTTTTTTTTTAACATAAACTGTTGTGGGTTTCCTAAATAAGAATATAAATTGATTTATTTTTAGTCTGTACCTGCAGAAACATTAAATTCATAGCCAAGAAATCCTGAAGTGCAGGCAAATGTGGTTCCCAGTGTATCTAACCTTCAGTGAGAGGCCTGATGCAATAGTTCTGTCTGCAGTACTAAAAAATGCAAAGCGCCTTTGCTTTCATATTTTTGAAAATATGGGACTTTTCAGTCCCATTTTGATAATTCCCCTTCATTTTTGAAGACATACTTTGTGCATAGAGAATCAAATTCAGTTATCTCTTTTATTGTCTGAATGATCTGAATACTTATATAAATTATGTGTATGGTTGATTGCCTTTAATACGTGCAGTTTTGATCATGAACCAAGTTAAAATGCGTTTGTGTTTGTTTGTTTGTTTGTTTAAACTGAGATCTACAAAACAGAAACAAAGATTGTGACACAATTCCAGCCTGGCCTATCCCGTGCAACCTGCGTTATTGCCTTGCACCATCTAGTGGCGAAAATTGGGGAGAAAAGTGAAAATGCAAGGTGATAGAGCTTTTAGGGTGCATTAAGTTGTGCTGTGGCGTTTTGAAAAGGAACTGTTCAATAGTCATCCCTGACTTTTAGAATTAAGTGGGAATCGTGCAATAGTTTCTTTAAAACGCCACGAAGACGAATGACTGAAAAGTGAACTGCATTGACATTTACTGTAGCTTTACTCCTACCAAGTGTTACTGTTTTCTGCCTCTGTTTTACATCCTTCTTAGCCTTTATGGCATAATATATTTATTGTTCATGCTACATTATCCATTTTGTTTCAGTCTTGGATGTTACTTTGACAAAACAGTGGTAAAATTAACCTCCCACTGACAAACTCTGAAAATGGATAGTCAGATCACCGGACAACTCCAGGAGATGTAGTTAACTGACTGCTGTGCTCCTACATGTGGCAGTGCAGGGCTGTGGGGAGGAAGGGGAGCTACAGAAGGGTTGTTGGATCAGAAATCAAGGTTTGCTAATTAAAAATATAAAAATAAAGGAATAAGAGGATTTCTTAAAAAAACCCACCTTTGTCCTGTTTTCTGAAACTAGTGGTCAGAAAGAGTACAACAGTTTTGCAGGAAGAACATTATAGGGACATAGTAGTTTTTATTATAGAATAAATACAGCTTTTCTGACATCCTTGGAACACTGTGGAGCCAATGTTGTCACAATGCAAATGTAAATTAATCTGTATCCCATTTGTGTTTGCTGACCTGCAGGGAAGGTCACATGTTTTACTCCACTTGCTGGAATGAAACTTAAAATACAGTAGTTTTCTAAATCACCCTGCCAGTAGTTCTCTTTTGCTGTTTTAGGAAGGAGTTCAGTTCAGGCATATTTTTGTGTAAATACTGAGCTCACAGAAATAATTGTATGCAAATGGAGCAATATATATTAGTGTATTGTTGGTGTCCCTATTCTTAAGAGAAGCTTGCTGAGTTAGGTGATACAAATATTCTTGACTATGGCCCATTTCAGTGTGTCCATACCTCAGAGAGAAGGATTGTATTGAGTGAAGTAGTGTCAAAGAACAAGGAATTCTGCACTTCTGCAAAACAAGCAGAGAAGCTTTTTAAGTGGGAAGATAGTGAAGTATTAGTAGTGTTGAGGTGTCAACACTGATCTCTTCATGTGGAACATCATTGGTAGCTCTGATCCTGTAAAGCTAAAGAGGACAAAAATTTAGTAAGTAAGAGAAAGCTTTCTGATCTTGTTAGGCTTTGTAAAAGGGTATTTTATGGGAGGAAATTAAAGAAACCTGACTTACTTTAGTTCAGTAAAAAAATCTCTGGGAGGATTAACACAGTTCCTGCCCATAAGTAATACATCATGGATATAATTGAGGAGGAAGGAGGGACCTGGTTAAGCTGTAGGACAGTATTGAACTAAGGACAAATGGTTATGAACAAACTTTACCCATTGGATTTGCAGTGACGATGTTTCTAGTCAATAACTGGATTCATCTGATGATTAACTTCCCTGTGATAGTAGTAAAATTACTGCAATGGGATGAAACACAGTATGTTTCAGCGTCGTTGTCTGCAGTAGCAGAGAGAGAGCAGTGCAGGGGCCCCTTCTCATCAGCTGTATCCACTGTGGTATGGAACAAGTCCCATACTTACATTAATAGTTGTGGATTTCAGGAGCAAAAATATCTTCACCCTCAGGCCAGTCAGTGGCCCCAGACACTGGCCTGTACCCCTGGAGTGGCTGGCTGGATCCCAGGGAGAGCCCCCCTATCTGTTGTGTCCCTGGTTCTTGTCGCAGGGGACTCTCTCATAAGGGAGCGAGCTCATGTGTACAGGGTATGAAATGGTGTCAGCTAAACTGACACCTTCCTTTTACTTAATTCTTCCGGGAGTGGGGTTTAAGCATAGTCAGTACTACCTGCACACAGAGGTGGTTGGAGTATTGATGAGATATTTTACTGTAGGCATTAACAAAAGCAAGAGACTTGCAGTTGAAGGAATAAAGTGGGAAGTAAGATATATTTTTAACACTTATTGTAATTCAGGTTGTGGTAGCTTACCAAAGAAAGTGGTAGATACTCCATCACAGGATTGCCTGTCTGTGAAAAAATGTTCTCTAAGTCGTCTATGGATTTATGGAGTTAAATACAGGAATCTTTAGACAGAATCCTCTGGCCTGTGTTATCTGGGAGTTCGGAATTTACAGGTCTTAATGGTCTCTTTCTCCTTAAAAAGCTATGAATCATTCAAAAATCTGAATGCTCAAAAGCACTGTGAATTTTTAATCTTACCATTTTGTACATTTGACTTAGCACCAGAACAGCCCACATTATTAGTAGCATGTTACAAAAGGAGTTATTCATATGTTTAATTCTCTGTGCTTTAAAGTTGTGATCATTATCACATACTGAAGTGCACAGTTTAAAAAAAAATTACTCCAGAGTGTAGAAAAACAAACGGTTTCTGGAAGAGTTCAGAAGGTGACAGTATCTCAGCTTTTCAGGGTTTTTTATTCTCTTAGTACTCTAATGGTCTCTTCCAATTGGACTGCTACTTCACAAAATCAACCTCATGCAGTAAAGAGTAGAATATACAAGGGCCTGTAGTATTTTAGTAACAACTATCTTTGATCCTTTGATCTTAATGCAATTACAGTTATCTTTGGTTTTGAGGTTTTTCTTTAAAAATTCTACCGTACTGAAGTACGTGGTGTACTTGAAGGACGAAAGTTAAGCTTCTCCATAGAAAAAAAAGGTTGAGGCTTGATTTGTTTCTTTGTTTTTCACTTTTATTGAATGTACTGAGCATGTGTAGTTTGGATTTTCAGCAGTAGGAGTTGCAAATGTTAAGCATTCTGTAAATCAGAATTTTAACTCAGAAGACATTGCTTTTACCATAACCTGACCCTGCAGAATTCACCAGCACCAAACAGTTAGAGAAGAGCCCAGCCAGACCCACACAGCTTTCCTAATCCAGCTGGAAGGAGAGTGCTCTGTGTGAGCTCTGTGCTTATACAGGCTACACTTTCTTCCAGGGTACTTACTAGCATCAGTGGAGCTGGGCTGAGCTTGCCAAGGGGCATATTTTCACCTCAGTTTCTGTCCAACTTGCACTGGTGAATTTGGTGTTACACACTGCCCCTGTAAAAGAGCTTTGACTCCTGAATCTGCTTTCTGCTTGATAAACCATGGGGCCATGTGATCAGCTGCAATGGCACCTGCAGGTCTAGGTCTAAAAACTGGATGCCATAGAATCTGCTCTTGCAAGTAAACAGATACAAAGCGCTACCTTTATAACTCATAATCTTTGATCTTACTTTGAAGTGGCTATTCTTGAGTGTATTCTGGTCAACCTCAAATATGTACATCACTTACTAAAATGTTTTGCAGTTCAGTTTTGTGGTTACAGCACGCAGAATTAAAGGTTATCAAGGTGATGAAAATTGCTGTGTTTCTAGGTGGTTGAGCTGAAGCCAGGTGGAAAAGACATTCCCGTTACCAGCGCTAACCGAATCGCCTACATCCACCTGGTGGCAGACTACAGGCTAAACAAACAAATCCGGCAGCATTGCCTGGCTTTCCGTCAGGGGCTGGCCAATGTCGTGAATCTTGAGTGGCTTCGAATGTTTGATCAACAGGAGATACAGGTATTTCTGTTTAAAACTGCAGGAAATGATTGCTTTAGACAGAATTAAATCCTGGGGGGTTGCCTGTAATGTAACAGTCTGATTTCCTTCGCTGTTAGGTTCTGACTTCTGGTGCCCAAGTTCCTATTAGTTTGGATGATCTTAAGTCTTTCACAAATTATTCAGGTAAGCATATTTTGCTTAAATAAAAAAAAAAAAAAGTATTGACTTAGCAATAAATAAACTTGCTTTTTACCCTAGCTTTTAGGAAAAAGTTATAGGGTCATTCTTGTTACCTTTGGCCAAACTCTGTGGACAGGCCTGAATTTCAGAAGATTGGCTAAAATTGCAACCCAATTTTATAAATGCTGGGAAATAGGGATATGCAGTTGATTTTATTCACACACTTACATGCAAGTTTGTAGCTGGATAATTAGAGGATGTTTCTTTTCTAAATTAAAGTTAGTCAGTGATTGTGTCTGGTTGACCTGAAAATAAGTTTGCAAGGGACTTTGGGATAGTTGTTTCTATCACCACATTCAGATACTTACCATTTCTCAGACAGTCTGAAGAGAGAAATCTTATTTTTCCCCTGTGAGAAGTGCAAGGTATCTTACTTCATTTTTCCCCCTGCCTTTATCATGAATGTAATAAAAAATTAGCTACTAAATCATCAGTTCACATTTGGGCTTACCTCAAGGTAAGTTGATTCATTCAGTAACATCTTGGGTCTTGCAGATTTTGCACACTCCTGGAGTAAAAAGCAGTAATCTGGAGTTATTAACTAAACTAAATAAAATTAATTTAAAATAGGATTCAATGAAGAAGACTCTGGTTAAGAAGCTGAGGGATATAGTAGCCATAGGTAAGCAATGAAACTGAAAATGCAGTGATCAGAAATCTGTATGTACTGGAAATTAGTAATATAAGCCTGCTGGTTACAATATTTTCCCCAGACTTTTCAAGATTGATGCTAGCTTTTCTGAAGAATTTATTTCTTGCATAAAACTCTTCTACCTGTAAATCATTTAAATCTCATTGTAGGTGGCTACACAGCAGACCATCCTGTAATTAAAATATTCTGGAGAGTTGTTGAAAGCTTCACCGATGAAGAGAAACGCAAACTACTCAAATTTGTAACAAGCTGCTCTCGCCCGCCTCTTCTGGGGTTTAAGGTGTGTGTCCTCTGACTCCCTGGCAAGTTTCTGTAAATGCTGCAGATGCTGATTGAAGCTTTTCTTGTCGGTAGGAACCTGCAATTTGAAAAGAATATTCCTTTGTCACTACAAAACCAGCTTCAATATTTGCATTTGCATGTATAATAAGCATAGTTTTCAAATACTAAATGAAGTGTTGTTCTGTTGTTTTCTGTTTTAACTGCAAAACTTACAAACCCATTGGTTAGAGCATTTTCTGTGTGTCATGGAAGCTCCCTGCTGTCATTTTATGTTCCTGTGCAGAAGCAGAATTGCTACTAGTTTCAAGGAACAGGTTGAGTTAAGAACAGTGTCTTTCAAGTCAGGCAAAAGAGAAATTAGGATATAAAAGCAGCTCTTAAAATTGAACCTCTTAAATTAACCATTTAAGCAGGACATGTATTATGTTTTCTTTTAATTCACATTTACCTGCTCTTAGGTCCCAGCTTATTACCCTTTGTAGATAAATATTTTGGTGCTATTTCCAGATACTTATTTACAAGGAAGCTTAAGTATGAAGAAAACTTTTGTCTACTGCTGATAAAAACTAAAGAGAGGCCAAGGCAAGGTGAAGACATTTTGAAACTAAATTCTGCGGTTATTCTACCCATGATTTTCACTGGACTGCAAAATTTTGTTTAAGAACTGGCTGTGGACTTCGTTTCCTCTAAAATGTGTGAACATTCAGTGCTGTGTGGTGGTGTTACTATGTGGATAGCAACATATCCTTCATCTTCAATATCTATAATCTGTAGCTCAGCTATGCTTTTTTTATTGGCACTTTGGAGAGGAACAGGCACTTTCAGTTGGCAATTTGTCTGACTGCTCCGTGTGTCAACTTCAGGATGAAATAAATCAAAACATACTAACTAGGTCCCCTTTAGCAGTAAAGAGTGTCCATAGATTTGGATATGGAGACAATGGAGATGGTTGCTTAATCACATGAATCCTGTCTAGGATATTTGTTGGTCGATCTATTTGACTGATTATTTAAAAGCCTGCAAGCATTTCTCCTAAACTGCCAAAGTCCATGTGAATATCACTGTACCGTTCTCTACCAACTAACAGAACAGCAGGAAGGACAGTTAGAAAACTGTGGGATGAGACCAAGATAGAACAGTGCACATCAGTCATGAGAGGCAGGGAGAACTGGGAAACAACTGTGTGGAAACCAAGTAAACAGAAGTCTCTGTTTGTTGTCACCCTCTTTGTTTACAAGGGGAGAGGGGGAAATGCAGATGCAGGTACCTGGCTTTGAGGTAGCCAATGTGACATTTGAAGAGATGGAGGAGGTGAATCAAAAGTATAAAAATATTAAGGCTGATGGTGACACAGCTAAATGTGGAAAGCTGAAGTTTGTGTGTGCACTGGGGAGATAGGCCACAAACTGACTTTTAACATATTGGACTAGTCAAAAATGGAAGTGACTGCAGTCATATCTTGTTAGTAGGGATTTACCACCAAACCAGGAGCTTGCCAGGAAATGTTTACCAGAAAAGGAGGTGGGTAACTGGTATTTCCATCAGCAGTAATGTCTTGGTAGCCCATGAGAGTGTGTTGTTTAGAGCTTCGAAGGTGAAGAGTGTGAACTCCCAGGAGCACTGACTATTACTGGCCAAATAACTCTGAACGTATTTACAATGATGTTAGACATTGACACAAATGATTTTCAAAATTTGTTTGCACTGTTGTAGTGTACTGTGTTTTTCTGAGAGAAACACGATTTCTGGTTCTCACTCTGAAATCTTCTGTATGCTTTATATTGTGGGACTGGCACGTTTTCTTCAAGTTAATGTGTGTTAATTTAAGATAAGGAAATGTCTTGACATTCGTAGGTTGTAGATAGCACAGTCTAGATTTGCATCATTTAAAAATTTTAAACTTTCACTGCCAGAGTCAGGCTCAGAATAACATTTACTAAAGCTAATTAAAGTTTAATATGTTTAATGAATGTCATTGTTACAGACAAAAAAAAATCATTAAAGTGTGGTTGAAAATTGTTAAGTTCCAATCAGGTCACATAATAAATTGATGATACTTTTCACTTCCAAACTATTGCAGTTTCCCGCTGTACAGTGTTTAATTATGCAAAAAATGGTGCCCTTGGCATGACATTTCAATTTAGAACTCCATTTTTCCATTTTTAAAGCTAAAGTAGAGGAATTCAATTAGCATTTTGAAAGGAACACTAAAAATGCAGCATTTTAGCTGTGAAATACTTTTAAGGCCTCCATTTGAACAATAATTTAACTTAGAATCTCATTGACCTTTTGCCTTTGGAGCTGGAATTTTTCTCCAGTTTCTAAAATCAGAACTTTTTTACCTCAGGCAAGCATTTGATAAAATGAATACTATCTTGCCAGCAAAAGCAGTGCTCTAGAGGTAACAGCTAAATACCTTTTTCACTATACTCTTTCTCAGAAATAAAAAAAAAGGCTGCTATTAAAACAATTAAATATTGCATACAAAATGTCTTTAAAATGTCTTCTTCAGATCAGTAGTTATCAGAAGAATAGTCAGAGTTTGACAAGGTTATATCATTACAGGCTAACTATACACATTAGTGTTATGTTGTTGTAGCATTGTAAATTTGTATGATAGACTGTATGAACAATAACAAATTGTTACATTTTCCTTAGAGCCAAATAAATTGCTTTGTGTTTTGCAAATTAATAGATTTTGGTGGCGGCAAGGTAGAGGGAGGCACTATGCAATTCATAGGTGGTTTTGGTGCTAATGAAAGAAAATGCCATTTGAGTATGTCACAGGTGTTAATCTGGTGATTTACTTCCAGAAATGCATGCCAGCTGCTACAGGATGGGATTTGGCTTGTATGTCTTGTTTTGATATGTTTTTTGTTGTTGTTTGTTACATTTTCCAGGAGTTATATCCTGCATTTTGCATTCACAATGGAGGATCTGATTTAGACAGGCTACCCACTGCCAGTACCTGCATGAACTTGCTGAAGCTTCCTGAGTTTTATGACGAGAATCTGATGAGAAGCAAACTCCTTTATGCCATTGAATGTGCTGCTGGATTTGAATTAAGCTGAGTCGAACTGATGCTTATTTGGATGATCTGCAGAGGAACTAACCAGTGCCTACTCTATAAGCAGCACCCATACCCAAGCAGTTTTAAGGGAATTCTGTCTAGATTTTTGCAGCTCTTGTGTCTTATCAAATGCCCTCAAATAGGTTTCATTTCTAAACACGATTTCTTAGTTAGCTTTCATTACTGAATATTATGTTGACACTGCTTTTTGATTCAAAACAATGAATGCCATTTGCAGTGTGGCTGATTTCTGTGTTTATGTGAAGAAGGAGCACATTTAAAGAACAGTGACATCTCAGTGAAATTAACCAAAGATGAAGCTTTGGCTTTGTGCTGTTCAAACATAAATAATTTTACAAACTGGCAATAAAGTTGTGTACCATGTAGTGCATTGGGATGAGACAGGGCTAACATCTTGCAATTAATGTTTTAGATGGAAGGGAAGCAGATGTTTGCAGATATCCCAGAACTGAGGATGAAAATGCTCATTTCTGGTAACCTAACATCTTTACTTATGTTGTAGAATTGTTTACAAGTCATAGAGAGATGGGCAATCACCAACTGTATGAAGTTTAACAAGGGCAAGTGCCACATTCTGCACCTGGGACAGGGCAACCCTTGTTGTGTGTATAGACTGGGGAATGAAGGGCTGGAGACCAGCTTCAACAGGGGACCTGGGATTCCTGGTCCTCAGCAAGTGGAATATGAGCCAGCAGTGGCCTGGCAGCCGGGAGGGCCAGCCCTGTCCTGGGGGGCATCAGGCACAGCATCACCAACTGGGCAAGGGAGGGGATTGTCCCGCTCTGCTCTGTACTGGGGCAGCCTCACCTTGGGTATTGTGTGCACTTTTGGGTATCACGATAAAAGAAGGATATTAAACTATTATAGAGTGTCCAAAGGAGGACAATGAAGGTGGTGAAGGGCCTTGAGGGGAAGCATGTGAGGAGCGGCTGAGGTCACTTGGTCTGTTCAGGCTGGAGAAGAGGATGCTGAGGGAGACCTCACTGCAGTTACAGCTTCCTCCTGAGGGGCAGAGGAGGGGCAGGCACTGATCTCTGCTCTGTGGTGACCAGGGACAGGACCCGAGGCAATGGCCTGATGTTGCGTCAGGGGAGGTTTAGGTTGGATATCAGGAAAAGGTTCTTCACCCAGAGGATGGTTGGGCACTGAACAGGCTCCCCAGGGTCACTTCACCAAGCCTGAGAGAGTTCAAGAGGCGTTTGAACAGTTCTCTGGGGCACATGGTGTGGATCTTGGGGATGATCATATGCAGGACCAGAAGTTTTACTTTATGATCTTAGTGGGTCCTTTCTAACTCAGTGTATTCTGTGATTCTGTGATAGTTGTTGCAGGACTGAGTTTGTTTTATACTACCTTCCCTCAAGATGGTAGGCACTGAGATAAAGTGGGTATAATATTATATTTGTGCTTTCTGAAACACCTTGAAGAAATAGGATTCACATGATTTTAAGTTCAACATTTGACTGCATCATTATCACTTGGACACTGTTCTGAATGGATGTGAGTATCCGGGTTTTCTCTGTTCTGTTTTTGTCTTTTGTGCCCGTACAGGTTTTTTGGTTGGTTAGTTTGTTTTAAATGAATCAGAATCCTATGGCATACACAGTACATACAGAAATCATCACTTTGAAAAAATATACATGTAATAATAATTAAAATTATTTGAACCAAAGTTATCAGGCTTTACCTTTTATATTTGAAGCCTGTAGTGTTCACATTCCTTTTCCCTATAATTTCTTTCCATCTTAAATGCCATATCTGTACCGTAGACACTAATCAAATTAAATTTTTTTTGTGTGATTGAACAGTTTTTATATCCATGTCCCTGCAGTATTTCTGCTGAGAAAAGTAAGTGGGAATATGCTGCTTAATAAAATTTGTTATCTGGGGTAAAAATTTCTTTCGTGTGGGAGGAGCTGATCCTCTAGTAGTAGGCACATCATAGGGTTTTGTATGCAAACAGCAGTCAGTGTAAAAAAGGAATTATAGTTCAGACTGTAAGATTCATAAGTGCATCCCTCTGGACTTTAGTTTTATATTTTAAATCATCAAAAATTACAATCAAATTTGTATTCATCTCTTATGCAAAAAATTATTTTGCTGTTACTGGAAACTCCTCTGGATTTCCTATTTAATAAGCAGTAACCAGCAATATCCTTTTAAATGTGGGAAAACTGAGTGATTTTAAGATGTTTACTAGTAACCATATAAAAATGTATAATTTCTTAATTTGGGTAATAAATGAAGTGTTAAAATACTATTTGTAGTGTTGATGTACAGAAATAAAACAACTGGTTTTCTTTTTGGTTTTGCTTTAGGCTTTTTATTTATGTTAAGTGTTAACCCAACCTATTCTTTATCCCAAATTCTTTTCTTGTATATTTTTCTACATAAATTATGGAACTTGTAAAGAAGTTGAAAAAGAGATCAGTAATAGTGGAACTGCCTCCTCCTAATTGCAAAACCTGAACACTTCTTTTAGATAGCATTATTTATTTTAGAACCTAATGCTTTAAATATTTGGAAATTATTTTTCAATTCCATTATTTTGCTACATTGGGTAGTGTATCTGTATTTTGTAAAATTAAATTTTTCTATTAAATATTTGTATTTTGAAGATTGTGTTGGAGTCATGCCAAGTGCTGGTGACTGGTAGCATTTGCTTTCTGCTTTTGAAAAGGAGACAGTGCACACTATTCCTGTCTGTGACCAGGGAAGCAGTGGGTTCGACAGGGAGTTCAGGCTGGGGGAAGCATCAGCTGCAGAGAGATGAAATTGCAGGAGTCACAGAGCTGCAGGAAACTTCCACAGAGAACTTGAGTTTGCTGGAAATACTCTGACATTTTATTTCTTCGGTACATAGCACTCAGTGACCTTGTTTGTATATTCTGTACATTCGGTGTGAAATTCTGACAGTGGGAGGTCACTGAGAACAGTTGTAGCCCAGATTTCGTTCAGCTGGAAGGCTGCGCTGCAGCAGCTTCACCTCCCTCAGCATCCCGACTGCACTGAGAGGAGAGGGGGGCTGTCCTTTGGCAACCAGGGCTTCCTCTTCTGCCAGCTGTTTTCAGAGTCAGGATGAGGCACGAGTTCCTGCTTTTTCATGATCTATTGCTGGATATTTTAAGGAGCAGGAGATAAAAGCATGAGAAGAAACATAGGCGCATAGTCAGTCATGTTCTGAGGAGCTGGGGGTGAAAATGATCTCTCATAGCACTTATGTAGCAAGAATTGTTTCTGTGTGAAACTGGATTTTCTGTTTTTAAGAGAAGAGTAAACTGTCTCCCAGTTATGCTGCTCCCAGAGTTTAGGTAGCAGAGGCAGCAAGCACTCTGCATTCAAGTAACCTGAAATATTCTTGTATATTTGGCCATCAGAATTAGAGCAGTTATAATTATGGGTTTGGGGTTGGTTTCTGTACAAAGCAACCCTTGAAGTAAATTTCTGTACTACAGTGTTTTGTCCTCCTAGTTCAGTACTTGTTTTTTGAAAAATGACAGCATTTTATGATTGGTTTTTGTTTTCAAATAAATTTTGGTTTATAAGTTTGTAACCTGCTCTAAAAACACTTCTGTCAAGGTCTATATGATGGAAGAGGTTGCAAATTTTTCACCTCTACAAAATTAAAAGGCATTAAAAATGGAATAAAGAAATAAAATTATCACTTGGTCTGATTTTTTCAGATAGGGTTTTAGTCCTATTAGCTGGATTAAGAAAAATAAACAAACCACAACAAACCAAAACAGAAATGATAGGTCTTGTTTCTTAATGTCCGTTGTCTTCCCTCATGGCCCTGCAAGCTAGACTTGCATAAATTTCACTCCCTCATGATTTCTAGGGAGCATTTGTATATCTACAAAAGGGGAAAGGTTTTCCTCCAGTTTCATGTGTAAACACTGAGCTGACAGAAGTTTGATTTGAACAATAACTTCAGTTATTTTTGTGTGGGCTGCTCCATAATTTAAAGAAATAAAAAGAGCTTCCTGCTGCTATTAGTAGCAACATGAACAGTGTTTTTGGCACCACTTGGGTAATACAGCACAAACATCCTAATTCTATCCGATAAAGGGATTTGGAATTCAAAGAAGACATTTCGAGTGCAGTGAGCTCATAAATTTCAGTTCATACCAAAAACTATTTGTTAAATGCCAGTGAGACAGCACATACTCTTTTCACCACTGAAAAACAATACAGCACAGAAAAAAAAAAAAGGAAAAAACAACAGAAGAATATTTTGTTGGATCTGTAATTTTTTTTTGTATTTAAAATTATATGCAAAAACTTTACATTTGCTCATATACATGAATTTGTGTTAATAATGGTTTGTGATGTAAATGCTTGTTACCTTTCTTTTCATGATGCTTTGCCTGTCAGTGAAGGAGAAGAAGTTGAACGCGATCTGTAAAACTGATCAGGATATCTATATTTTTATTGACTTCTGCTTTTGTGAATAAAATAATTTGAGTTTTCTTGAAACTATGCAGAAACATTCATTTTTTTACAGTAAATTGGGCATTCTCTTTTTAAGCATTGATACTACTGAATAGATTCTAAAAGAAGCTAATATTAACTGCTCGTTGGTCTTGAAGTTACTACTGTTGGAACTGGCTGCCCAGAGCAGTGGTGGAGTCAGTGTCTCAGAGGGATTTAAAGGATGTGTGGCACTTAGGGACATGATTTAGTGGTGGGACTCAATCATCTTACAGGTCTTTTACAACCAAAACTGCCCTATGATTCTACTGCTTCAGGGTGATTTGTACCTTCAGTTTTCAAGCTGTGAAGTTCCCACTCTTCCAGCCAAGCTGCAGCTCTGAGGTTTAGCTTTGTTTCAATGTGTCTTTCTAACAACGCAGAGTAACATCACTTCACGTGCTTTGGAAAAACTTCTTCAAAATCTTTGGAAAGAGTGAAACTCTGTGGATAAAAACCTGAGGAGCTGTAATTCATGGTGAAGAATGCTGCTCTGTCAGCAAACACATACAAAAACGTCTCCTTCAGCTTCTGGAATTTTAGCAGATAACGTGGGCTCCTCTGAACGTGCAGTTTAATTTTGATCTCCTTTGATAATTACAATGATCTGCTTCCCTGAATGATGCCGAGAATTCGTGCCCCCAAAAAGGCGTAGAAAACTGCACAATTTGGGTCTCTATGCAGCCGAGGTATTTATTAAAGCAACGCTGGGGAACTCTTGGGTTAGCACCCTACAAGACAGTTCCAATTTGGTCAGTGTAAAGTCAGTATTTATACAATTTCTGTGAGGGATTACAACATTTCTACATAAATATTC
>JAWWEU010000081.1:8201997-8260556 GCA_035583155.1 Acropternis orthonyx
GGTGTGGTCGTCCTTTTGGGGAATATTACAAGGGGATTTCCTTTTACTTCATCATGGTGGTGGTCGTATTTCTTCTCATCGTCATGAACTTTTCACCTCTCTGCTGTTTTTCGCTGACTTCAGGATGGGTTGTGTAAGAGCTGTGTACCCAAATTCCTTATCCCTATTATCTCCTTGTAAATTAGTGTAAACATACCTTTGTAGCCCACTAATCCCCAAATCCTGACTTCTAGCTAAACATCTCCCAGGAATTTTGTGCTAACTCTTTGGGGTCCTAGGTTTTGCCCCGCTTCAGCTTATTTATTTTCATTGCTAAATACATTTTTAGTTCCACTGTAGTATTTATAAAGTTAGTGTTGTGCATGTTTATTTTTGAATACCTAAAATCAGAGCATATAAGCTTCAACTTAACCTGCCACTAAAACTGCAGTAAACATAAAAAGACAGAAAACTCGTTTTTTAGGGCATTTCATAATTTGTAACATTAATAGAACACAAATGCCCAGGTGTCTTGCCTGTTTTTTAGTATGTATCTGATAGTCTGGAAAGCTCTTTAAGTTTCTCAAGTGTGTAGAGAGACAACACAAGGCAAAAAGTGATTGTGAAGTTAACACCAGTTGAATCCATCTGAAAGAACAGAATGGTTGAAGTCAGCATGAACGTCTGGAGATCACCTAGTCCAACCCCTCTGCTCAAAGCAGGGTCACCTACAGGAGGTTGCTCAAGACCTGATCTCTGTGGTGACCAGTGACAGAATCTGAGGGAAAGGCCTAATGTTGTGTCAGGGGAGGTTTAGGTTGGATATTAGGAAAAGGTTCTTCCCCCACAGGGTGGATGGACACTGAGCAGGGTCCCCAAGGCAGTAGTCACAGCACCAAGGCTGACAGAATTAAACAAGCAGTTGAATGATACTCTCAGGCACATGATACGACTCATGGGGATGGTTCTGTGCAGGGCCAGGAATTGGATTCAATGATCCTTGTGGGTCCCTTCCAGCTCAGCATATTCTGTGATTCTGTGACCTTGCCCCATGGAGTTTTGAATGTCTCTATGGATGGAGAATCCACAATTTCTCTGGACAACCTGTTTTCAGTGTTCAATTAACTTGGCAATAAAACATTTTTACCAAGTTTAAACACATTTCTTGTATTCCAGTTTCTACCCATTGCCTCCTGTCCTGCCACCGGTGGTACTAAGGAATCTGAGCCTTCTCCAGGCTGAAGAGCCCCAGTTCTCTCAGCCTCTCCTCATATGACACACACTCCAAAACATGAATCGTCTTTCTTTCTGACTTATTTGTTGGTGAACACAGCAGCATCTTCAAAATACCTTTGTGGACTTTGATGTGACTGGGGACCGAATAGATGACACTTACTCTCTTTCTTGTCAGATGCTTGTAGCTGTTAATCAGTGGCACTTGCCAGGTAGGGGTGGATTTAAGATTTTGTGGCTTTACTTTTTTGATTTCTAGTGCTGCTCTGACTTTTCAAGGATTTTGCAAATCTGTTATCAACGCAAAATAGCAGACTGCATAAAAACTGAGCTCTGAATTGTTTTCTCATTTATTGTTTTTATAGATACAATGCTAAACATTGATGCAAAGAACACAGGACTAGTGCTAAATGTTAAATTACCTAAACATGTATCTACTTTTTCTGCCACCAATGGTATCAAACATCTAGAAGAGCAACTCTAGAAAGATGCTTGGACAAACTGTTGTAATTTGGCTGTTTTCTAGAGCCTGGGTTGCCCAGAATTCAGCAAACCACATGACACAGTCAAACTGGAGGAACATGGGAATTCTGACTGGCACAAATGGGACATAAAGGCAGGCACAGATGTGCTGCAGCTTGATTTCATGCTGTCAAAGGATGAACTTTCTAAGGTGATGGTTAAATTGTTGTTATGTTTGTTGCCAGAATAGTTGCTCTCCAGCCTGGGACTAAGTTTCCCTGTCCACAGCTCCGTAGAAAACATACATTCTCTTTGCAGTTTGTTCATGTATTTATAGAAGCAGCTTGCTCAAATATCCTACTATATTTAACATCATTCTTTTCTGCATTCCCAGAGCAGCTGTTTGTTCATTCAGTGTAACATTTAACTGAAAAGTAGTTTTGCATTATTTCTATTTTATTCTTTGTTTATAGTTACACATAGTTCTTGATTGCTGAAGAAGTAAACAGGCGTTCACCAGATGGTGTTATTTCAGATCGTCTTGGTACTGCTGCTTGCCCAAATGTTAGACCTGGGAAAAGCATCTCTCCTCAGTTGCTATATAGTTTTGCTGAATGTTGTCAAACAAACCTTCTGAAGGAATTGTTTCCTTCCAGCCCTTGTGTCTTTAATTAAGAATAATTCTTTTCATTACAGTAAGAATAATTCTTTTCAATTACTCTGCTTGCTGTTTTTCCCCTCTGCACTTTCAGGCAAACAGCACCAGAGCTCAAAGTTCTGCAGGGATATGTTAGGTCTAATTATCTAGTAGATCTATCTGGCTATTGATGACATAGAATTAACTAATATTTGGCATTGGTATACGGATTAGAAAGCATATCCCTGCTGAAGTTAATGAACGTAAATGCTGATCAAGCTGTCCTTGCAAGGAATAAGCACTTGCCATAAGCTCTGAAATGTTTTGACTGCCCACAACAGTTCCTGGTTTGTTGTCTGCAGACCCCAAATAATCAGCAGAATACATCTGATGCTTCAGGAGGAATTGGCAAAACCACCAGCTACACTGAAACATTTTAACCACTTTCAAAAGCATCCCCTTGGCTCAGGCTTTTGCTTACAAAGAGGAGTCCAGGTAAACTTGCAGCCTCTAGATTACCCAAGGAGCACTGTACCAATAAAAACCGAGGTTGTGGTCGGCAGAAAAGCACTGGAGAATGCTAATGAAAATTGGTTATTTTTTGCTTTTAATGTTTCTACTGAAAGTTTTAAATGCTAGGTGTATTGCCCGTATTTCAAGTCTAATTGTTTCTGATAAGCTATCAGCAAAAAGTTAATGCTTGTATTTAATTAAGCGGCACTTTCCAGAATTACATTTCCAGCAATACTGTAATTAAATGACGTGAGAACAGTCTTTGATACATATGCTCATATTCTTTGTTAATACCAAAGATAGAATCTGTAAATCTGTAAATAGAAAAACTGGATGCATTAAGCAGCAGGGCAGAGCAGCGGGCTGGGAAGGCTACAGCCATTACCACCTCAAAAGGAGTAATATTAATGTCTCTCTAATGCAGCATTTTTAAGCATTTCTTGTGTTCTGATGGGCTTTTCATAATTGACCTCCATAAATCATAAAAGATGATTTAAAAAAAGAATCTGGGAATTATGTGAATTGCTAATACCTCCTGGAATGCTGCCATATTATTTCCATCATTGGGTTATAGCTACCAGTTAGGCCTGAATTCATCTCACTTAACTTCAGCCGTCTGTAAGGCAGCTGTCGAGGCACTTCCGATGCAGAGAGACAGCCCCGGGACAGAGCTGGGCAGTTCTTTCTTTACTAAAATACATCCCCAAAGTGGGTGGAATGAATTGTGCCCTGGAGGTGCCCTCTCCTTCTCTCCCTCTTCGTAGTCACTGGCCTTAAACCAGATGCCTGACTTTGAGGCAGCTGAAGTGAGGAGAAGCGAACCACACCTTTCCCTCATGTTCCCAGGTGAGAGCTGAAAGTTCTTGAACAATGAAGACCCTTTGATAACAGAGTTTATTATGACTCATGACTCAGCACCTGGATACCACCCCGGATCTGCCTTGATCTTTGATACCAGCTTTGACAGACCCTCCAGACCTTATCAGCTTTGTTATTGGAATGTTGATGCACTGCCAGCAACATCAGATTTAAGGCTCCTTCTGCTGCGAGCAGCTAGCCATAAAAACATAGAACACTTTGACTTTATACTTTTGCAAATACCTTTGAGGGTCTTCTAATCTAAAAGCTTTTCAGTTTTATTAGTCCTATAAATAGATCTAATTAAACATGTTAATGAAGCGAGTTATGTAATCCTTTTGGATTTCAGTAAAGCTTTTGATACTGTCTCTCACAGTATCCTTTCTGGACAAACTGTCCAGCCCACAGCTGGATTAACACATCATGCAGTGGGTGAGCAATTGACTCATGGGTGGGGCACAGAGAGTAACAGTGCATGGGGTGACATCAGACTGGTGACCTGGGGGTCCTGGTCAATGGCAGGTTGAATATGAGTGAGTAGTGCCCTGAGTGAGCAGCCAACCCTGTCCTGGGGGGCATCAGGCACAGCATCGCCAGCCAGGTGAGGGAGGGGATTGTCCCGCTCTGCTCTGCACTGGGGCGGCCTCACCTTGGATATTGCGTGCAGTTTTAGGTACCACAATATAAGAAAGATATTAAATTATTATAGACTGTCCAAAGGAGGGCCATGAGGATGGTGAAGGTACAGGAGATGAGGCTGTGTGAGGAGCGGCTGAGGTCACTGGTGTGTTCAGGCTGGAGAAGAGGAGACTGAGGGGACACCTCACTGCACTTACAGCTTCCTCCTGAGGGGCAGAGGAGGGGCAGAGGAGGGGCAGGCACTGATCTCTGCTCTGTGGTGACCAGGGACAGGACCCGAGGGAATGGCCTGAACTTGTGTCAGGGGAGGTTTAGGTTGGATATCAGGAAAAGGTTCTTCACCCCAGAGGGTGGTTGGGCACTGAACAGGCTCCCCAGGGCAGTGGTCACAGCACCAAGTGACAGTTCGAGAAGTGTTTGGACAATACTCTCAGGCACATGGCGGGATTCTTGGGGTTGTCCTGTGCAAGGCCAGGAGCTGGACTTCAATGACCCCTATGGGTCCTGGCCAGCTCAGGATATTCTATTATTCCATGCTACCATGTTGCCTCTCTCTGCAAGTCCTGTCTCTTTCCCATGACATTTCCTCTGTCTAGAAGGAAAGTGGCTTTGGCGCTTTACCTTATGCAGTGTTAACATTTTAAATGGAGACTGCAAGGCCCATCCATTGCATGGGGAATACTGACTGAGGCAGTTCTCATTTAAGGACTTTCAAACTATTGTAAGACATCTAAGTGTGATTAATGTTACGTTTCATTCTGAGAAATCTTAACTGAAATGAATGTGACTGAATATACAGATGAAATCGAACTGTGGGTCAGAAGAATTTTAATTAATTCTTGGGGAACTAGTCAGTCCTGTTCTGTGGTGCTTGAACTATGTGATGAGTGAGAGAAAGGGAGGGGAAAGCTTCTTCAGCAGTACCTGCTTTAGTTACAAACATCATTTTTGAGAGTGCTACTCTTAAAAGCAAAGTAATCATAGCCACAGTATCTGTTTTGAGCTTTGAGTGATCTGGGGGAGAAGCAGAGACTTTGCCTGGGCACATATGGATTAGATCACATTATCCGGAAAAAATCCTAGGGACTGAGCTGACCCACTGAAGCTCTCAGGGGTAAGAGGTGTGTGTGCTGCCACCCAGGGCTAAAGCAAGGAGTGCACTGGGCAGAACAGACTTTCCGTCCCTGCCTACCTGCAAGCAATGTTCTTCTGATCAGAAAACAAACAGAAACCAGGAAAACAAGGTCATGTTTTGAAATTACAATTTATATTTTTCTGTTAAATTCTACAGGAAGATGATCAAAAGAGGTAAAAATCTGTCACTGTTAATGTTTTTAGAGATTCATCCTGTTAATTTTGCAATCCTCAAATTACTGTTGCCTTGTAAAGTGGTTCTGTGCACTATGGTGTATGGTTAAACCCTGTCAAGATGACTTCAGGTGGAATGCTCAGTCATTTACCAAGGTCATCTTACCCTCACCAATGGGGAGCTTGAACCACAGGTGGGAGGCAGAAGCTTTTCCCTTTGGTAAGAACAGTCTGATGAATGCTGGGTTAGAGGCAGCCTCAGCCTGGAGTCTCTGGAATGACTTCCCTCCACACCTGAGACTTTGAGATATTAGTAGAAATCCCTTAGCTGCTACCTCTGTCCCATTGTTCCCCAGTGTCACCAAGCTGATGGAGGTCCCGTGGCACGCTGTGCCAGCCCGAGCTGCCTCCTGCAGAGACACTGTGAGTGGCTTCTGCCCGGCTGCAGGTCCAGAGCTCACCAAACCCGATGCTCACAAGTGTAAGGTGGTAAATCTCTCAGAACTGGGGCACTGGGGAGATTTCTGTAAGAGGCTCTGCAGAACCCAGCTCAGGTCAGCTGGGGATGAGCTGGGGACACACTGTTTTGCTACGGGAGTTTTGGGCATGCTGACTTTGCACGCTCACCTGGATCTCTGCAGTGTGTACTTCAGTCTGCCCGGCAGGACCTCTCCTGGTGGGCTTTGCCATGTGCTGTGTCTGTTGCAATCACCTGCCTTTCCCTGCAACACAGAGAACAAAAAATTAAATACCATGCACAATATAAACAAACTTTTAAAAATTCAACTCTTCTTGTTATTGTTCAGTGTTAGACATAATCTGAGCTATCAAAGATCGTAAGTTAAAAAAAAAGAGGTGCCTTAATAAATTATATTTGTAGTTGATTGCTCTGCAAACTACCAGCTCTGTAAAGTCTTGGGAAATGTCTTCATATCCCACTTCAAAGACAAGCATGAATGAAACAAAATATATTTTGGATTTTTTTTTTTTATAAATATATAAGGTTGGGGCTTTTTAATATATATATATATATATATCTATATATATATCTATATATCTATATATCTTTGTTTGGAAACATTTATTTGCATTCTATGTTTTGCTGTAGAAAATGCCAAACTGGATCTCATACAGCTTGCCCTGCCCTCAGCTGTGAGCAAGCACTTTATCTTCTCATACCTTACTTACTCCAAATGCAAAATTGGTCTCTAAGCCTTCCCAGATATTATTCCTATATTTGAAGGGTGATAATGGAGAGCCACCCTGTCTGGAGTCAGAACAGGGTTAGAAAGTCTATGGGCAAGTTAATGATAATAATTGAGCTAAAGCAGCCATGGTCCTGGTTATGTTGATGTAGACAGAGTTTTGATTTCAACCCCACAATTCCACATGGAATCATGCTTCTTTGCCATATTATACTTGTGTGGATAAATAGAAAATGTTATGGGTGGCATCCATTGTCCCTTAACTTTAATATAAAATCTGCTCTGTAAACAGGGCAAAGTGACAACCTCATGCACCACTTCTACCTTGTTTACTGCAGGTCAGATTTTTAGGACTCTTCATACTTTGTTTTCCTCTGCCATTGGTTACAAAAAACCCTCTTTTATTTCCACATCAAGATATGTTTAAGGCATTACATCAACATTTTATATGACCTCCTCCCACACCACACAGGACTGACCAGCTGCTTGCCTTTGCACTTGCTGGGCTGGGAATACTCTGAGGTTTGAACTTTACCTGTTAGGAAGAGCCTGTCTAACCTACTAGTAATTTGTTTTTTTTTTTTTTTTCTTTCCAGATGGATCAACAGCTTGGACTTCACAGCTGATGAGAAACTAATAATGGAGCGAGGTGTCTCTTTAATCTGATTTTGAAGACTTGTTTCCATGACCACATTTTAGCATCAGACCTCGAGGAACAGTATTTCTTTTGAAGCTTGTATTTCCCACAAGCACCAAGTCTATACTTAGGGTTGTCCTACCGTTTGCCTTGTTGATTTGTTTGAGGTTTTCCTCTGCCTTATGCAAAGCTGCCTTTTGTGTTTTTGAACTGACCGCACTCCCACACAAACACCTCCTAAATAATGAGTAGCCTTTTAATTGACTGTATTTGGGAAGCACGTATTTTATGTGCGGAAACCCTCTGACTTCGCTTTGGTGATCCATAAATTAATTCCTCCTCCACTTTTTAAATAAAGGGCAAGAATTATAATTTTACAGCAATTTAAAGCATGGACAAAGTCCACATTTTAAAAATAGAATAATAACTTGGCTACTTCTACTTTGCTCTCAGCCATGACACTCAGAAAACCACATGCTCATATATAACCCAGAGGATGCTCCAACACATTCACCCACTGCAGGGCACCCTGCCCTCAGAGGAATTCTGTGCCAGAGTTGCAATTTTTGAGACTACAATTAAACACACAAGGGGGAAGAAACTTTGTCATCTCACATTTAGCAGCCAAACTCACCCATTCAAAGAGTGTTTCTTTAAATTACTGATTGTTTCTTCACCTTTTCCCTCAGCACCACACCCGGGCATTGCTTTTTGCACTTCCCCTCACGGAATCACAGAGTGGCTCAAGTTGGAAGGGACCACAGTGGGTCATCTGTTCCACCCTCCCTGCTCAAGCAGGGTCATCCCAGAGCACATTGCACAGGGTTGTGTCCGGACAGCTCTTGAATATCCCCGGTGAGGGAGACTCCACACCCTCTCTGGGCAGTCTGTTCCAGTGCTTGGTCACTGCACAGTTTAGAAGTTCTTCCTCATGTTCAGGTGGAACTTGCTGTGCATCAGTTTCTGCCTGTTTCCTCTTGTCCTAGGGGTTGGCACCACTGAGAAGAGCCTGATCCATCCTCTTGACACCCCCAACTTCTGAGGCTAGAATAAGACGCACAAGGGGGAAGAAATTTTGTCATCTTACTTCCAGCAGCCGAACTCGCCCAGTCAGAGAGTGTTTCTTAAAAATCATTAGTTGTTCCTTCTCCCTCAGCAGCACAGCTGGGCATTGCTTCTTGTGTTTCCCCTCTGAGGAACCCGGTGGGGTCTCGCCCTGGGGGCTGAGGGGCAGCGGTGCTGCTGTGAGCGGGGAGCAGTGCCTGGGGAGCTCCTCCCTAGCCTGGGTAAGGATTCTTCTGCCAGTTCAATCTCCGTGACACTTCAACAGCTCAAGGCAATATTGCAGATCACGTTTATTTGGATGATAAGGTCATTTGCCATACACTAAACACCTGAAAGAAAGGAAAGCTTTGTGTTTTCTCAGTGCTCAGTTCCAATCTTCCCTGCAGCTGGCACTGGGATGGGCACTTTGGTGGGGCAGCTTCTCATCACTTCTACAAAGAACTGAAATTTCCTCGCTGCTCCAGCATTCATATATTGTAACTCAGAAGCTCAGCCTCTTGCTCCCCCTGTATTAAGCACGACTGCTTTGGGATGCACCTGTATGTGCAGTGGTCAGAAGGAATCTCAACATAAAAAAGATATTAAGCTATTAGAGAGCATCCAAAGGAGGGCCATTGTTTTGGCCCAAAGGAGAGTCTTTGTTTTGTCTTTAAGGTTGTCAAAAATCAGCATTGGTTTATCTTGGACTCTTTGGCTCTTTGGTCACGATCACAGTTCTGATTTTAGGGTGGTTCACTGGTCTGGGTCATCACTGGATACCGACAGCTTGTTCAGGTCTCTCTCATCTGATGACTTATGGTCCTGCAAAATACAGCACGGAAAACACGGATTAGTTTTCCCCCAAGGTTAAACTTCCTTGAGGCACACACACAGACTCTCTCCATCCTTCCTCATTGCTCGCCGCCTGTATCCCGGCCCTGGAGCGCAGACAGCCCCGCTCCCCCCTCCCCGTGCCGCCGCCAGGGGGCGCTGTGCTCCCGCCGCGGCGCTCGCGGCTCCCCGAGGGGCCGTTCCAGAAGCTTCCGGAAAGCGGCGGGGCGGAAGTGACGCGGGCGCGCTGGCGGCGCATCCTGTTTGGCGGCCGGTGCCGTGTGTGCCGGCGGGAGCGGCGCTGAGGGTGAGCCGGCGGGCACCGGGGGGACATGGGGCACGGCACCGGGGCACGGCGGGGACACCGGGCACGGCACCGCGGCACGACACCGGGGCAGGGCGGGGACACCGGGCACGGCACCGGGACACGGCGGGGACACCGGGCAGCCACGGCCCGTGTCAGGGACGTGGGGCCGCCCGCCGGGACGCGGCCGGCGCAGGCCCGGGGGGGCCGCGGCGCCGGAGCGGCCCCGAGGGCTCTGCCCGGCCCCGAGTGCTCTGCCCGGCCCCGGGGGCATCGCGGGGGCGTGCGGGGCGCCGTCCCCAGCTCGCGTTGTGGCCCGCCGGCCGCGAGGGCGAACACATGCCCGGTGGTTTCGGCGTGCGGAAGGTGCGGGCGAGCCCTGGTGCGTTAAACAGCCCTGGGAGCGCCTGCCCTGGCCCGGCCGTGCCGTGCCCTGCTTTGGCCACGCTCCCGCAGGGAGGGAGGGAGGGAGGGGATGCTGCGGCTCGGGCCGTCTCCGCCCGCAGGGAGAGCGCGGGGAATTGTCCTTAAGCTGGGACAGCGGGGATTCGGGTTAGGTATTAGAAACGTTATTCCGCTTTTGGGGTGATCGGGCAGTGGAATGGAGTGCCCGGGGAGCTGTTGGAGTCACGGCCCCGGGGGGCGTTCAGAGATGCCTGACGCTGACTTGATGGTTTGGGGGACACAGGGGCAGCGCTGCGGGCACGGCTGGGCCGGGCGTGCTTTCCCAGCCTCGGTAATTCTGAGCCAAACGCGCTGTTTTCCCCTCCGGTGGAAGCAGTGCGGTGAAGTTCTGCTCAGTGTTCATTACTCAGGGCAGGGTCGCTGGCGGGGTTTGTTGAGGGTGAGGTCGGCAGCGGGTCGGGTATTTGAACTCGCTGTTGCCAAGCTCTGAGCCGAGTTGAAAATTGACTCTGGCAGGTAAGGAACACAGTTTGTCGTCGGTATTTGCTGGACTTGAGAGGGGGCAGTGGGCTGGGAAGTGATTTGTGACCAGCGTTCATGTTTGCAGCAGCACTTTGAGCCGTGTTACTCTCCGAGCTCTCCGTGGCCGCTGAAACCCTGTATTGTAGGGTTGAGCCACGCTAACAAAGGTGTCAGAAAAGGTCCAAAATACTAAACAAATTTGGTTTGAATTCTGATAATAATAAACTCTTATTTAGACACATCATAAAATCTAAGTTTGTGGCAGTGTTAATGTGCACATGGTCAGACTTATGACGTTGCGTGGACAGTCAGTGATTAAATAGAGGTTTTTAAGATATAAAGTGTTAAAAAGTGATAAGAGCAAGGTGTTGACACAAAGGGAACAGCTGGAATGAAGTAAGGCTCTGCCTCTCCAGTCCTGCAGCAGAGGTTGCAGTCACTGCTGCCTGATGATCTTACTTTTTGTTTACAATTTGGAGATCCTTGTACTCCACTTAGGGATTTTATGTTCAGCTGATATCAAGAGCCTGGTAGTTAAAGAACTGTTTAGTTTGATGGATTATGTTGTCAGAGAAGATTTGTTTGGATCAATGAGTAAATGTATTTACAGATCTTGTCTCTGATTACTTTTTTTTTTTTAATAATTTTAAACAACGGGAATTTTAACTTACAGCAGAACACTGGTCTAACCTTATTTTGTCCTCTTGGCTCCCATGCTGCTTTCCCAGTGAACAGTAAGAGTGTGTCGGAAATGGAAGTTAAATCAGTACTAAATTTTCTTAAATGATCTCAGATAGTGGAGGAGAAATCTAAATTGCCACTTTTACTGGCAGCTCTGTTTAGACTGCAGTAGTAATAATAATTTCTGTATCTGTAAACTTCAAGGTTCCCCTTGTTCTCCATCAGACTCGTGTTTTTAGCACTTGTGCTTTCAGACTACAGCATGTTGTTATCCATATACCTTCTCTGTCTGGTATTTTCTCCTATCTTTCCTAGATTGGTACAGTTTGCTAATTTATCTTGGCTGGATTTGGGAAGAAAGCATGCAAGGCATCACCTCTGTGTAACACTGAAGTTTTGGTTAGAGGGCTAGTGTGTTTTGCTACTGTGTTGGTTTGGTTTGGTTTTTTTTTTGTTTTGTTTTTTTTTATTTTTAAATAGATACACACATTTCTTTCCTACTGTGTTCTTTCTTTCATCCACTAGAAGTTTTGTAATTTTTCTGGAGAGAGGGAACAGCTTATGTTAAATTATCATCGTAATATCAAGGATGTGTGAATTCCTAGCAGTATGTGGAGTGTCCTGAGGAAAGCAGTACCTGGTTTTCGGTTTGTTTTGCGTCTGTGCTGAACACACTGGTGCAGTGAGGTGTGCGAGGGATGAGGGTGGTGATTGTGTTGTACCCGAGTCCAGAGGCGTCGCAATTCCGGCCTGGAATCGACTGAAATGTCACCCCGGGTTGAGCACCGAGCGCAGCCACCCGTGAGAGCCTGAGCAGCTCTTGTGCCGCTGGCTGTGCAGGGGGGGCAGCTCGGCCCTGCTGGAGCACCTCCTGTCTCACACCGTGTACACACTGCTGTTCTGAAGGGAATCCATTGCCTTAATTTTCAGCTTAGTTGTGTGAGGTTTAATATTCTGGCATTGTGCTCCTTAAGTAGGAACTGCTCCATTTCTCTTAATAGCATTTGTAAAGAACCTCGTCAGCTGTGTCCTGAAAGCGTTTTTGGTCAACAGCTTTTCCTTTGTCTTATTCAAGGAATGGAAGGATTAGTGAGAAATTACTTAGCTTTGTCAAAACTTGTTGGATCTTGCATATGATGATTGTTTATTTCAAGATAGATTTATAATAAAACGGTAGTTGAGGGTATTAGTAGGTTTAAATTACGTTTTTTCATTTGAATGAAATACATTTGAATGGATGCTAGATTTTTCTAACATTTAAACTTAATGAAAATAGTATTGTACTTCTGTTTTTTTAACTGCTATGGAATAAATAACTCATGCATATGATTTCACTCCTACAGTTACTAGTTATAGGTTGTGTTTATGTTTTCTATTTGTTCTGAATAAATACTGAAATCCCACTGATATTAGTGAGGACTCGGTACCTAACAAGGATCATAAAGCTCATATAATAAGTCTGAAGTAATTCATAGCTACATTGCAAATGGTTTTCATTAAAACTTTGACTCTTTGATTAGAAATTCTTTTCTATCTTAAAATGTAGTCTGAATCTGTGACAGCCTGTCTGTGCTCTGAAAAAGAACTTCCTCTCTGCTTTAATGAAACTTTTTTTGTCATTGTTTTTGTTTTCTTTTTGTCTTAAATAAAATTATCATGACTCCAAAAATGCTTCAAGGGAAGTGTATAGAAATTTTTTTTCCCCTAAAGGATCATCTGATTGCATGTGATTACTTGGCTGAAGCTTTCTGGGCCTGATCTTTCGGTTGAGTCCTTCACTCTTTAATTGCGTAATCAAACCCAGATCATATATTTTTTTAAAATAAGATAGGAATATTTTTATTTTGTATAAAGTAGCCTTTTATGGTTAGTTTTAGGAGGGTGCCAGTCTTGCAGATATTTGTGACGCAATTCCAAATTTGGACACCTGAGTTGTTGTGCTTTGGAAAAATGCTCCTTTGCTTTAAGGAAAGCTCCCGCATAAGTCCCCCTTGATTTAGAGCCTGCTCAGAAATCAAATGGACATCAGCCAAAGGAGCGAGGGTGGCCTATTCACTGATCAACTTCCTTGCTCTGTTTTTGTTAGCCAGTTTACATTTCTTTCACAGATGAGGATTTTGGATTTCTTCTGTTTTCATTTTTGTTGCTTCACTGTTTTTAGTTGTTTCTTACTTGTTGCCTCTACAGGCTTTGTGCCAGGCAGTAAAACAGACCAAGCCCTCTAGTTCTTGTCAGAATTGTGTCTTGCTGCCCTTGGGGAGGAGAGGAGTGGACAGGGTTCTTTGTAACTTCTTGCCTTAAGGGGTGAGGGAGCCTTGTGTAGGTGTCTTCTTTTTGGTTGTGGTGGAGTTTTGTTGTAACCTTTTTTAAAATGGAACATGAACTGCAAGGTAAAAAAGCAATCAGCCTAGCCACCTTTTCCCTGTATGAACTGCATCCTCTCGTGTAATAATAACTGTATCCAAATCCCTTCTGCTTTCTGACATGGAAGCAGGATGTTTGTTCTGAGCATGAGATTAAACTAAGCTTTTTGGAATGTTCATTTTATTAGATTCATCTCCTGGGGATGCTGGAGTAGTATTAAAATGATGAGTATAAACATGGCTATTTAAGTTCATTTTACTAATTTTAATTGTACGGTAAATTTACATTTTTCCGTGAAACAATAAATCTCAGGAACCTGTGAAGTTAAACTGCATTATCTTTCCTATGCTCAGGTAAGTACAAGTTAAAAATATTGAGAATTTCAATATGCCTTAGTCTGCACTGCCCTGTGCACCTATCAGTTGGCGGAAAAAATTAATGTTGGTGCCTTGTTTAAATGTCTTTGTCAGATTAATTAATCACAAAATGTATACAGGTTTTCTTGCTCTATTATTGCACTCATCAGAGTTAAAATTTTTTTGTTTTTTTCTTTTTGTTCCTTAGCATTATTGAACTTCTTAGAAAACTTTTCTGGTGAAGAATGTGGGCATTTTTGTGTTAGCTCTGGTACAATGCTGGCAGAATGGGTCTTTGCGAGTTCAGTCGAGAGACTGCTCATGGTCTCAGCTCAGTTACGTGTGGCACATCCCAGATACTGTTGTTAGAACTGACACAGATATTTTGATTTTATTTGAGATTTGGCCAAGGTCTTGGGACTTGTGTGGCTTCCTGTGCTACTCAGTTGTGCTCCGCTCTGAGGAGTTGTGGTGTGAGAGTTGCCTTTGGTTAGGGCATAGGAGACACGGGAAATTGGATTCTATAACTAGTGTCTGTTGAAGTCAGTGACCTCTTCAAGACAGTGAGAGCTCCTTTAGCCACTAGTACAAATGTGTCTTGGAGGCCTTGGCAAATAGTTTTATGGTTCATCTTTATTTACCCTCTTTGAGATGGGTAACTTGGAGAGATAAGGCAAGTAAATAAAATTAATGGATTGCATTTGAAATCTATAGCTTATGAGCAAATGAAGTGACTGAACTTCTTCTAAAGTTTATTACTTTGAGAATATTTATATATGTCTCTAAAGTTACTGGACTGTAAATAATAAAAAGATTAACAAAGGTGTCTTAACTCTAAAAATCAAATGAAGAAATACTAGAAAACTTTGAAAGTGTGAGTTTGGAATTCCTTGTATGGCCCTGGATCCACAAGAGCACTAACATGACTGTAGTGTTCATTTTTGAAGGAGTGTAAAATTTCATCAGACCCAGCTCACATCCTACTTTCTAATAAAACGCTTGGAATGTGAAAAATCATATTTTTTTAAAATCAGATATTGCAATTCCCAGAGATCCTCAAGTGTGTGCATCATCTCTTAACATCCCGGAGACATCTCTGAGTTGCTCAGTTGCTGTTTGAGTAGGTCAGACTCAAGCTCAAGCTGAACTGGCAGTCAGAACAGGGTATTTATTCCTTCTGTGTTGCCAGTGGGATGCAACCCTTTATATATGTTCATCGAAAGCAGACAGGTACCAGGAATTGGATGGCTGTGCGACTTGCACAGGATGTTGATGACTGGCTGCTTCTGTGAACTGCATAAATCAGGAGTTTGGAACTCCATCTGGCTCTCCAGGTGACTGCACTAGTCACAAAGCTTGAGCTATTCTGGCATCTTTCAGGACTCTCTGTGCTGCCTGTTGCTTCATGGCCAGAAATAGATAACTTTTTCTGACTAAGCTGGCTGCAAAGGTCGCATGCCCCTTGCTGTCTGAATTCCCTCCTGGCTGCTCTAAGAATTTCTTGTTTGGATACTTTCCTCCCTTCCGTATTTAGTTAGGGGTGCTGCTTTGTCATCCCTTCTGGTTGTGCATCTGATTACTTGGTTTTCTTTGTCATCTGATCTTATAAAAGTTTATGGCTCTCTTCATATCTATCTCCTGCATTGCCTCTCATGCCTTTTATGTAGCTGAGGACTGTGCTGTAAAGAGAGTTTATGAGCTGGGTTTCAGGGTAACTGATGGAGCGCTGGGCTGGGGCTGGACTGGGCTGTGCGAGGAGAGCTTGAGCCTGGCCATGTGCTCCTATCAGTTGCCTTGAGTCAGTACAAGTGTTCAGGGCCTCTGCTGTGTCAGCCAGAACAAAGCTGACTTCTTCTGTGGGGACTGAGAAAACTATAAACTGTGGAAACTTTTGGTTCACATAAACACTTGCCTGTTTGATTTTCATGCTCCAAAGAAGGAGTTAGAGTAGCTGATAGCACACTGTAAACGTAGTGCAGTTACCAGCACAAGTAACTACAGGTTTCTGCAAGCAAACACAAAGGCCAGGAGATATTGTGCTTGTCTTTTCTTCTTCTGAGACTTTGAAGATTTTCTGGGGATGGAGGTGGGAAATGAGCAAATGTGGGCTGGCTTCCTCCTGGCTTTGCAAAAAACTCTCGAGTGCCTAGTTATTGAGCCTTGCTTGTATATTTGGAGACAAATTGTTTGACAGATTTCTTGTTGGAAGATTTTTGTCATGTCGTTTTGGTTGGGGTAGTTGAGTATTTTGCAGGGAGGTATATGGTTTGCATCTTGGGACTAGCCTTAAAAATGTTGGGGGGGGTTTTTTGTGTTAATTGGCAATTTTCTGTTGTGCAGGCTGATGGTTGTCCATAATCTGTTTTATTATAAGCTGATGGTGGCTGTTTCCTTAATTAAATATTTTAAATAATTTTGTTCTGAAAAGATTGCTGACGGAGGTCTTTTCTAGTTTGTGCGTATTGTTGGTTTTTTCGGGGACAGACAGGGGTTTGTGGGCGTGGTTGTTTTGGTCGTGGGTGTTTAGGGTTTTTTCAGTCTTACTGGCTCTTGAGCAAGCATCCAATTTTTTTTTCAGGGGGCTAAATGTTAGCTGACACTTTCATTTTTTTTTTTAAATTAAGCTGAACAAAAAAAGCTGCAGATGAATTTTCTTTGTGGAAATATTGATAAAACCTTTTTACATAGAAGAAAATAGTTCGTATGATAACTAAAATTTCAACAGTACAGTTTCTGCTTTCTGGTAACTAGCAGATAAAAATAACAATAAATCGGAGATGAACTTTTACTGTCACCTGGCTGTTTGATTAGGAGGAGAATATTAGCCATTTGTTTTCTTACGAGAGCTGCTGGCTTGTCTTAATTCCAGACTCTATATTAGTGGCAAGTAAAAACAACAACATTCTTGCTAAAGACAGAATATGCAAGCCTCAGGCATTATCTTTGGAATACATAATTCCTCTGTTCTTGAAGGGGTTGCTGTTTAGGGACAGAGTCATCTGTTAAGAGGGACTTCAGCACTGGTTTTTCGTCTGGGCTTCAGGCTTCTGTTGTTTAGGCTATATTGGTGTCTATATTGAGTCTGAACTTAACAACACTGCAGCATTGTTTTTAAACAAACAGCAAAGTGTTTGTAGACATATATGTTGAAATCAGCATGACTACCAGTATGCACAGCATTCTCTAGGCAAAGATGCGATTTATTTTTTACATCTAAGGTGATTTTTCTACATGCTTATTCTAGATAGAAGCTTGAGTTTTAAATTTTCACTCTAGGATAGGTGCCTGAATTGAGAGGAAAGCTAAAGCAAGTCTTATATTTAAGAAAAGGAGAATATGAAAAAAATTGTAAGTGGTATGGTCTGTGCTCCTGTTTTGTGGCTTCCTGCTGTTTGCTTACTGGTTTTAGGCTGGTATCTCCTGTTAGGAGGGGCTCTGACCTTTAGCCTTAAGCTTGACTCATACTGAATTCCCCCCTCTGATTTCTTTTTGTAACTATATGTTCCATATGTGCTATTGCTCATAAGGATTGACTATGGGATTTGGTAACAGACCTTGCTCCTCCTTTCTGTGTCATGAGCTGTTCTAATCCTTGTGTGGGAAACAGCAAAACTAGTGAGGCCAGTTGATAACAAATATTCTGAGATATTTTTGGTAATCTGTATGTTTACATATTGAACCCTGCCATTAGTATATTATTACTGGTGTTCTTAATGTTCGTTTTAATGCATGTCTCCCAACTTCCTTTGGCACTGGTCACAGTATTAACTATACCCTTACTATTTTTTTTTAATGGAGATTTCTTCAAAGGGCAAAGTGAATTAGAGGTCTGTTTACCTGCTACACTTTAATTTCATGTTTGTGGGACTCTGTGGTTAAGTAGATTGCTAAAACCACCCAAATTTTAAACACACATAGCTCCTCCAGTACATTTGCTTCTGTGAGTAGTTTGGAGTGGGGAGGCAGCATGGCAGGGTATCTCTTAAAACTGCCATTTGAGGAAATGTGTGTAACCACATCCCTAATTAAAGTTAATTAAGCTTTAACCTGCAGCAGCAACGCATTTTGAAGACATACCAATTTATTTTAAAAGGAAGTCTCTCATTAATGTTCATATTCCAGGATGTTGAAAGATATGTGTAAAACTAGTACAATACATTAATTTCAGAATATTTCACTGGGCTACATCATGCTTGATTCTTTCAGCATTTATGTGAAAAAACAGGAAAATGAGACTTTGCCTGGGCTAAAATGAAAAGCACTGAATGACTTGAGGGGAGGAAAAGTTATTTCATTGAATTTTTGTTCTTGATGCACGAGATAAGAGAATGTGACTAATACATTGCTGTATTGTTATATTCTGTGTGTATTTGGGTGACTTTTCCTGCAACAAGTTGATAACTCAGGGAAAACGTCAGGGCTTCCTTGTTCATAAAACTTGGAACAAACCAGCAGCAGTGGTAGGATGGAAGGGTGCTTGGAAGTTTTGCTAGAATGGAGACTTGTTACAGTGTAGGAGAGAAGCTGCCTTTGCAGGAACATGCAAAGCATTCTTGAAACTTTTAGAAAGATTCTTTCATCTTAGTAGTCATTTAATTGGAGTTCTCCTTGTAATTATTCTGTAATAAAGAAACTGTCAGTATTTAAATTTTATTTTTCTTTTAACATGTAGGTTTCTTTGGACACTTGTGAAAACTTTCTTCTTTTATACAAAGAAACACAGGGTGGCTTTGTACTTGAGTTGGTTGATTAACCTTACAGTTGGAGCAGTCTTGCCTGGGTCTGTGCTTCTGTAGGTAAACATAAAGGAAGTAATGTGTGTTCAGTAGCTTTGGCAACGTGCAAATTTTTTGTCAAGGTCTGAGTACAAGAAAGGCTTATTGGAATCAATAGGTGGAGTTTTAGATTTCCAAGACCTTCACATAATGTTGCTTTTCTGCAAGGAACATCTCAGTGGAGCTAATGTTCTGAAGAGCAGATGTGGAAATGGGGTCCCTTTGTTTCTGCTCACTTGTGCTTAAGACATGACATGGGTGTCATGGATAACATTAGGTGAACGTGATATCTGGTTTCTTTTGCATTCAAAGGTATTAATACATACATCAAAACCATTAGCCACATACCTTAATATACTGATTAAATCTGGCTTTTCAGTTTAATATGCCCCAGGAACTACTGTTTACTTATGTGTCTATGTACTGTGCTTCAGTGGGATTAAAGAACATAAAAAACAGAATTAAAGTAATTGTTTGATTTGTTGACCTAAAATAAAGTGGTTTTATTTTTTGGGGTTTGGAACATTCGAATTTTTTCTCTCTCAGATCAGATTTGGTACTAGGAGATACCAGACTTTTACCTGACTTCTATGAAGTAACTGTACTGGACGAGTTTCATTTACAAGTTGTTGTTGTTGTCACAGGACTTGAAAGACTCAGCTGCTGTTAACAAGATACTTACTGAAACATGGTGGATTACTATGAAGTTTTGGGAGTGCAGAAGCATGCCTCAGCAGAAGATATTAAAAAAGCGTAAGTGTCACTGGCATGTGTGTTATGTATTTTAAGGAACAATTATAATTATGTGGTTTCTGGATTTGCACTTGTCCTCTCTTGTTCTTTTGCAAATTCCTCCACACGCTACTTTGTCAACTCAAATGTTTGAACCGTGATCTTGTATTGAGTCTGTGTAAAGCACTCCACACCAACCTAAGTGCAAGCCTTGCTCCCCTGAGTAGTTACGAACACTTGGCCTAAAATGTTTTCTGTAAGGATAGGAATTGTGTGCAGCTGTAGCAGTCAAAGAAGGCATTGAAGTTTGGATGCTGCCATGCCTGGTATTGGTGTATTCTTGGAGTTTTATCAACTTGGACTGTACCAGGTGCTTCAGATGTACTGGATCCTTCTTGATGCTTCCTGTGGTTGGCTGCAGTAATGAATAATTGCAGAACTCTAAGAAGAAACCCATAGCAGAGATGTTTTGGAATGTCTTGCTTATTTCTGCCAGATGTTGATCATGAGAAATGCACAGGAATTATTTAAAAATAACTAAAGAACTGCAGACCACTTTTTTCTTAAAAGCATATCTGAGTAGGTGGTTCTTTGTGTACCTGCAGAATCTCCTGATGCCAGTCTAGATGCAAGATACAAAGCACTAGGAAATTTCTAAATCCTTTAATCCCTGACAACTTGCTGGAAACATTTCATGTTTATCTGTACAGCATATTCCATCATTTCAGAGTAAAATGTCCTTTACTTTCTTTCCACTTAGGTACCGTAAGTTGGCACTAAAGTGGCACCCTGATAAAAACCCCGACAATAAAGATGAGGCGGAGCGGCAATTTAAACAAGTAGCTGAGGCCTATGAAGTTTTATCAGATGGTAGGTATTTTAAAAGGTTTCTTGACTGAAAATGTATGATGCTTTGAAGGGATATTGTAACTTAGGTTTACCATCCAACTTGACCACTTGCTTTTCAAAAGAAAGGAGAAAGAAAGAAGCTTGCAGATAGGACAGAACAAGCAGAAATTTTGAAACAAAAATCTCAGGATCTCCCTAGATGAGTAACCAAGCTAGTTTTATTCTAGAAATTGTAAGTCTGTGTCTGCCAGGCCCTCCTCAGAAATTTCTGAAGAGACATCTGCGAATACCAAGATAAAATTAGTCTTAGCAGGGAAAGCCAATGTTACCATCAGTATAGAGGCATTATTGTGTTTATTCATTAAGTCAGGCTAGACCACCTCTTGTTGGACCTACTGTTTCTAGTTCTTGTAACTAGTAAGCTAGTCTTGACAAAGCCCATGCATACTGTAAACCTTGCTGAAAATTTGGATTGCATTTGAGTGAGTTCCATAAATTCAGTCAACTGTAATACAGATAGTGATAAAGACAGTGTTTATTTTGAATTGTTCTGAAGAGGTGCTTAGCCTGACCCACGTAGTGCTGGAATGAAGCTTACAGTTCACCCATGTCTTTGCTCAAAGAGTATCGTTAACTTTTGCCAGTGTTGTGGCAGAGCAGTCTGAATCATAACAAAGTGATTTAAGCTACTTTGATTATTTTCCTCTGTAATTGACTGCAGCTGTCTGTATGCTATTTCTGAAGTGTCCTTGATTTCACCTGAGACAGTGAGCATGGGAAAGCTATATTTAAAGCACTAGTGGCATCTAGATCACCTCTCAGAGTTCAGCCTGATTTATGGAGCTGCAGTCTAGTACACACTATTTTTTTGCTTGGTTTTGATACTTAATTGATGTGGGAGAAACAGGACTCAATTTATTGTTAATTCATTGTCTTCTAGAGTACTTTAACCTTATTATGCTGATTTTTTTGGAGCAAGATAAAAATATAGTACTGGTCTGGTTGTTACACAGATCTTTAAGTTCTTTGGAAACAGTACACTGCTAGAATTTTAGAACATGTAAAAGTGCTGCCAGTTTTTGGCCCTAGACCAAATCCTAACTTACTGGTATGTTAACAATCGTTTGTGCAGCAGGGATACCATAATCCTGAGCCCAGTGGTTGAGAGGCAGTGAACTCTTCTGCAGACCTAAGGAAATTTTCTGACACCATTACAGGCTTGAATGAAGACAGATTTTTGGCAGAAGCTAGTTTTGTAAGAGGTTACATAAGCAAAGAATACTGAAATTGGATGATCATTGAACACACTTCCCTTGTGGTTTCAAAAATGTAATATTTTTCAAGATGAACTTTGGCCTTTGTGAGCCCTCAGGTTGCTGTTTCCTGTTCCTGAGAGTTTATTGACCTTACTGCTTTGGTCTTTTAACATTGATGGGTAGGTTAACCTCATTTCTTTAAAACCTGCTTTCTAGAAAGGCAATATGGGTAATGTAGCAAGCTTTGGGGATTTGAGTGTATGTGAACCTATTGAAAGTTACCATTATTTGGAGATGATGACCATTATATAAAATTTTAATTCTGGTTAGTAAGAAGTGTTTTACTTTCCAGGATCTGCATGTGCTTTCAGTAATGCTATTTACATTTTAAAAAATCTTTCACTGAAGAGATTCCAGTGGAAAAAGCAGGATAAAATTGAGAGTCTAAAAATCAGATGGTCTGATTGTTTTTTGGCTGATACTTCCACACCAGTGAAAGCACAGTAAGCCAACTATCTGCCTCTTTAAGCTCTTCAGGTTCCCTTCCAGTACCAACAGTGCCATCTGATCCTATGCAGAAATGTAGAGCTCATTTTTCTCCCCTTTCTCATGAATACTGTAAGGCTGGTCTGCAGTGACATTAATAGTCATTTCATGCCTTCTAAAATAATGGAGAACAAGCAGTTTGAGTCACATCCTTGCATGGCATTTCATAACATCACTTCATTCTCCACTGTGAAGCTAGAAGAAGTGGTTATAATTAATTTTAGGGGTTTTGTAGTCACTCATATAAACACTGTTCTTCCCTTCTCATAAGTCTCTCACAGTGAGCTTGTTGTGTGGTAAAAGAGGCAATGGCCAAGGTTTGTAAGTTGGATAGAAGGAAGAGAATGCTTACACTGGCAATGCTTGAGCACTGAAACTGTTTTCTAGAGACTGTAGAATCTTTCCTTGGAGATTGATGAGATCAGGGCTTTATTCAGGGAAGATCAGCCCAGCTTTATGATTAGATGTCTGTGGAGGAGCAGGTTGAATTCCAGAGGTCCTTTACAGCTTTAAAGCTTTGTACCTGTGTAAAGAAGAAAACTGCAGTATTCTTTTTAAAGGCGAACTTCCTTGGGAAGTTTGTCCTAATACCAAACTTCTTCTGATACAACAGGACTGGAGCTCCTAGAACTAAATGGTAAAAGTCTCAAGTTTAGTACCCGTTCTTTCTGAGCCTAACTTGCTTTGGCAATCCTCATTAAAAACATTCAGCAGTTATATGCTGGAACTTGAAGTAAACCAGCTTTGAGAAGATGTTTAACTGAGAATACCAGCTAAGCCCTTTTCTTCTTTTTCTGCAAAATCAATGTACCGATTTACTGACATGATGTACAACTTCTCTTTGTAGCTAAAAAACGTGACATCTATGACAGACATGGAAAAGAAGGCCTAATAAATGGAGGTGGAGGTATGTGGACAACCAGCAGTTCTTTGCTTTCTCTATTCTGGTGGAATCTTCCAGTCTTCTGAAAATTGAGATTGTAACTGTTTTACATTTTTTCTAGTTGTTGTAAAAGGCATTACTGTTACCTAGAAACAGAGAAACAGTCATAAAAAGTACTGTGTGCACTTAACTTGAATGATACCTGAAAGGGAAATTTTAGAAACTGTTTATATTTTTAAATTATTCAAATATCATATAGGCCTGAACTTTCTTGTTAGTAAGAATGTATGAAGGTAATTGAAATTTAACTTGTTTTTGTTTTTTCAGGTGGAAATCATCATGATAATGCATTTGATTTTGGATTTACATTCCGTAACCCAGATGATGTCTTCAGGGAGTTTTTTGGTGGAAGGGACCCCTTTTCATTTGACTTCTTTGGTAAGTAATCCCCTGGTTTTAGTTACATGTATCTAAAGTGTGGCTAAAACTTTATTCTTATAGTACAAGCATAGCTAGTGCAGCTTTATGAGAAATAGCTCTGAAATTGGTATTTTGTACTATATTTGAAGTGTTTTTTCATACTTGTTTCTTGGTTGATTTTGTAGTACAGAACATATATGGCTTGCCAATTCATGTTTTGTTGGAAGGCCTAGTTTACAAAACTATAAAGTCATGGCTGCTAGGTCTCTGTAGGTTGGAAGGAACTAATATATACTGGAATTTCCTCTTGAGAATTTGAGCAGGCAGACTTAGTCTATTGAATTTCATCTCTTTTGATCTCTAAATAAATAAATAAAGCTTTGAGAACTTCTGAACTGGACAGGTTGGCTATAACTATTACAGCACATCTCTCAGTGTGGACTTGTGTCAGAGCAGGCATGATTTTCTTGTGTCAGAATAAGAACAGGTACATACACAATCTAGAAACTCTCCCAAATTCATGTCACTTTTTAGCTTGGGGTATAGAGCCCCTAAAGACTCAGATTAAGTAGTCCTTGAGTCCTGGATGCTTCATTTAGAAAGCATTCATTAAAGGAAGCAATATGTGATGACATTGCCAAAGCAATCTTTTTACTCTGGTGTTGAGGGTCTTTTGGCTTGTGATGTTGCTTGCTCTAGTGAAGGTCTTTTCAGAGGTGCTGGAGTTCTTACACAGTCTCTCTGTGTATGTTTTACTCAGCAAAATGCTGATTTATAAAGCAGAACAGTTTCTGTTCAGTATTTACTGCAAGAAAGTTCTGTACTGGAAACTGCAAGAAGTGTGCTTGAAAAGCTTTCTTCCTGTTCTTCCTGATATTGATTAATCTCTACAATAATACGTGAATGTTATAGTATTTTTAAAACTAATTTTTTATTTTTGGCAGCATTAAGGGGGACTAGTTTGGCTCAGATTTTAATTACCTTTCTCTGGTTTGCTATTTAGGGATCATCAGCTGTTGGATAACTCTAATGAAGGATTAGAAAAGGGGTTGAGTGCAGTAGAATGATAGTTGATGAATTAGGTGAGTAACTAGAGGAAGAATCTGGTTGAGAATAAGCAGGAGAACTTGGGCATATGGATCCAGGGGAAAATCAGCAAAAGTATGAAGGGGCATATTGGAGGAAGCATCTGGGAAAATACTGATGAGTGAAATGGGCTCTGAACTAGGAAGATGCAGTTTGTTTACTGTCTGCAGTGGAATAAGAGTCTTAAGGAGCACTAAACAAGGATTTCAGTTTAGATGGGATGAGTGATCTCAGCACTGGTTAGGCCACACCAGGAGTGCTGAGTCCAGTGAAAGCAACAGAGTTACTGAATAGAGTCCAGTGAAGGGCCATTAAGGTCATTATAGGGCTGGAGCTTCTCCCACATGAGGAAAAGGTAGAGAGAATTGCTGGAATTGTCCAGTATAGAGAAAGCTCAGGGTGAGAGTCTCATCAGTGCATTGGGAAGGGAGGGCATAAAAGAAGGTGGAGCTTGGCTGTTGTCAGTGGTGCCCAGTGGCAAGATAAGAGGCAAACCCCACAAATTGGAGCACAGGAGGTTCTGCCAGAACTTAAGGGTAGCACATGATTGTACTGGGAGGGTGACGGAGTGTTGGAGCAGGTTGTCTGGATAGGTGATGGAATCTCCATGTTTGGAGATACTCAGAAAGCATCTGGATGTGGGTGTGGGCAACCTGCTTTAGGTGTCCCTCTTTGAGCAGGGGATTAGACTAGATGAACTCTAGAGGTCCCTCTCAACCTCAGCCGTTCTGTGACTGAGTGGTAGAAAACCTAGAAAAATCTGAGCAAGATGTTGACTAGGAAGCTGGTGAGGAGGGGCTGGGGGAGTGTTTAGCTTGTTTGTTTGTTTTTTTTGATTTAAGATCTCTTAAATAAAATAGTTGTTTCTCAATCAAGTATCTTTGTAGTAAATTGTGTAGGTGAGGCATGTTCTACCAGTAGGAGACTGACATAGACTCTGTTTGATTTTGATTGTGTTTATTTCATCAGCACTAGCAGGAGATTTAAGTTACTGTCTCTGAAAATGTCAGTGTTTGTGATTAACCTAAAGCTGTGAAGTTCTGCTGTTAAATAATGATGGGCTTAAGGAAACCTGAGGACTTACCTTTTGAGTTCCTTAGATGGAAGGCTGTATAGCATAGTGCATCCCTCTTGTCAAATGGAGGTACCGCTGCTGCCAAAGTTTTCCTGCGATATTGCAGCTGCTATAACCTCTCCTGCAGAGGAATAGTGATACATCTTACCTTGTGGCATCAATGGACTTAATGACATACCCACCCTGCTTAACACCCAAATTTATTTATTGATTCAAAAACTGGTTATCTACTTCATGTATTTATTACTGTCATTGTCAGCTTTAAGACACGAGTAATGAGGCACAGACTCTGCTTCTTGCCGAGTAAGGTTCCGGCACTGTCAGGCGTGTTACGTGCCCTCCAGTTAATGAAAACTAAGTTTCTAAGCTGTCTCTCTACTTTGCAGTGTCAGTGACCAGAGTCTTAAAAGCCTGTGTTGAGCTTTGGATTTTGAGCTTAAGCTCTTGAAGTTTTTGTAGTCAGAAGGCTTCAAAGTGGGAACTTTTTTCTTTTCTTTCTTTTCTTTTTGGCTTTAAGATGCTGAAGACACTGTCAAACATGGGAAATTGTAACTCCAAACAGTTTTTTCCCCACAGATTTCTGTAAAGAGTATTTGCAATTGTATATGCAAATACACAAATGTTTAAGGTAGTACAACATGAAAATGTGGGTGCTTTCAGCTCAGTGTAGTGCATTTTATAATGCTTAAAACAAGCAGGAGAGTTGTGTGTGAATGAATATTTATATTGCTGAACTAGAGCCCTTGTAGATTCTGCTGTGTTGAAACACTGGTGGAACAGTTCTGTCCCGAACAATGAGGGAACTTGTTTTCTAAAAATGTACACTGGTAGAATCGAAGATGAAATGGAATAAATACTTTAAAACATTTGTACTTTTTATGCAGTTTGAAGTGGCACATAGAATACATAGCCCACAGAATGCAGGTGGGACTCTCTATATCCTGATTGCCATTGAGTATGTAAAGAGCAGCATTCATATGCATAATTCCTGTAAATTTATGGATGTGAAGAATTTCTAAAATTGTGCTATGAATTGAGTCTGTTAAACTCCAGTGAGCTGTATTGCACTGATATTGCAGTTACAGAAAGTTTTCTTTATAAGCAGAGACATCTTTATTCATCTGTAGAAAAGAGGAGAATGTATAAAGACTTCTGTGGTGATTTTTAATTGATGAATTCCTTCAGACTTCTCAAATGAAAATTCCTAATACTGTTAAAGACAGCTCTGAACACTTCCAAATGGAGCAAAGTTAATGTTATGTGCTGTGTGTTGCACTGGAGACAGCTACTTTCTCTTCATTCTTTTTTTCAGGCAAATTCTATGTAAAAATAAGGGTGCATGAGGGCAAGTACTTTTTAAAACTTGATCTGATACTATGACAGATGGTTAACTCCTAATCTTTGGGACATTGTGGGCTCATTTTTTGTTACTCCTAGTTACAGCAGAGTCTGTATTCCTGGTGAGCTATTCTGATGGTAGTTTTTGGTCTCCTCAACATAGGGATGGATGGTAATCCTTATGACAGGAAGAAAAGATGCTCCCTATTCAGTACTACTTTTGTATTACAAAGTACTCCCTTGGTATACCAGGCTCTGGTTAGTAGACAGCAGTCTGTCCTGTACACCTCCAGTTCTCTGACTGGTCTTTGACATTAGAGCTGTCTGTTTACTCTTAATGTAGGGATTCCTCGTTTCAGTAAGTTTGCTTTAAACTATATCCTACTTGATTTATATATGGTGCTTGCCTTGCTTTGGTTTGTTTATGTTCTGTTTAGTGTTTTGTGCTTTACTTGTAAATTTTCAAGGGCATTCTTCTGCTGTACTTTGACAGGGAAGGATCCCAGTGTCTCCACTGGTAACGGAAGTGTGTTGATGAAAGACTGCTGTATCAGAGATTGTGAGGAACAGAAATTGATGTGATTTGGTGTAGGCACAAATGCCTGATTGTTAGAGAATTGACTAGGTTTTGGTTTACAGGCTTCTCAGGATTCTCACTTCAAGAATGAGTTCCATGTTGGAAGGTATTATCAGTGAGGAATTATGTTGAAAGATGGAGTTGGTATAACAAGAGCATAACAGTGCCCAACAGACCATTTAGTACTTCAAACAACTCCTTAAGGAGTCAATTCATATTTTCTAGATATTTAAGCTTCACATACATGCTAAACTATCTCAGCTGTCACCAGATGTATCTGTGATGCTCAAATAACTTCTGTATGGGCTACAAAATATAGCTCAGGACCTACAGCCAACCACTATCCTCCAGCAGCAGGATCTAGAAGCTCAACAGGACGTTTCACGGCATTTCAAGCCACTTTAGGTATCTAGTTAAATAAATTCAACAAGGAACCATGCTTTTCTCCCTGGTAGAATGTGTTACTCATGGGATGTGGTAAATTGCTCCCAGTGGATGCCCTCTCTAGAATTTGATGTCAAAGAGAAGTCTGTCTGTGGAATGTCTTTCAACACTGTAGTCGTGAGAGCTTTGCTATGGTTCCTAAACATTTTATTATTCTCAATGTACATTTGGAGATAGTAATTTATAAATGTCTTAAATGTTAGACTGTGAAGTAGAATTCATGATGTATTTTAATCTAAATTTAATACCAGATAATACATATAAACCCCTGTGCATTCTGTGGAGTTTTCCCTTGAGAATTCCGGTTACCTGGTTTATGTGGTATTTAAAAATCTGTTCTCTTGGAAACAAAAGGTAAAATTAAAACACCTTTATATGGCTAGCTAGATACAAATGTTTGTCACAGAGAATGTCAGCTAGGTAGTTATCTGGTATGTAGCTTGGTTCCATCAAAGGACAGAATTGCTGCAGATTGACTGCTGTAATACTGATTGCATAAAAAGAAGCAGGAGCATTCTGGAAAAGTACAGTGAGTTACTTTGAGTATCCAGGCTACAGAATCTTCATGTGACAAGAAGGAGGAAATTCTGTATACAGTAATCATTGCAACCTCTACATGATCAGTGTTTTAGAATGTTTTTCAGGAATGGGATAGCTTCATCAACCTATTTGTCACATGGACAGAAAGTTTTCTTGCTATGGCAAAAGATTTGCATACGAATCAGATCATGGTTTAATTGGTATGTAATCCCATTTCTGATAATTGATGGTTTAGGTGTTCTAATGCAGAATGCATTTGTCATTAAAACTGAAAATGGAGGTGGGTTTCAGTTAAAGCTGTCTTGTACAGCAGTGTCTTCTTGGTAATTAATCTTTTTGTTGACATAATTTGCATCTTTTGGTGTAATTTATGAAGTGCTCAAAGATTTGCATGTGCATTCTTTGCTGTGGTATGAATGCATGGTTTTGTTTTATAACCACCAGACTCGGATCGTAATTACCTCCTGAATGGTCCCAATCTCACTACTCTGAATTTTTCCGAAATAACTTGGTTAGTTTCAAAGAGGGTTTTTGAAACACAGGCATTGTCTTACTCAGACAGCATTATCAAACAGGAGTAGGTAATGCTAGCTCCATGGCCAAACTAATACGTAGTTTTTCCAGCTCCAAATTTTCATGTCTGTCTTAAAACTTTAATCTTTGTCTAATGTCCTATTAGACAGATTGAGAAACTGTTGGATAGCACACTGGCCAAAATTTATCTTGGGCATCCCAAGCCACTTCAGGTTGTTAGTCCCCAAGAAAATGGTTTGATTTGGTTTTCTTGGACAGCTAGCTGATAAAAGTGGTCAGAGGACAAATGCTGAACATAGCACAAGGAGAGCAGGTCATGCAGTGATAATGGAAGATTCCTCCATTTTTAAGGTATGCCTGAACATTTGAGAATTCATTTGATAAATATGAAATGCTGATTACTGTACTCCAGCATCTTTGTAATTACTGTGTCAATGGCATTCAAAGTTAATGTTTTAAGTCTCCATTTTCTAGAAAATAACTAATCCCAAGATCTCTGCTATATATAATTAGAAAGATTTTCAAATGCTTCGACTGGTAATTTATTAAATAAGTGGGGCAAACATCTGTTTGACATCTAATTTATGAAAACGAACAAAGACCATGCTGAAGCATTAGGCAGGTGAATCAACTGTGCTTACAGCATCATCTTAGTGCCTCCTGAGTAAGGCATCAACAATATGCTTATTTTGTAGTTAAAGAAGAAAACATTTCCATGCAGAAGTGCTTACAGGTTTCTGTGGTACGTCCAATTCTGATGGTATGTTTTTAAGTGCCTGGGTACACTCCAGAGCTGTAGCATGAAGTACTGTGTGTATTTACTGCAAATCTGTATCTCTGAAACCTTTTTCAAATAGGAGACAAGATGGAAAACACCTACTCCGAGAATTTTATTGTATTATAGGTATCATATCTGTAACCTTCTGCATAAACACATTGCTCAGACCTGCATTTCAGACTCTCTTCAGCAGGATCTGTAAAGTCATTACAGTCTGATTTTGATATAAACAAAGGATGCTGGGCAGGCAGCCTTTGCCTACTCAAACACGGCAGCCTTGCTTGGTGCCGTTGAGTTTAACTGCGCCCTTATGTAGAGGCTGAACAGCCTTTTGATGTTATTCTGTGTTGCAGCAAGTGCCACCCTCCTGCATTTGCAATAGGGGCACCCAGCTCATGTGCCATGTTCTGGCAGAGGCAGTACTGTGGCTCTGGTGGCAAAGAATAAAGGAAAGAACATTCGCTGGCTGTGGAGGTGGTGCAGTGCATGGTGCCTGAGCAGCGAGCCCGTTTTTACAGGCTGAAGTTCCTTTGCATACTGCCCCTATAAGATTATCGACAACTCCTGCTGCAGCAGTACGTGCATGTGAGAACATTTGCTGACAGCACACAGTTTATCTCAACACTTTTCATTTTCTGGAGGTGAATGATGGCATTGCAGTGGAATGTGCTGGACTCTTTGGTCAGGGATAGCGTTGTTCTATGACCACAAGCATCTTCCCATGGTGCTTTTGACCCTTGGGCCCTTGTGCTTTTCCCTGCCTTGTAACCAGCACAGTTGCTTTTACAGCCACACTGTACTAGCAACGAACGGGATGTGGCTGAACTTCCTTTCATCTGGAGATGTTCTTTTCAGCATATCAATTCCTGATCTAGTTCGCCAAGCAAGGGCCAGGTACCAGTGTCATGATAGAAGGGACTGCCATAGGAAATGTGACACTTTAGTTTATCGTGTATTGTGATTTCATCTAATGCCTTAGATTTCTACAATGAATTTTGAGTTTTAACTGTATTTAACTTCTATTTAACTTCAAATGTAAGTATTTTGTGGTTTGCCTCCTTTCCTCTCTTCCCCTATTGTATGGTGCTTTCCTGCCCATTCTCTTTCAGATACAGCAGTCTTGCCAGTACTGAATCAGATTAGCTCATGGATGCAATAGAAAGTAACAACTCAGTGGGTTTTTTTGGATCAATGAGTTAATGCAGCTTGTTATTTGGTTCAGTGAACACAAGGCAGGAAAGGAGAGTAATCACATCTTTTAAGTAGTATTCTGCAATTAGCTCTAAGGGAGAAAATCCTGTTTCTGTGTTAGAGCTGAGGATTCCTGAGAGGGGGGAGATCATGACCTGCCTTATTTTGAACTGCAGTGAGGTGTTTATTACAGTTGTTGTTGTTGTTATATGACCCGTTTAGAGGTGAAATTCTTTCCCTCTGACTATAGAAAAGCAAGGTAAGGCTCCATAGTTTGAAGGAAGCAGGTTTAATGTTTTACCCAGAGGAACAAGACAGTTGTTGCATTTGCATTAGCAAAGATTTTTCTAAAGACAGTAAATTCTTTTGGAAACATTACTACAAATGTAATTATTTTCAGACGGGTTTGTTAGTGTACAGTCTTTGGTGTTGCTGGGGGTTTTGTGTTCCAGTCTTTGCATTAACTTTCTGGCTTCTGTAACTGCAGTCTTCCTACCTACTAATAACCAGCAAGAGTCCGGAAGGCCATCATTTTGTCTGGCTTTTTGGCAACAGGCTACCATGAGTTCTTTGCTTAAGCATTTGCCTCTTTCCAAAAAAGTTTCATGTCATATGCTGTTAAAAGATTAGAAGTCTGTCTCACTGGCTTTCTTGAAATTTCACCTTTTATTCTCTCTGTCTTTGCTGTTTTGACAGCACCACAAGTTCTGCATTAGAAATGTAGTCCAACATTTTTATTGCAACTGAATCTAACACTGTCCTCCCATAAGCTTCTGATAATATCTGAATTAGAATCCACTGAATTTGTCTCTAAACAGTATTTAGTAATACTCTGAAGTGACAGTAGTTTAATATTTTGGTTTTCTGAATCTTTAAAGTTGTATTTATATACTATTTTCACTTTTTAGAAAGACCTTGATTTTTTTTTTTTTTGTGTGGTTGTTTTTTTTTCTTTTTATTGCTTGGTTTTGTTAATCTTACATGCTTCTAATATTCAATAAAAATGGATTGTAAGCACCAAAATGACTATAATAAGATGAGTCGTTAAAAACCCCCCAAACCCTGCATTTAAACTGTTTGGAAAAAGCCTTTTTTGTGAAAAGGTTATCAGGGATGAAAAGGTTCTTCTAAATCACAAAAATAGACCTACAAGGATGAAATGTTATTATTTTGCTGAGTGGTGCTATTAATCATCCTGATTTAGGGACTAAAAGCATAAACAGGGTCTGAGTAGCTGAGAGGTTGCTCTATTAATGTGTATTTGGTGGTAGATACAACAAACGATAGTGCAGCAGCCTCCTGCTGCTGTCTCTCTTTAATGTTTTTGGCATTTTTTTTTCTTCTGCCTGCTGTACCTGTCTGGCTGTCAAAATAGTAAATAAATATTTTCTCTGAAAAGTCCTACCCTTTTTCCTGTCTCTGCCTCATCCATCTTGCTGAGCATTCTGCACTCCACTGCGGAAGAGTGGTTCGAGTACCTCACTCGAGAGAATTACTGGAAGAGCACTGGGGGATTATTACCAGGCTGCTGGCAGCGATCACCTGAGGCTGGAACACGTGCTGACACCAAGTGCTGACCTCTTTCTTTGGTGTGCAGGGTTGCCAGGGCAAATAAGGCATGCCCAAGTCTCAGTTAGGTTTTGGTGTGGCAATAATCCATTGATAAACCGAGTTGATATCGGGGATCTCTGGGAGTTTCTGTGATCCTCCCTTAAATAACTTTGTGTTCCTGCAGCTGTTGAGGAGGAGGAGAGATTCACTAGCAGAATAGGCCAGTATACTGGGGGGGGAGGGGGGATTAAAAACTTGAAGCCTATGTGATGGGTTGTTTTGTTTTTATTCAAACTCCAGGTAACAGGAAAATTTGGTTTATAAATAGAAAGCTTAACAGTGGGAGTAATATAATATAGATGATTTGCACACGTGAGTGAATGACCTTCATAGCGAACTTATGAGTCATTCCAGTGAGAATAAATTGGACTACAAAACAATTAACTGCAGTGGTCTTGCTGGTTGATATGCCAGGCTGACAAAACCAGTCTTTTTTTAAAGCTGGCATAGTGCTTGTTTTGGAAACTATAATAACCCCTATACTTCCATGTCCAGCTGCTGGTTTGATTTCTGTAAAGGTACTAATAGGTCATCTTTATATTGAGGAAAACTTGTTTTATATGGGAAGAAAAAGAAACTACAAAATAAAAAGCATCTGAGGTAGGAAAAAATCTTAGATATGCTACACTAGACTAGTGTAAGATAAAAGTTTGGTCCTCTTGTTTTATTCAGTAAGTGTGGAAGCCAGGGTAGGGATAGGGTTACTTTGTAGTTGGTTTGGCATTTTATGTCTTTGCTGATGGGAGTGTGTGTCTGATTCTCAGCAACTGCTGTTGTTTAGCATAAATACATTGTGACATTTCACATTTAAGTAATTGCACATAAACCAGATGGTAACTTACATATTTTTATTATCATACTGATTACTTAATGATGCGTAATGCATATTGCATTAACTTGCTTATATGTCATAAGTCAGCTCGGATTTTTGTGGGGATACCAAAGGTGGAATAAATACTGCACTTCTGACCTTCGCGTTGTCTGTTGTAGTCCTGGACAGTCATTCAGTTACAAGTCTTGCCTTGCTTTCACACTTCTGTTGCTGCTATCACCCAGTTCTGTGTTTTCCACTAAGCTTATTCTGAGCAGTGTTTCGGACTGTTACTTTTCAACTTTGCAGAATCACGGGTACTGTACAACAGTAATTCTAGGAGAGCTGTGACTAATGAAGAGAGTAGTTGTAGTTCCTAAACTTTTCTGGTTTTAATGCAAGTATTATGTTTATTGAGTATCTGGTTTATGATTGCTGTGTTTTATGTTCTTCTTTGTCTCAAGAGAACTAGAAAAAAGCAGTTTTTAGGAAAATGTAAATAAAGAGTGCTTATATAGGTGTCTGGTGTTGTGTCCTGTAGAACACCCCTCTCCTTCCCCTCCCCCCCCAAAGAGACTATTGTCTTTCTGATGGGGGTGGAACAACAGCTGTTCTGAATGACATAACAGTGGAACTTGAATTTGAAACAGCGTTTTATCCATGATCTCCTTTCTCTATTCCTGCCCTCCCCCCCCCCCCCCCCTTCCTCTTGTGTGGTATGAACTGAATGCCTCTTTGGGACACCTTGTGTAAAGCTCCATACTTTGCTGCCTAAATGTTCATCAGAATATGCGTTTGAAGTATCTAATGTGGCAAGTGCTAAAATTAACACTTGGAACACTTCAGGATTGTGAGTCATCAATCCCTGGCTGCTGTTTTTATATTTCAATAATTAATATAACCTATCTGGAAGTTACTTTTCAGAGACCTATCATGGTGATCCACAATAAATTTTGAATAGACATAAGTGAGAAAGTTCAGGTACCTGTGTGCAATATTTTACATTAGGTTTAATGTTTTTTAATGCTAAACAGCTTAAATAAGGAATTCCACTACTTTTTATATATAGAATTATTTTTAGGCCCAAAAGTGAAGCAGAATTTAGTCCAGAAGAATCATAGGCATTACCTTTGGGGGACTAATTAGTTCAGTAGCATCAAATATTTCAAAGGAAGAATTTTATCTGTAACAAGAAATGTCTTTTTTTTTTTTTCCCAAAGAAAGAATCCCTAATGGTTAAATACAGAATCACTCAGTAATACTGACCTCTTAAACCTTGTCTTCTGTTCTGTAGAAGACCCTTTTGAGGACTTCTTCGGGGGCAGACGGGGTCCAAGGGGAAGCAGAAGCAGAGGTGGTGGATCATTTTTCTCAGCCTTTGGTGGATTCCCTACTTTTGGAAGTGGTTTTCCACCATTTGACACAGGTAAACATCACAGCATTTAAGAAGGAATGTGGTTTTGGTTCACAAAGGATCATAGTATAATAAGCTGTCTTCTCCATTCAGGAAATTCTGGGGCTCTTCTTTTAAATTAAGCTTTCTATGTAAGGTGTGAATGTAAATAAAGCTATAGTTACAGTATCTGAGCTACCTGAAAGTTCATGTAAAGTGAACAGATCTCTAAGAAGTAGAACTTCTTGTGTTCTTGATTTTGGGGCTACAGTATCTTTATAGCTTTAGAATTGTGATCTGTTTGATTTTTAGGTGTGGGGAGTGCGATGGCTTTTAGGTCCTGAAAATACACTGGAAGAATGTGTGCCTAAATCCTGTGGTAGTAATGCTTAGCCTGGGGTGGTCAGTTTGGATGCTGACATGTGTGTCTCGGAGCTTGCTGAGAGCTGCTGGCAGTGAGCATCCTTTAGAGTTAGGATTCGGGGTATTGGTTTGGGGTATTACTTATACAGGACTTGTTCTGTCTGCTAGCTCAGGGAACCCCAACATCTGCACTAAAGCAGGGGTTTGGGCAATGCTGTGCATTTGGAACCTGAACTGCAGGTCCATATGAGAGAAATTGATGGGGCTGGAGTCAGGTTTTTATTCTCACACTGGTGTTTAATACATCTAGTCGCTGTTGCTGTGTTGATGCAACCAAGGGCATCCTGAAACTAGGATGTAGTTTGAGGGGATGATACATTTGGATCTCACAGTCATGGAAAAATACATTTTTAGTCAAATGCCTGCTTTTCAAATAGGTTTTACTTCATTTGGTTCTCTGGGACATGGAGGCCTTACTTCATCCTTCTCCTCTACGTCTTTTGGTGGCAGTGGAATGGGCAACTTCAAATCAGTATCAACCTCAACTAAAATAATTAATGGCAGAAGAATTACTACAAAGAGGTAAGTAAGTGATAAATATATTTCTGTGAAACTGTATGTAGAGATTTACATAGCTATAATTACATGCATACAAATATACTATATCTTTGCACACATACATGTAGCAATACATGTATGTTTTTTTACTTCTGTTCATTATATTAGTTGGATTTCTCTGAGTGCTTAAAAACATTTTGAAAGGTTTTATCGGGTTCTCTGACTCTGCTTGGCATTGTTGAGTTGCTTAATGCTGTAGCTGGAGCTCTTACAGGCCTTCAGAACATCCTGTGTAGTGCTGCATCTTTTATTATGGTTACTGACTACTGTCTGCCCAGTCAGCTTGAACTTCTGGAAGGGAAACCTGTGCTTGGTTTCTGTTGATTGTGAAGCTTTTAACTGGAGTTTGGGAGGGCTTTTAATTTTGCAGATATTATGAAAGAGTTTTCCCTAACATCTGCGCTAGTTTGCTTTCCTAGGCAGCTTGAGTGAAGTCTTTGCAGTAATTTTCTTCTGTCTACTAAGTGAAATAAGCAACTGAAGCCTGCTGTGGAGAAAAATGTTCCTGTTTGTTGGAAAGTGAATTTTCAAGTAGTGTAACATAATGTACCTTCTTGCATTTCATGCCTGTGGTGGGGAAATTGTTGCATTTGGCAAATCCAAATCTTAGTTAGCTATAGAATAACCTACATGGAACATCATGATCAGTAAATTATAGGAGTACTGAACAAGTACTTAAATGTAGTTTCAGTACTTAATAAAAAATTATGGAGAAGCAAGGGAGGACAATTTTTTCTTGTCTGTAAACTTGTGCCCCATACTTCAAAGTGCAAGGCTCTTCTGTGTCTTGTACTGGAGAGATCCTGTCAACTTGACCACTTGAAAGCAGCCTCTGTCATCACATGCTGGTGTGGTCGTGATGTTTTTCTGTGAGTGTATTCCAGAAAAAATCTGAAATCTGCCTCAAAATTTTTGAGGGAATTCTGCTAGGTGAGAGGGACCAAAGAAAGTGTTTATGCAAAAGTTTGCTTTAAGATAAAAAAATGGGCAGAATCAGGTATGCTGCTGTCATATCTTTGTCACCATATCTAGGAAGTGAGAGGAGAAGCAAGAAATCTGGTTAGCCACATGCAGGAAGGCACATTTGCTATCTCTGAGAAGTCTTGTTGTTTTGTAGAATGTCTGCCCACAAAGCAGCTGAGTCTAAAGAAGATTCATATCCCAGCATAGCCAGTGAGAATCTTCTCTGAGTAATATTTTGCTTTGGGCAAGAAGCCGTTCCCTCTGTTTTTAATATTGGGTGTATTCTCTTCAACAAGTCCGATCTCTGGGAAATTTTGTATTCATCCATGTGGCTTCCACATTTGAATCGAGGGAGAATTCCCAGATGGCTAAAATTTAGGCATAAATTAAGTGTGCTAAAACTAATTTAAATATTCCTTATCTTCCCATTTCTAAAAGAAACAAACATAAAAAGCCCGAACTCACAAAGCTCTTTAATAATCCCTCTTTCCAGTCAGGGATACTTGAATTTTGCACTCCACATGATGATCATAAACTTGGTGTATGGTAGGTCTACAAATTACTTGCTCTGATCAAATTGAAAGTGGGTTGAAAGCTGTCTGGCGTGCCTTGCATCATGCAAAATTGTGATTGCATCTAGAATATTATGCATTTAACAAATGGGTAGGAATGTCAAGATACTTAGTTCTAGATAATAGAGTCTAGTGTCAGCACAATTGTGACACAATGTATGAGCTGGCACCTATAACTGTGACCTCTACAAACTGGAGGATTCCAACTTGCAGAAAGCAACTTTCCTGCTATAAATAAGCAATATTGGCGGGGAAATGCAGATGGTTACTGGGTGCAGCTCCTGCACTGGTAAATACAAAAGCTTGACAACTGCAGTTGCACTAAGCAGGCCATGCTCTGTTACAGTTCCTTATCTAAAACCAAGATCTGGTGTGTATTTGAAACTGCTTACAGTGCTTTAAAATGCCTAATGGTGTTTTTGTCCTACAGGATTGTTGAGAATGGACAAGAGAGAGTAGAAGTTGAAGAAGATGGCCAGTTAAGGTCGCTAACAATAAATGGTAAGGAGCAGCTGCTACGCTTGGATAACAAGTAATTCAACGCACGCATTTAACAGAAATTTTAAGCTATAACATCCACCATTTGAGGATTGACAGGAACATTTTTTGAAGATTTCAAACGAATTCAACTTTCTGTATATCCGTACTCAATCTTAAGTAGTATAAGTAGCTCACCAAAGCTCGTAGTTGTCATAGACTTTTGAGTTAATTGTTGGGACCACATCAATTGGACCATTTTTTGTCCTTAAAATTGTTGTAAACTTCTGTATGCACTTTTCTTTTCTTATCTGTGATCAAGATGAACCATGATCCTTCAGTAGTGCTAGGGCGAGATGTACACTAACACTAGCATGAATCTTGCTTTTTCCGATTTGAAATGTGAGCCAATTAGTAGTTAAAGTCTGCTGTGAAGTTAAAAGTTCCAGGATAACCTTTTTAATAATTTCAACTTTTTTTTTGTTTTGTTTTGTTTTTTTAATGTTTAGTAGTGAACAATGTTAATACATTTCTGGTAATGCATTTCTGGTTTAAATAAATTAAGGATGTTTTCTAGTTGTGCATGACTGCAGACAACTTAGTAAGTTTTGACAAATGTTTAAATGTGTAATGTAAGCAAAAGGTCAACAAAAGTGAAGCCAGTGAGCTGAGTCTTTTGTCATTTGCTAAAAAAAAATTCAAAATGAATAAATGGTGATGTTTGTGGTGCATTCTTTCATGAATGGCATTTGTAACTTCCTTGTGTCTGTGTGTGATTTGGGCAACTTGGGAAAGCGGTGCTTTTTTTTTTTTTTCTTTACCATCTTTTTCTTCAGTCTTAAGGATGAGGGCCTTTTTTCTTTGCAGATGTTTTCTTCAGTATGACTGAAAACATGATTTTTAATTTCTTTTCTAAGCCTGTATTTGAAGCATCTATTTTTAAGAGGCGTTCAGAAGCTGACTCTCTAACTCCATCTTTTACCCTAATAATATGTAATTATTTTAAGTCTAGGCTTAAAAAAGTTTTAGAAACTTCAAGTTTTTTAAAGTTTTAAGATGCGAGATTGCTTCAAAAATAATCTGCAATGAAAATAAATACACAGGAAAACATTTTATAATTATAAAAAGGCTTTCTGAATGATGATTTTTTTTTGTCATTTTGTGATCAAATAATAGTTGCTTTGAAGATTTGTACTAAATTATTAGCACTGTAGTATCTCACTCTTATTTTCACTCCTCAGCCAAAAATCGACAGGTGGATTAATGCCCTCTGTTCAATCAGTGGAGTGAAGCGAAGTGTTTATTTGTAACTAAGACCAGATTTTCAAAGTTCAGTGAAAGATGCCTTGGTTTCGGTGTGTCACCGAGAAAGCATGCAAGTAACTAATGGCACTTGTTAACAGCTGCCAGGCTCTGGGTAGTTCCGTGCATACATCACGGATGTGCAGTTTTCATCTGTGCACCAGCTTTGAACATCTGGCTTTCACAAAACTCTTCAGGGTGGCTTAGTGTTTAAAAAAAAAAAAAAAAAAGGACAAAAAAAAAAAAAAAAAGCATGGTGTTTTCAAATGATCACCTAATGCCTTCATGCTGAACACCATCTGCTTTGTACTAACAAATGTGTGTTGATATTAAATACATCGAAAAGATGTGCTCTTGTTTTTTATGAAGGAAAACCATTTCAGCTTAAGCCAAACCAACAAGCTTAACAAACTGCTACAACAGAAAGAAATTTGCAGCAAAATTAGAATATTGTACTTCTGTCCCTCTACCATTAATGCTAATTTGATAGAGCTGAACAAAATAACATGTAGAAGAAATAAATATGTGATTTGGTTTTGGGACCTTTTCAAGTTCTTTGCAGAGTTCCTGTTACTTCAGTGTTGTGTTTTTGGTGTAGAAGCACAAACTCAGTTTAGAACTAAAGTGTTTTCTTGTTAATGCTGTTTTTTTCCTTCCCCATGTATGTTACTTCTTGATCCAGATAACTAAACAGACAATTTATTTCAAAATCTGGCTTTGTTGTAATGTCTTGAGTTATTAAAAATGTTAATTTATATTTATAGGACACAGTGGGCTCCTTTAAATTATGTAAACTGTAAAAAGTGCTTCAAAATTGATTAACCAAGTCAAATAAAATTAGGACAATCTGGAGTTGAGTTTGAATGCCTTCTTGTGGATACCCATAGGTTTTACATTAAACTGCCAAACTTCACTTTCTAGTTTAATCCCAGGTCATCTCTAACGTGTAAATTACCTCCCTCACCTTAAGAACACAATTAGGGTGGCACAGCTGCTAGTCTTAAATCTGTACCCATGTGCTTCTTGCCTAGAAAAGTGTACTTCTCACCGTGTTGTACACAAACAGGTCACTTCAGTGTCCTAGAATAAAATCTTTTACCACTGTAAATGTGCTCACCATCCAGTGTTTTGGACAGTCTCTGTTCTGCCTTCACATCCTGGAGGCTGGTTGTCACACGAGCTGGACAAAATGCAGCATTAAAATGGCAGTGCTGCACTTTCTTGGTAGAAAGAGAAACTGTCAAAGCACAAGGAATGAGTCAGCAGAAGGCAGAATTAAGCAGTGGAAATTCCTGCAGTAGTGAGATACCCACACACCAGCCTTTGCATTTGAACTGGGTGGATATGTCATCTTGATCCAAGTATATCATTGGACTGGCATTTCCAGTTACAGATGCAGACGACTGTCATCTTACACTTGACTTAAACCTAATAGCTTCCATCTCTTTCAGTATGTAGAAGACAGATTGGTTTCTTGAAATAACACCACATCCAGCTTCATTTTTAAAACACAAAATAAATCTGCATTCTGTGTTTACTGTCAAGTTATTTAAAATTATTCCTGTTGTGTATTATATATTCAGAATTTCTTCTGCTGAATTTAATTATTTTCTGTTGAAAACCCACTTACTAGGTTGCTTTGAAAAAAATTTTATGTTGTTCCTTTATAAAATGTAATTTGCATGGATGTACAAGACCTACTCACTAGAAATGATGGCTCATCAAGGGCAGCAAATTTCCTTAAACTTCAATTTTCACCAAAATAATACAAAATAATAAAAGGCTCTTAATTCTAGCAAATGCTAAGCATCAAATGTAGGGTGGGATGAGGCAGCTTTCAAAAACAGGTGCAGTTGGATTAAAAGTGCCATTTCCTTATAAATGAGGGATTAATTTTGAATGTTTAGGGACACATTTAAATTAAACTTCCTCCAGTGGTTTGGAAAAACTAAGATGGAGTTTCTGAACCTGCTAAGCCATTTACTCTTTCATGCTCTGCTTCAAAGTTCATTGGTGAATTCAATAACTTTGTAATGCTTTCTGCTGGTGCAACCTCTTTGGTCCCTTGTGCATGGCAGTAATTTCAGTGCACTACACTAACTCAAGTTTCTCTTTAGATTGCATGGCCTTCTCCTTCCACTCCACTTTACTGAACAAGTCTGGGATTTAGAATGCTTCACATTTTAAAATGATTGCAGTTCTTGATGCTCTCAGTTTTCATAATACCTTCTCTCTTGGGAATCAGAGGCATTGTTCTGTGGTATAGTGGACAAAGCTGCTCTGCAGAGCACGTGTACATTGCATTTTTAAGATGGATGCTGTATGAACTTGTGATTGATTGATGAACTGAGTTAGAATTCTGAAAACAAGATTACAGAAGACTTAAGCCCCATAATCTCCAAGCCTGGGGGTTTTGTATCTCTCTTGTCAGTGTTTGTGTTTGGTTCTTGTTTCCTTGCCTCCAGTGTTTTGGTGTCAGGTGTAACTGCAGGTTTGTCTTTTGTATTTAACTGTGCTGTGTTTCAGACCATCTCCTAGGATGGTCCAGTGATAAGTTACATTTTATTTTGTAGTTTTTGAGATCTGAGTTCTGTTTCTGAATCTGCTTCTGTTCTGTTTGAGAAGTGAGCTTATTCCCTATTTTGCCTGAGTTTACTCTGTGGTTGTAACAGGGTAGTGTTTCTAAAGGTCGTTGTATTGGAAAGTGAATGTTACGGCTATTTGGTGCTTGTGGTCAGAGAACCTTTGAGAAGAGCTCAGTGTTAGTGCAGTGCTTTAACTTAGAATACTTGTTAACCTTTTTGTGGAAGCATTGCTTATTCTTTTGGAAAACTTGCCACTCTGGTTGTGATTTTGGATGTTTCGGTATTTAGTCTTATTCTCACGGAGTAGTGGCAATATGGACATCAGTAATGTGCCAGTCAGCAGTAACCAAACTTTGAGACTTTACCTTTTTTAACAAAAGAAAGCTTGTTTGGACTGTCTGCTCCCTCTGGTCTTGTTTACTTTGGGATTGAATTGTGACCACAGCCTTGCTTTACATAGTACTCAACATAAACAGTTTGGGTTTTCTTGTTATTGCTTGTCTTCAAGTGGTTGTCTTGGGTACAGAACTTACCTTCCACCCCAAATGCCGAAATGGTCCTTTTGTTGCAGTAGTGTTGGAATGACACGTGTTTCCTTTGTGAGCATTGCAAACTATGCCTTTTGAATTTATAGTTCTAGTGGATTTACTGCTTGGTCCACTTTGGTTTTGGAAAAAATACCTTGGCTAGAGTTGGTTGTTGAGTGAAGTGCACTTCTGAAAGTTAGAGATGAAGGTGGTTGGTTTATGCTCTGCTACATAGGTCATACATTCACAAAACGGTAAACCTCATGTTTGAGATGCTGCTGTCAGATTAAGAAAAAAAATGAAATAATTAAAATCCTGTGATGATCAGAGCTGTAACCCTGAACCTCTAGAAGCTGACTGCTGATTCACACTCACTGAAACTTCTCTGAAAACTGTGTTCTGGTTAGACTGAGTGCTGCACTATCTTTCTTACAGCAGCTGGTAGAAAGTTAATCGAAACTCCACACTGTACCCTGTGCCCTGTCATGCTTACCATGGCCAAGAGATATGCAGGGTGTGATGGTGCCCAGGTCTGAAAGCTGGGATGTCCTGGGGAGAGATAGATTGCACTGATGGCCTGAGTGCTAATTACCTGCTAAGTAAAGGAAGCGGAAGACTTCTGCCTGAGAAGATGTCTGCTTTGAAATGTCATGGTGGGGATTAAAGCATATTTAATTGAGAAGTAAAATGTTTCATTAGAAGGATGCTATTAAGCAGAATTGTGGCTTCAGTTCTCTGGCTTTTACAATCATGTCAGCTTTTGCAGCATATCGGGTTCATTTTAAACTCACTAAAAACAGATAATTTTTGAGCTTGACTTAAAAGTGACAATCAAGAAAATAGATTTTTAGAAACTTCTGGTAATAACTCTTAAAACTTTGCTTTTCCCTATAATTTATCCTTACTACTGAATCACAGATGAGACCTTTCAGCTTTTCTTTTCAATGCAGCCAACTTTAAATGAATTTCATAAAAATAAGGAAAAAACCCAAAACCCTGTAGCTGCTAAGTTTACCAGCAGCAAAAATAAACCTGAATCCTTTCATGCACCTGAATGTTAATTGTGAGAGAGATTAAATATACCTGGTTTGTGAAAACTCAAATAAGGATGCCAGTCTGGTATGTGATGTGACAAATGACAGTTCATCAGGAAGGTTTCAGTTCCTCCTGGTCTTGACTGTTGAAAGTCAACTATGAAATCTTCTGCGTTGTTTCTTATTTTCAAGTTTATATTACTAGTATGGGAGAAGAATCCAGCCTGGGTGACTGGTCATAGAATTCATTTTGTGGAACACACAGTCCTCATGGCCAGAGGAGAGAATTATTTTGCCTATATCTGTAATGGAGTTGCTTGAAGGTGTTACTAAACCAGCTGAAGATGCAAAGCAGTAGCTCTGCAATCTTCTGTCTTGGTTGCAGTCACAAGCTTGATTCAATTGTGGTCCAGGAGAGGAGTTACCTTCTGGTAAAAAGTAGAAATCGTAAGGCTGCAGAGGCTTTGAGACATCTGGTAGAGAAGCTGGGCAGCCCCATCAGTCTTTCGGTTTCCCTCCAGAAATACGTGTCATGTCTGTGTTAATCTTTGTAACTGATATATGGAGTAAGATTAACTTGCTAATTTATCACACATTTGTGTAACTGTCAGCACAGCCACCTCTGGCAAGCTTCTTTCCTTGACAGTACTTGGAGGCTGCCTTTTACTCTTTACAGAAACTAAATCTGAATTTGTCATCCTGGTGTGATATTTGTCATACTCAGCAGCGGAGTGCTGTGCCTTGCTTCTGTGAAAGAGCATGTCCTTTAGTATCAGTCTCTGTCATTCTTCTTCCAGGAGGAGCTAGACTAAAATTGCTTTGAACTTCTCTAGGAAAGTATTTCTGGAGGAAAATGGAGAAAACTCACATGGCCAAGGCTTGGCCTTTCCTGCAGCCTCTCTGAGGCAGAGGACTAAGCCTTTTGTCTTCAGAGAACTTTGGCCAGGCTTTCTGTAAGAAGGCACTTTGGTGCTTTGAGTTATTTGGACATGCCCTGTTAAGTAGTCACTCAGTCACCCCCCACAATTAGTCTGCTGATCTCAGCATATACATTTCTTACTGTTGGAGCTTACGGGAAATACAGGCAGGTCCTTATCACCAAGTATACTGCACTTCAGTAACTAAAGTTCTGCACAAACTGGGAGCTGGCTGTCCAGGAGAGCAATAGAGGGCTAGAAATTCCCCTAGAGCTGTTTTGGGTGTACCTGGTATTGCCTCCAAGCATGAGTCAGGGTCACAAAATTCCTGCTCTCAGTTTCTGACTGAGGTCCTGCATGAGTGCAAAGAGGTGGAAGATTTTTCTCTCAGGGAGATTCACCTTCAGAGTCAGGACAACCACCAAAATGTTTCTTTTGTTAAGCACCTCTAGTGCCACTTCCATCTTTTCTGAGGCTGGATGTTTTAGCCCTGAAAAGAACAGCCAATCTTAAGATCCTTGAAACCAGTAAGGGAGAAGCAGGAAAACAATGCAGCCTGTTTTGTGCTGTTGACATAAATTTCAAGGGCTTTATTCCTCATTTGGTGTTTGCCTTTCTCATCAGGAAAACACGGTCACGAGTTATCCCAGTGAATGCAGAAGTGGTGGGTGTTCGCCTTGTCTCCTCCTCACCCTGCCTGTTCTCTGCCTGCCCAGCCTCTGGGCTGCTCTGGAGGCTTGTTTCCCCACAAGCACAGGCAAGGGAGGTGCTTCTGCAGCCTGAGGATGGTGTGCCAAATTCCACTTTGATTCTAAAAAAAATGGGTACACCAGTAAGAAAAAACTGTGCATATTAAAGGTCTCCTTGTTTGGAAGGAGACTATAAATATTTGTATCAGGCTAGACAAATTCAAATGAGAAGATAAACATACACTTTTAACACATGGATGATTAACTGTTTGAAGAACCTGCCAAAAGCAGTAGTTTCTCTGGCTTTCAGTGTCTTAAAAGATCAGCTTTTTGAAAAATACCTTCTAGTGAGGAGGGAGTGTTTGGACTTTTCAGAGAAGTAGTGGAAGCTCAGGAGCCTGGGGCACAGACCGAGATGCAACAGAGCACAGTGTCCCTTCAGGCCTTCCTTCATGGTCTGTATCTTCTTCCCTTTCCCTCCTGATGCGTTCCTGTTAATGCACACATCATATTCTCTCACCATGGTTTTGAGACTGGGGGATGCTTTGGTGATGTGGGGGCTGCCTTGTCTCTCGGGAGCTGGGAAGAGAGGAGACAACACCACGTGCACCACCTGGGGCAGCTTGATGACTATGGCCCTAGAGCATCCAGTTTGGGATCTGTAGGTGCCAAGAGTGGACTTCGTGTGGGAGAAGACATTCGGGATCTGCTCAGGTAAGTTGCTTTATTGTAGTGAACAAACTGTGTGTTAAGTGATGAGGGGGAACCAGGGCAAGGTCCAGGATGACTGCCCCAGGGAATTTGATTTGGAATTTCCATTACAGTGAGCCCTTGTATATCTCCTATCTTCTTACCAACAACAGACTGCAGAGTTTGAGACAGCCTAATTTCAACTCCTGAGATGAAGATCTCTTGTTAACCAATGTAATGATATGTCGAAGATTGACATGACCAAATGAACTATTAATTTTCTTAAGTCTGGGCAATGTTTTAATGATGTGAAGTTTTTATTTTTACTGTGTGTTAAATCTTACGTGGGTAGCAATATGTGTTTTGAATTTTGAGTGACTATGATGAAAAAAACTGGATTTTTATTAATTGAATCACTTTTGGTAGTGTGCTAAATGCCTAGGACTGCAGTATGTCAGAAAAATAGTTTTACAGGGAGTAGCCAGAGAAGCCACAGGGCTTACGTGTGTGACAAAACTACCTGTGGATGCTTTTTTGGGTTTTGTATATACCCAGACCTGCATTAGTTAAGTTAATTTCAAAGAGAAACTTCAGGTAAGGCAAATTCCTAGAATAATGACACATCAGCACTTGGGTCATGTAACCATCAAACTCAGTTTGGAACAAAACCGAAATGTAAGCTATTGTATGGTAAAGTCCTGGTATCTCTTAAGGTCCTTCCAGATTTTCTGGGGAAGGTATCCTGCTTGGAGAGTGCTGGAACTCTAGAACAGTCTTAGTACCTCAATGGTCAAATTAACCATATTTTGAGATCTAAGCACTCAGATCTTAAAATAGCCTTTGTGCAGTCTCCTTTCTGTGCAAGCATTAAAAACTGTAAGGCTTTTGCCAGTCACCAGTATGGACACAGCCAGCTGTAGTGACACAAGGAATCTTGTTAATGGAAAAGCAAAGAAGTGTACGTGCTGTTCTGCTCTGCCCTTTTCTGGCTTAAAAGAAGGCTCGGACAGAAATATTTCTGTAGTTTGCAAAGTGTGTAGCCTGTGTACACCTCAGATGTATTGGCTGCTCGATAACAGTAAACTGCTGCAAAACTAGTAGTTTTTTAAATGTACCAGAGCTGTAACTTGTCAAAGCAAAACAATTCTATCAATTTTATCCATATTTTCCAAGGACCTTCAAAGATTTGAGTTTCATTCTGTGTGGAACTTAGTTAGAAAATGCAGTTTTCTTTGCTGTACAACTTAAGTCCCATCTTACATCGCTGGAAGAGACATCACCAGGTGTTCCTGGGCTAAATACTGTGATTTCTTTCGAGAAGCATACGGAAAATGACAAGTAGATGCTTGTTTTTACCACTGTTAAGTAAAGAGAAAATGACGTGTACTTTATTATGCTTATTCTTATTTTTGAGGTGTTATATCAGTGTCAGCTACTGCTATATGGTATATAAATTGCAGGATCTATTGCGAGGGAGGCAATGCCTTAAATTTCCAAAATATTTTTGAAACATTGCTATTGCCCTGTTTTGATTCATCTTGAAAGTATTTGCCCGAAAGAATTGGAAAAAAGTCTTATTGAAAGGTTAAAAGAAAGTAGTTTAATCTGTCCTGAAGCCCACCAATAGCAATTTTGTAGCCATTAATAATTTATTATATATAACTCTGCCTTGAAAAGTGTCATAGAACAGAGAGTGCATTTTAAGTGCCTTCTCATGCAGTGAGTAATCGAGAAGGTGCTTCTTGTAATCACTCCTTAAAACAAGAAGCTCAGCTCAGGGAAATAAAACATTTTTCTGAGAAGATGCAGGTGTTTAAACCTCCTTGCTCTTCTTGATGAAGAAAATCGAGGACATAAGATTAATAGATTACTCTTGCATGGTTTCTACTCTTCCCTCTCCTCCAGCACTTGCTCTGAGCTCACGTGTGTACTTTGCTCCCGAAATGTTTATAGAAGATGATGGCCTCATCCCTGGTAACCCTTTTTGTAGAATAAATCACAAAGCCAAGTGCATGCCCGTGCTGGGTGCTCTGTTGCAGGGGAGGTGCTTGTTGCCCTGGACAGAATAGTTTCCAGTAGTGGAAACTTCTTTTCTAGGAGCTGTTTGCAAGGGGGAAGGGTGGATTTTGCCTTGCGCCTCCCAGCTTCTTCTGAAACCAAAAGCCAACCCTTTGTTCAGCTCACTGTTGTGTTTTCTGGGTGTGGTGGCAAAATTTCCCAAATTGCCGGTGTCTCTGGTGTTGAGTATGGACCTGTAAGTGGCACAGAGCCAGGCTGTCAACTGGAAGTGCAGCTTTAATGTAGGTTAGATGATAGATTGTTAACAGAGGTCAAAACCTCTTGGGTTTTCTATTTTTGTGACAGTTCTGGCTAATCTTCCCTTCAAATATAAGCCTTCCATGTTTTCAGCTGGTTAGGAAAGAGGTGGACACACTGAAGGTCCTCACTGAACTGTCATCAACATCCATATATTGGTGTTACAACTGTGTGGTTTTATTTATAGATTTAGTTTCTCAATTGAAATTCAGTGCTTTGAAGGCTTTTGCAGACAGATTTCATCTCCTGGAAGGTGATGTCACTGCCTTACCAGCCATAATTCAGTTTTCAGTCCACGCTTCAGACTTGACTAAGCAACATTTTCCTTAGGAAAACAGCTGATGAGTCTTTTATTTAGTATTTTTAAATATTACTGTAAAAGGAGATTGTTTCTGTAGAGATAACTGGCTGTGTCCAATACCAACAGTTCAGGCAAGGTCAGAATTTTAATTGGAAAGTGATGAAATGTTCTCGAATGTGCAAAATCTGGGACTGTTCATGTCAATCACTGACTTGCATGGTAACAAGCGTAGGTGAACGGCAGCCTTATTACCTGTTGTGCGTCTGTTCTGGGTTTCCTTTTGCTGTCACAGTGTTGACCCTGCAAAGGGAGCAGTAATGATTCACAAGGCTGAGGAGAAACACTGTAGTGTAAATGAAGTTTGACGTCTTCAAACTTAGTAAAACTCTTGGTGAGTGTTTCTGAGAAGATTCTGAGTTTGCTGGTGTTCGAGGAGGAGGTGGAGTATCTCTGCTGGATGCTGCACTGTGGGCTGCCAGTAGTGCAAAACTGTGTTTAAACAGCTCAAACCTGCAGTTTTGGTGATTTGTTTTTAAAGCTTTTCAAATATTTATACTGTGGTATAATGAGCCGGCTGAGAAGTAGATATTTGGAAAAGCTTTCACTGCCATCACAGAATTACAGGAGATGTGGGTACATCCTTACACTGTGAGTGATTTTAAGCAAAAGCTTGTTAAGGCAACTTCAGGTATTGAGTTGTGTTGTGCAGTTTTGGTGGGAGCACCCCTTCCAAGGGTGCATCCACCTCTCCACCAAGACCTAGTGGACATTCCGGTGTTCTTTGCATCCTTCTGGAATGCAGAGCCCTCCAGTTTCTCTGCCTTCACAGTAGCTCTGAAATACTGGTCCCCTCTTTTTTGCTTTGGCTCCAGAGACTGTGGTTGGAAATGGTTGTTATTGTCCTTGGTGCTTCATCCCATGGATCTCAGAGGTGTTCTAAAAGAGGAGAAGGTAGGATGGTGCCATTGCAAACCTCAGAGGATGGGAGCAGTCATTGCTCTGGGCATGGGCAACCCTGGGGTGGCCTTCCTGGGAGACACATGGGTGCACCAGGCAGGTACTAATGTCACTGTTCAAACTCTCCTCCTGTTTCCAAAACTCACAAAGCTCTCTTGGTAAAATGTTCCCTGCTCCCGTGGGATCTCTGCAGAAGGAGCATATAAACTGACTGATGATACTGTTCCCAGGCACAAAGAAGAATTGTAAGTATTGTTAGTGTTGGATGGTAGTCATGTTCCTGGTTTGGTGGTTTTTTAATTGAGAAAATGTTGGGGTTTGTGCTCTTGTTATTGGCTATTTTGGTCAGAACTTCAGTCTGAGCACCATACACAGAACAATTTCTATGTTCAAACATCTATATGTGTGCATACATTTACATGTATAAACACTCAGTTATTGATAGGATTTGAAAAATTATTTGGTGTATTTCAAAACTATGGTGGGTTATAAGGCACAGCCTGAAGATCTTGACTATGGGTGGGGAAGAATGGAAACTTTGAGAGTTCCCTGATGGATTGGATATGCCCAACAACAAAAAGTGGTGCAGCTTGGGAGTTATATCTCGTTTAAGGCCACTGTACAAGTTCATAATTCTACACAGTATTTAGTCAAAATTAGTACTGAATGTCAATTTTTTTTTAATTCAGACTTCTCATTAGTGTGTCAAAAGTTGAACAGCACTAATGACTTCGTGCTCCTGTTGTCAGGAACATGTCAGAAACAGGATCGGGTTTTGTGGTGAAGGTTCATGAAACACTTTGAAACGTACTGAGCCATCAGAGGAGATGTCCTCATACTATGAGCATGTGTTGTTTTCAGGGTCATTTAAAAGATGATGGTCTCTGGAGCTCTGTAATTGTAAATCAGGGATGTGTCCAGGCACTGGAAGATGGGATTTGCTTGCAGGGATGGGTGGATGAGGAATAATTTGCATACTTTGGGGTATAATTGGAGAAGGTGGGTATCTCTTTTTATTTTTGGTAATTAATATATGAAACCCTGAGTGCCAGAGCCTTAGTGCTGCATTTAAGGCTCAGGCTAGAGGGGAGAATGTTTTTCAAATGATTAACCTGAAAAGATGAGAGCTGGCAAACTGAGCACGGACAGTGGAACATAAAAGGTGGAGCTTGCTCTTACTGCCTCGTGTCTGTGAGATTTCAACGGCACTAATGGCCATTTGATGAGAATATAAACTTGGTGATTTTGTGCTTTTGCCAAATTACTATGGAAGTGTTGACAAAACAGCTGGGGAAGTAATTCATCACATTTTTCTGAAGTCACTCATGAGATTCTTTTCTTTTTAAATTTAACTGCCTGGCTTTTTCTTTATGTATCTTTCTTTTACGGTAATCTGGGTTTGCTGTGCATTAAGAATTTGAAGACTGGTTTAAAGCTGGTAATCAATGGAAAAATACGTAACACAACTGTATAATTTGCAAATTAGGGCTTGCTCAGAGCTGCTCTGAAGATGCTCCTTTAAGTGAGGGTCACTAATGGGAATATAAGATGACGTCTTGATACTTTAACTCAGTTTTTATGAGTTACGAAGGTAAAGAAAGTGTTACGAAAGTAGAAGAGCACTTTTCCTCTGCTTTGCTGTCTGAAGAGTTTTCTAATTAGAAGTCAGTTCTGCTTGACCTGGTGGTGGTAATTCCTAGGAGGGCTGAAGGCAAGAAGCAAAGTTTTGTCTTTGGGAAAGAAGGAGCGGTTTTGTCTGGCACTGGGGGGTTCTGGAGAACGAGCGTGTGAAGGTCCCCAGGGCTCTGCTCAGGTACAGGGAGAGAGGAAACACTGGTGGAAGGCACCTTGTGTCTGAGTATGCAGTGGAGGACCTGGCAGAGCTGCAGGTAGTTGTGCTGTGAGATTTTTGTTTGTTTATTTTTTCCTCTAGTAGCAAGTATTCAGTTTCATTATGAGGGTCGGTTCTTTTTTTTTTTTTTCATTTCCTCTCAGAAGGATTTTGATTTGCACTTGAAACACCATTTCAAAGTGAAACTTGATTTGCATGGGTTCCTCATGGTAGAGATGAAACCCATGGGGATTTCCGTCTGAGGTTGAAATATAATTGAGATGAAAAAAACCTCTCTGTTTCATGGACTCATAGGATGGTTTGGGCCGGAAGGGACCTTAAAGATTATCCAGTTCCAACCCACTGCAATGGGCAGGGACACCTTCCACCACACCAGGTTGCTCAAAGCCCCACCCAGCCTTGAACACTCCCAGGGATGGGACATTCGCAACTTCTCTGGGCAACCTGTGCCAGGGCCTCACCACCCTCACAGAAAAGAATTTCTTCCTAATATTTAATCTAAACCTGCCCTCTTTCAGTTTGAAGCCATTCCTCCTTGTCCGATCACTATCTGCCCTGGTAAATATGAAACCAAATCAAGAATTTTCATGTCAGTGGTACCAGTTCTGCAGGAAGAGGGGCCACGTAAGAGACAGAGAAAGGTACAGTGGTCTGAGCTCCATCTCAGCTACATGTTGTGAAAGGTGTGTTGGGGGGAGAAGACCCAAGAGTAGGAGCCCCTGGTGCAGGTTTTGAAGGAGGTCTGGCAGCACTGCAATGTAGTGGTGTACATTGAGACTGGGAAACTCTGGTAGACCTCTGACATGACCCTGCAAAGTGTAGAAAGCATCATCTTTTAAGTAATGTAATTTGCTGTTAAAAAATCGGGTCCATTTGCTCAAACTCTGAGCCTGAAATCTTGCTAATTTCTATTTATATGTGTCAAGCTGCGAAGCTCATTCCTTGTTCTTTGCTTCCTTTCAAAATTCATGCAGAAACTAATAAAACACCCCTGTGTGATAAAGTCTTTTAAAATTAATAAAATTCACTTTGAGCAGCAGCATGCAAATGGGGTCATCCCTCTGCTTACTGGAAATGTGGGGATTGGTATTACCTCCTGCCATTTGCATTTCTACATCCCAGATCTTTAAGATGAGAGCAATTGGTATAATCTTTATGGATGCCCTGGTGTGCTTCCACAGGATCAAAATAGCTGCAGAAGCCTGGATGTGCTCAGCCTGTCCTCATTTCTGGCCTCAGATATAATGTAGGACCGTTCACTGGGCTTTAAAAGATCTGATGAGTAAGTTTTGGCAGTGAGGAGGCAGCTCCAGTCCCTCCCAGCAGTTCCCCTCTCTATGCCAGGCTCCAGAGCTCGGTGCCACCTGACCTGGTCACAGAGGAGTGGCTGCAGCCACCGATCCCCGAGAGCCACTCACGGGAACAGCACGATCACATTCCTGTCAAAGTACCCCTGTGGAACATCGTTGTAGTCAGCGTGTGCTGAAAACTCATTTTATTTTCCCAGTTCAGGCATCTTTGTGGTGAAATGTTGTCTTCAGGGAGGTTGTGATGTGCTGGGAATGCAGGATTCGTGTTGGTACATGCTGGGCTAAATGCAGGATACAGTTGTGTTCTTGGCTGTGTGTGGGGGTGGTAGGTAAAATCCAGATGACTAAAAAACCAAAAGAAACTCAAAAGGTTATAAGCTTTCTAAGGGAGCTGCTGCGGGGCAGGGAGGGTGAACAAACCCAGTGTGGGGCTTTCCCTGCCCTGGGTGTGTGCCACCCGGGTACGGCTGGGCAGGAACAGTGTGGGCTGGCATTGGAGCAGCTGCATACGAAGGCGAAAATAAAAGGAGCAAGTCCATTGCCAGTTTTTAAAGCCAGAAGGCAGAGCTTTGCTATGGATGCTGAGCAGAAAGTATTGAGCCCTGCCCTTTCCCGGACACTGGACATGCTGCAGCCATGCCTCTCCTGGGACAGAAATAGCACTGAGCGAGGTGCTCCATCACTCTGTCCTTTTCCCCACACCCCACACCCATGTTTTTTCCATCACTTCCCAGGACTTTGCCACCATCTCCTCTACTCCCTCTTGCCTCTTTTGGATTTTTTTTTTCCCCCCTCCTTGGAGGAAATGCCCTGTTGCCATGGCAGGGGAGATAATAATGCTGGTCCTGCTCTGGGAAAGCCCAGCCCAAATCCTTGAATTACAAACTTAATATGAGTTTTTGGGTTGAAGCAGGGACAGATCATACATGTCCGAGTGCAGTGCTTTTGGTGCTGGCAGAGCTGAGCTGTTGTTGCCAGCACAGGATGGGAGATGGGGAGAAGAGGAGGTGGGAGCTTCTGCAGAGGGTACAGATTGAGAGCTGCCAGCATTTCTAACCAGCTGAGCACTCTGGGTGCACCACTTCAGCTAAATATTTCCTTGAATTTTGCAGGAAGGACATGTCATACAGACACCCAAGACACCCTGATTCTCTTTGTGCTCACCGTATCATTGAGGAATGTGCAGTTGCTCTGGAAGGAAAATGATTGCCAATAATTGGTGAAAGCCACTGATTTGTGTGAGCCAACTCAAAACCTCTTCCTTTGTCCTGTGTTCTAGCTGATAAACGTCACTGTTGAAGTAAACTCCCTTCACAGTTTACAAAAGCTCTGCCCCAGGAGTGATGGTGCAGATGGGGCAGCTGCTCTGGCATTCCCTGGATAGTTTCTGAGTGATTTCAGGCTCTTTCAGCTTTCAAAACTACGTGCATTTTTTTTTTTTTTTTTTTTTTTGACACGAGAACTTTAAAATGGCTGCTTTTTCTTGTAAGCATCACATCAAATGGCAAGAGAGAGATTTTTAAAGGCTGTCACTGTCAAACTCAGAGACATTTTCCAAAGAGGACTTGATACAAATTTTGGCTTCTGTCGAGCCTGCCAAGCCCCAGAGAGCACAGGCTGAAAGAGGATTTTATAGCTCCTGCTGTTAAGCGTAACAGTATTTGTGTTTCCTGGCATTTAGAAACAAGTTTAAGAACAATTAATCAGAAGAACTTGCTCAACATAGCCTCTGGTAATGGTGAGGGAATATTTTCTTGGCTGAGCATGTTGTCTACAATTTCAGGAGGGATTAGGGGGGTTTGCATGCATATGTAGTTTTAGAAAATACCCTGGGCTTGGTGTGTCATAATGAGCATCCCCTCATTTCCAACAGAAATAAAAAGAAACTGATGATCTGGCAACTTTCTGAAAACAGCTTTTGAGCGTGTCCCCCAAGTTAGACCACTGGTTCTGTGTCTTTAGTAGAGTTACTTGGTCTCCTGATACTTTCTCTGTGCTGTAATACCTTAGAAAGGAAGCTTTTAAGAGAAGAAACAAAAGATTCAGTTAATCTTCAGGATTTTTTTTCAGCCCAGGGTAATCTAGGCATGTGGACGGGTCTGTTAGATGAGTTCTCAAATGCAATGGATTCCTGGAAAACGTGAGATTTCCCAGCAAATGTTGGACTTCAGTCTCGAAAGAGCCTTGGTAGCTTCTGATAAGGTAGATATTAATACCAGAGTTGCTGTGACAGTGGAAAAGTTTATCAGTAGGAAAGCCTTATCAACAGGTTACAAAGATCATAGTGCGATTGACCTCAGCCAAATGCATTTAAAAGGGGATGTTTTTCTTTCACTTTTGCTTGCCCCTTGCATTGTGGCTCAGCTCTGCTCGGCAGCCGCAGATGCACTTGAGTCATAAGAAACTCCGCTGCGCCATCGGCACAGGGTAAATTCCAAGCCCTTGTAATAGCAGGGGGTGCAAAAAGTCAAGAAAAGCTTCTTTTCCTAGCTTCTGCACTCTTCGTGTTGTCAGCCCACATCGGGAACAGCTCAGACTGACCTCAGACTTCCAGCTGAGCCTTCTCTAGAAGCAGCACTACAGTGCCCTGCTCCGAGCTTATACTGCCCCTTAGGTCTTGAAGTGTTAGAAAGGCACTTTGCTGCCCGTCATTCAAGCAAGATTTGGGTGGAGTAAGTTTCCTGCAAGCCGCCTTTGCACAAGTGGATGGCTGGAGCTCAGCTGGGAGCTGTCCTGTCAGTGATAAATCCCAGTGTCCCGATGCCGGTCACAGGGCAGGCTGTGTGGTGCTCGTGGCCTCGGGGAAGTCTTGCCTTCGGATGAGCAAACTGGTGCGCCTGCTTTTTCTTTCCTAACGGAGGGGAAAACCCTGGTTCTATATATATTTCCTTGGTGAGGTGTGTAAGAACAGCTTGTGAGTAACCGCGAGGGCTCCGCTCCCTCCCGCACGGGAAGGGACCCGGTAATTGCAAACCCGCCGTTCGGCATCCTGGGGGTGCTCACCCCGGCGTCCTTCTGCCATCACTGCCTTGCCATTAACTACTGCCCATTCCTGGCAGGGTTTCAGTTCAATTCCAGGACATGCATGGATGTTACTTGGATGTAACACTAAATAATAACGCTAGCCCGTGCCGGGCCACTTTTGTGTGCAGCGCTCCGCGACTTACCTGTCCCACCTCAGTATCTCTGGAATATCCCACCTGCAGTATCTCTGCCGTATCTCTGCCGTGGTGCTTTTGTTCCCGTGTGTTCTCTCCGTTTCCCAGGAGCACGCACAGACCCCCTGGAGTAGCCAGAGCGCCCACCTACCCCAAGGTTTGCCTTGGACATGCAAAATCGCTGTGTTACCGCGGAAACTCAGCCTGGCCCTGGCTCTCCTGATAACGATGCCCTCGCGACAGGCAATATTGCCCTCTACTGGTTAACCACTACTCGAAGGGTCCCTGTTTTCCCCTCTCCTGCAGCAGCTTTGCTATGAGGAGTTATTTTCCAGCCTTTCTTGCTTGGAGCAGGAGACAGCTTTTAGTTCCTAATGCAGCTTTTTAGGATGCCACAGCTCGTGTTTAATTTCTTTTTCACCAGAAGCAGCTGTTCATTTGGGAAAACATGGTGCACCAGAAAACCAAACTTTAACTATTGTTTTTAAATGTTGCTAGTGATGCTGAATCCTTAATTTTCCAGAATTAACCCTTAGAAACGTAACTTCTCCCAGCGGTTTTGCAAGTGAAATAACTGCAAGGTTTTTAATTATTATTTGCATTGGTAGAATAGGATCTTTAGCTTAATGCCTGGATGCTGATTGCAGTTGCCTCCGATAATTGGCCCCTTCCCTGGCCCAGCTGTGGTGTCTGCAGGATGAACTGGCTCCAGACACTGAGCTGGGTTAAAAATAAGCTTGCAAAAAGAGTGCTATTTTTAACCTGGGTCAGTCCCTGCTTGGGGTCACGGCATGGCTGCCCAGGCTCTCACGTGGCTGTGCTGGCTTGGAGGCGCAGGAGGCGGCGAGAAGGTGGTGTTGGGGGAACTGGGGGCTGTTCAAAGCCTGAGCACCACTGAAAGGTGCTCCTCGGGTGGATATTCCAGCTCTGAACTCAGTTATGCAACGCCCCCCCCCCTCCCCCCGCCCCATACCAGCTGTCTTCCTAAAAGCCATTTTTAGGATGAATATCACCACTGACAAAGGTCTAGCAATGTTTAAGCACTTTTTGGTAGTGATGCTGTGTGGCTGAACTCTCCCAGAGTAAACTCTTTAGGTTTCCTATTTCCAGTGGTACAGCTGGCTTTATTCGGTCTGGCTCTAACATTTCAAGTGTGTTTAAATATGTAGAACAAGGGAGAATAGCTGATGCAAATTACACTTTGGTATTGCTGTGCCAGGTGTGCTAAAGGTAGATGATCAGAGGAAGATCTGGTGGCTCATGCCATGCATAGCACTGGAGTAGGTTTAGTATTTGATGTTACACGGTTTAATTTGTGGTGCCATCCTGTCTCCTGCAACTTGTAAACAGGAAAAAGTTAGGACAATTTTTTGGGGTCTGCTTGTAACTAAAACTTGTCTTTGCTTTGGGGAGATGGAAAACTGAATGACTCCACTGGGTGATCAAGATGGATCTAATCCTATTGATACTTAAAGGGGGCTTGTAAGAAAGGTGGAGACAGACCTTTCAGTAGGGCCTGTAGTGATAGGACAAGGGGTAATGATTTTAAACTGAAGGGGAGTGGATTTAGATACAAGGAAGTATTGTTTTACAAGGAGGGTGGTGAAACACTGGCACAGGTTGCCCAGACTGTTGGTAGGTGCCTCATCCCTGGTAACGTTCAAGGTCAGGTTGTACAGGGCTCTGAGCAACCCCATCTAGTTGAAGATGTCCCTGCTCATTGCAGGGGGGTTGGACTAGATGAATCCCTTCCAACTGAAACATTCTGTGATTCCAAAGGTGTGCTGGTTCCCTGAGCCCAATACTTAGTGTGTCTGACTGGTATGTCTCTCTGATGCACACACACACACACACACACACACACACACACACAGCTTCAAGAATGGCCCTAGCACGTTTCCTATCCCTGCATCTGTTCCCCAGTAAAAACTTTAAACATACATCAAGCAAGACTTTGCACATCAAAAAGAGAGCCATGCAGTTTGTGTTTCCATGGAAGGGAAAGGATCTCCTATTTTGGTGCACTGTAACTTGTCAGGAACTGGATTCTTTTGACTGGTTTTTGTGTGCGCAACTGATGTACTTGGGTTTCCTGTGCTTTTTTTCCTTACTCTTGGCATTTTATAGGCTTATCTTCATAAACGTGGTATCATCAGCCTGATACATGCTTCAGTGCTGTTTGTAGAGTGTGTAAAATCCTGTAGCCTCTTATGGGAAATGATGGCAATTCTGCATCTGGAGTTCTCTGAGCTTTCCCTGGGCCTCCATCTCTTGTAGCTGAAATGCTGTGCCCCATGTGAGGGGGAAAGCACCATCCTGCCAACCCTTTCCTACTGCAAGGGGAACCACACCCCCAGGGTTTTACACTGGTATGATGCAGGCAGCCTAAATGCAGAAATCCTTGTCTTATTGCTTGTGTTTTTGTTGTGTTTGCTCTGGAAGTGGGAGAGATTCCAGGGTACAAAAGCATGAGCGTTGAGGTGGGGATGGGCATTTAATCACCTGGGAAGAAGCGTCCTCTGCTTAATCCCCGAGCACATCAGGTGCTCAGACACACAGCTGGGCAACGGGAGGCACGTCCTGGAGTCCTCTTCTCCTGCAAGGCCTCGGGTGCCGCATTGCACTGTGAAATGACTTTTTAAACATACCTTGCCTCCTTTTCCTCATGCCCTCGGAAGCATCTCCCTGTGTACGATTACCAGGTAAAGACAATGCAGCCTGTTGTGTTTGACAGTGTCGGTGGTTTGGTGCAACACAAAGTGGGTATTCCTGCTCTGTCCTGTGTTGCGTATGTGGTGCTTTTTCCACCTTCAAAGCATTTTCCAGCCATGAACTAAGAGCACACACATTAGCTGAGAGCACACACCCCTCCCTAAGCAGCTGATGCCGGGCACATCCCAGGAAAACCTTCCAGAATGTGACACACCACTTTTGATGCAAATAAAGTGATGCCTTATTTCATCAGCTCTGTTAAAAGTACTTAAGTAATTGAACTCATGAAACTTTAAAAAGCCTTTAAGAAACAAATGTGGTACACACCTTTGTTCTCGCTTCCCGGGGGGGGGGGGGGGGGGGGGGGGGGGGGGGGGGGGGGGGGGGGGGGGGGGGGGG
>JAWWEU010000081.1:8260566-8348153 GCA_035583155.1 Acropternis orthonyx
CCGTCCCCGCCCCCCCCCCCCCCCCCCCCAATCCCTTCCCTTCCCCTCCCTTATTTTCCAGGTTGAATGTGTTTCATTGGCTTTTTGGTATCTTACTGTTTGCTTCTCAGCGTGTGGTTTTGCAGAGTTTTTTGTGTGTTATGGTAGCTGATTTCTCTGCCTTCCAGCACTGGTACTGTTACGGTTTCTGCAGCAAAGGGAAGTGTCATCTGTAAAACAGCATGAGTATGACTGGAGTACCTCATCTTTCATATCAGTTTTTGCAAACTTTGGGTTTTATTTCCATTGTGTTCATTGGCCTGTGCTGTGTGTACCTGCCTTGCCTCTGGACTGTGTTTACCTCTCACAGCTTCAACATGATTTCTCATCTTCATGTGGTCCTTCACACATGTCCACCATCCTTCCAGCTGTCCAACATCTGGCCCCTCTGAACTCACACTGGCTTTGTATCCCACCACCCCTATAGTCAGCTTGGGTATTTATCCCTCCTTTCTCTTTAACTTTTCCTTGAGCAGGGCCAACCCTTCCTAGGCAGGCAGTGCAGGTGAGGTGGGATGGGATGACATGCCCTGCACAGGACAGAAATACTGTCCAGAGCCGTGTGCTCAGCTCCCTCACTCTGTCATTTTGGGAAAAAGGGAACAGTGGCCCCTGAGTTGTCATATCTAGTGGATTTTTTGGGTGGCTTCATTGTAGTGAGAGGCCATGGATGGAGCTTTCTTCTCCAGATGCTCCCCGATCTGCAGATACACAGGGCTGTCTGTGAGTAACCCCAGCCAAGACACTAGTTTTGTGACCCCTAATGTCCAGCCCATTTCTGAGTTCGGTTTTTTTTTTTTCCCCCCTCCAATCTAAGCTTAGGCATCTCTGGTGCAGCTCACTTCTCTTGCACTTTCTGCTTTTTCCAGGGGAGGCAGATGAAGAAGCCTTTGCCGAGGAGTGCAGACGGAGAGGACAACACGCGCTGCCTTCCCAGCCAGCCAACCCTCGCCTGCAGAAATCTCACAAGCCTGCCAGCTCCCCCCGATACGCCTTTCATTATAACAGCGATGAGCTGGAAGAACAAGATAGAAGCCGAGTCACAAGCAGCTTTGAGGCCCCCTTTCATTTATCAGGTGTGCACAAGCATGGTGGGGAGAAACACGCAAAGGAGGATCCGTCAGCTAGTCAAAAGCCAAAACCAAAAAGCCAAGCAAGAAGTTGGTGCTGTGTGTTGACTTAATGTTAGCTCCCTGGTAGATAACAAACAGCAGCTTGTGTGCCTTCATCCTGCTTTAGCTCTGATCTTCCATGTAGCCTAGATTCACTAACGCCCTGGGATATTTAAGGATCCAGGGGAGATGTTGCTGTGCTGCTGAAGTGCCTCTGCTCTTGGCTGTTAAAACTGAAGGCCTTTTAGTGGTTAACTCATACCTTGCACATTCATTTACTTAAATTGTGCTTGGCTTACTTGTCCAAGGAGAAGTTCAGCAACTTGATACTATTTCTGGAAGCTGCAATTTTAGGCACCTAAATCCTAATAGAGAAGGCTGAGACCATTCAGGCAAATGTGGCAATGTGGCAATTTTCCGGGTTATTTTTGGAAGTAATTAGTCCTTTGATTTATTTCCAGTCTGTAATGTTTTGGCAATGTAGTCCAGAGGCTATCTTGGACAACAAAGTCCTCATAACTACTTGGTTTAATTGGAACCTGTGGTCAGAGATCATTCAGGACTGCCAGGACAGGTTTTTCTGATACATGAAGATGCCTTTCAACTTGGATGCCCAAACCAAGGGCCCTTTTCAGTAATGTGGAATTAGGTGAAGTGCTGGGAAGTGTGACCATATGAGGCTCCTCAGGGTAAACACAGCACATGAAAAATGAGCACTGTCCCCCCAAACAGGTGCTCATGCACTCCCAGTGCTGTGCCAACTTCTGCTGCATTTATGAGCCTTTAAATCTAACACTGCCTTCTGTACGGAAGACCTAAAGATGCCATGTGGGATGAGAGATTGAAAAAATAGAAATGTTTAGATGAATGTCTTCCTGATCAGTTGCTGGAAGTTTTGTGTCTTTAAGGATGGCAAAGTTGAATCTTTTCCTTAAAAGAAGAAAAAAGAAAAAAAACTTACAGAGGCCTGAATGTAACCTCTGGGCTGACGTCCTTAAGTCTCCCACCCGGGGTTTGCATGTTTGGTCTCCTCTGTGTGGCTGGCAAAACAAAACCTTGGCTGTGCCTTTGGAGACAGAAGGGTCTCTGCAATCACAACAATACTTTGCAGTGGTTTCCAAAGAGCAGCTGAGTTTGACATGCACCATGCAAGTTTTGGAGCAATTTTTAAGATTGCTGAGGACTTTTTGCTGTGAAATTATTTATGATCCAAGACGCACAAGTTTGCAATTAAAATTAATTTCCAGAAGTATTAGTGCAGTCACAAAATTTTCTCTTCTACCAGTAGATTGTGAGTTGCTGTAAAAGACTCAGGGTGAAAACTTGATTGAAGTAGGACTAAGATTTTACTGTTGCTTTTAATATTTTGCCTGCTGTTCCTCTGATGGACAGGGCTGCTGAAGGACTGGTCGAGTCAGTCATAAAAACCTACGTGAGTGTCTTAATCCCTCCCTGGGAAGTTTGTGCACGAGCCCTGGCCAGTAACGCCGTTCTCCTTCATGGGTGTTCACCTCTGCTGACTGCCTTGCCCAGAAAGGAGGCTTCACCAGCACAGCTCTGTAATTACAGAGACCACTGACTCGCTCCCGCTTGGCTTCTCATCGATCACTGCGACAGCTGCAGTGCTTGCACGGGCCGGCGTTGGGGAAGGATAGCATCTTTTTCTGCCTCGGTCCAAAGACCTCTCAATTCAGTGGAAAATTGTTAAGTTCAATGGCCTTAAACCAGGTGCTTTCCCACCTCAGATCAGACAGTTTTGCCACTCCTGGTGTGGGACCCTTGGCAGCGGGACCACGCAGCAGTTTTAGATGTTTTCCCAGCTGGAGCATCTCAAGCAAACCCTCAGTCTTTAATGATTTACCTGCAGTGAAATGGTTTTCTTTTCCCAGCTCTAGGAATGGGAGTGTTTCAGTTTTGATTTGTAGGCCTGTAGGAAATTTAAATGAAGGAGAAGGGGGTAGGTTTCATCTTGACTACGTGGTGGGAATCCCTCTGCAAGTGGCATCTCTCTAGTGCCCAAGAGGAAAGGCTGGCCAACTCATTTAGACCAGCATCTGATATCCAGAGGTGAGATGAATCCCCTCCTTAGTCAGCATTCCAGTCATCACAGTGGGTATCTAATAAAAAAATTAGAGTTTAATTTGATTCTCCATCTAACACTTCGCATTTTAGTGGAATTTGCTCTGGAAGCTGTTCTGGGTTTTGTAATGGCCTTTCAGAATAAAACTTCACCTCTTGTGCTCTGAAGTCACTGCATATCTCAAACAGTTCTCTAGCTCCAAAGAAGGAATTTTAAAAATAGTAATTTAGACACTGCAAGTGATGTGCTCCCTGACTGTGTGATATGTGGCTGACTGGTGGGTTTGAGCTGTGTCCAAGTGATATTAATGCCAGCAGAGCCCTGGGGGTGGAAGCCATTGATGGCAGAGGTAGGGCTCATTGTCCCTAAAAAACTACTGCTCTGGATTTGAGAGTTTTGACCTTTATCCAGCAAAAATGGTTGAAATGTTTAATCGTTAAAATACTGAAAAATACATGATCGAAATCTCATTATTTGGAAGATAATATTGCAAGGTTTGCTCTTCCTTTTGGATGAAATAACTTGCATTAACCTAGAACTTACAACATTAATTATTCATTTTTGCTGCATTTTTATTCACTGGCATCTGTGGAGAGGAAACCTCTCTAAAAGAACTAGCTTAACTAATCTTGATCCTTTCCTGGCACGTGTTCCTCTTCTGGAAAGTTGAGCTATTTGTACTTTATTTCATCTTTAATTCAGTCTCCGTTCATTTTGCCAACATGCAGTTTCCTGAATTACACTTTACTAACTAGTAACAACAATGTGCTTGGTTATCCAAACTAATTACTTTATAATTCATCACATACTTAGTTTTGGGCATGCAATGGAAAGAGAAAGGAAAGCAAAACCACTGGTTTTTATGGAAATCTAGTATGTGAGGAATGCTGGAGGTGCAGAGATGGAGTTCCCTCTCCCTTTGCTCTGTATCCCCTGGCTGTAACTGTGTGCCAGTAGGAACAGTTGAACTCTTCTGGGGCAGGGTTTGGCAATTCTGGCTGGTGGGCTTGGAGACTGGCTGGCTGCTCCCTGGCTTAGCCCAGAGCTGCCTTCACCCATGGTGTTTTGGCTGCTGGTACAAAACCATCCTGTTACCCACTTGGTTCCCATCGAAGATAGCTGGGTTGCACTTTGGAAGGGCTTCCATGGCTGCAGAGCCTTGCAAGCTTTTGGTTGCTGTTTGGGGGTAAAACATTGGAAATCTGTTCAGTGATAGCATTACCTTAATTAACAGCAGGCAAGCGGGTTGTATTTGCCTTGGTATGTTCTTGTGGCAATTCTAGGCAGAATTGGTAATGAAAACAGCACGGTGAGCAAGCATGAAGGAAGGCCCCTGCAAGCTGCTAAAGCTTTTCAGTCCCCTAAAACATCAAAGTTGGGATTACATCACTGGGTTGGCCAGTGAAACTGGAAAACTCGCCCCTTGGATTTAACAGTGCAGATAATTAAACAGTGGAGCAGCATACCTAGACAGGGTGGGATGTTTTGTCACCTCAGGTCTTTACGTAAAGGCAGGCTCCCTCTCTGCTGCTCCACGGGCACGGGCAGGAGCTGTGGATGTGGTGAGGGAATTAGGTCAGGTTGTGGTGTGTGCTGGGCAGTGGCTCAGGCTGAAAGGAGGGGATGTGAAAGTGCAGTGCAAAGCTGTAATTGCAAAGTGAGTCACGTGCATGAAATTATACCAAAGCTGTGATCTGGGGTGAATTTTTATAATGGCACATGTGAGTGTGGTCAGTCTAAAATAACAGAGGGTGGCTGCAGCTCAGAAGTAAGCTAGCTGCCTTTGAAATAGCCATTTATTGTTTTGACAAGAGGGACATTTCTAAAAGCAGAAAATTAGAAAGAGCATTACAGAACCCAGCTTGAAAGTGCCTCGCTGCCCTGCTAAAGCCCTGTGTAAGTGTTGGAGCCATGACATGGTTTGAAGGAGGGCAAAAGACTGGCTGCAACCTTAGCAAAAAGTTAGTAGATCTTGGAAAACAGTTTCTCTGGGACCTGAGCAGAAAGCATGAATCCCTCCCGCCCCCAACCTCAACGTTTCACTCTGAAAGTGGAAGGAGGTTCCTCCAAAGTCTTCACCTTTGCAGATCTTCTCTAAGAATGAGGCCGTGGCATTTGTTGCTGACTGATGTGGGTCAAGAAGCAGCAATGTTGCATGTTAATTGTCAGCTGTGACTGAACACCTTGCTTCCTATGCTCCTCTGTGCTGGCAGAAGGAAGGCGGAGCAGACCCGTGGTTGCTCCCTGCATCCTGGTAGAGCAGGCAGGTGTCAGGCAGGGCAGGAAGAAGCAGAATACCAGAAATGTGTTGGGTAGGAGTGTTTTCCACAGGACACTTGTGCCTTTGGATCGGCTGCCCAGCGTGCACGCCTCTCTCGCAGTTGCCACCCAAGAATGTGAGGAGTTTCACAGTCAGTGACTGAACAAGCTCGTGACTTTGGGACATGCAGATGGCAGGGAAGTAGAAAGTCAGAAGGAAAGTCAATCTGGGACACAGCAGAGAGGCTTCCCAATTTGTTTTGGTCCTTGCTGAGTGAGGGTTGAGGGAGTTGCACCTAGGTGTTGTTGGAAGTTGTTTTCAGCTTCCAGCAGCTTTATGAAAGCTGGAATACCTTCTGTGCTCCTTACGGTTCTTCTGGAAGTAGAAGAGAAGGGGATGAAATGGAAAGGGTGGGTTAGCCTTTGCTGTTTGTTTTAGGCAAGAATTATCCAGGTAGTAAACCAGGTGTAATTCCAAATGATGTGGATTCTTGCTTCATCCATCTCTGCTCCTGGCAGCTGACACAAGCAAGAAATACCAAGCTAGGGTGATAGGTATCTGCATTTGAGTGAATCTGTTTTCCAAACGTCACAGCTTGGGGAAGCTCTCAGCAACCAGTTCTCCCTCTACCCTGTGATGCATTTTGAGAGGTTTAGGTGGCTAATGATTGCTTCTAAGGCTGAAAATTTGAACAGCCCTTCTCCAAGGCCAGCACTGTTTGGCTGAAGCCAGTTCAGCCTGGCACTCACTATGGGAAGTTTCTATGGACACTTTGTGGTGCTGGCGACTCGCCAGGACACAGGCTCACTGCAAAGTGATCAAACAGTCACGGGACTGCTGCTTTCTAATTCAGATTTTGTTGTTTCATGACTTTGGGGCTAGTCTTGTAACCAAGGCAGCTAAATGTGCTTTTAATTAGTGCTGGATGAAGTATTTGAGTGAACATGCACCGAAGGGCTACATCTTTAGTGTGAAATTCTTATTTGTGTTAGGAGCTGCTTCACTTGTTTGGATCAGGTGTTTGGCTGTTATCTCCCAGCATAGCATCACTGGAGCTAACAGAATGGCAAGGTTTGACCTATCCTTTCCTCTTAGGTGGGGGTAGAAAAAGAAATGGTAGAGAGTGAAATTATTTATCGGAGCAGGCTCAAAACAGAAAAGACCTGGCAGTTTTCTCCTGAGGAATACTCTGTATTTGTGCCTTATCTCCTACTTTGGCCAATCTGTTTCTGTGTGTCAGCGATAAAAGAAAGCTTGAAAGATTTCCACTTTTCACTCTTATCATTCTGGAGGCTGGTAGGAGACCATGTTGTCAAATGCCTAAATATCTTCATACCACATTATTTTAACTTTGAGTTATTTCATTTATGAGACAATGAATTATGTGGCATTCACTTCAAGTCATAATTTACACTGACTCTCAGTATTTTTAAGGAAGAGTCGCTAGAATTGCTTTCAAAACCTTGCACATTTGAAGAAAATGGACTGTTGCAAAAAAAAAGAAAGGTATTTTGATATAAAATAGCATCAAATGCAATCATGCCTGAATTTGTAAGCCTTTTAGAAATACTGACAGTGTTTTGAGAATGGAAAATGCAAAAATTATGAGCTAATATCCTGCTAGGGTTTAATGAACCTTCCCCAAATATCTGTGCTATTGTTTCATAGTTATTACATGAACTAGCTCTGATCAGCTGATGTGATGATGTTTTTCCCTCCAGTAAAGGGAAGAATCCTTTGAATAACACCCCCTGGATGACTGATTCTCAGGAGTCAGCATGTCTCTTCTGCCTGCATTGACCTCTGTGGGAAAGCAGAGAGATGCTTGAGCCCTTCCGGGATGGGTGCCTTACTCAGTAAATTGAACGCCAAGGAATCCTATTTTTGGTGATGTACAGGTGACTGAGGGGCTGACATGGAAGGAAACTTCCTGGATAGAGTTCTTAGTGAGTGGATGTTCACGCAGCGTCCGCAGGGACAGGATTGCAGCCCAGGGGGTGGCAGGGTGCAGGGAAAACCCGGCGTCATCCGCAATTCTGCAAAGCCCTGCCAGTTTTTCTCTTCCTTAAACAAGAGAACTGGTTTCCACTCTAACTTTGCGCAGGCTGATCACTCATAGCAGAATTTCTTAGTAAATACCCTGCCTCTTGACTCAGATGATTGCTAAAGATGAAGTCATGCTGTTGATACAGCATAGCAAGCAGAGTGATAACCTAGAACAGTTTCCCTTTACTGCAAGGGAGTGGATTTCCTCTTTGATAATGCCTCAAATAGTTTGAGCCGAAAAACTTACCTCGTGGTTCTCCCCAAGGCTTAAACTGAAGAACTGCAGATCTGTCGTGGGCACATCTCTAATTGCACTTGGGAGGAGCTCTGATGAGGAGCAAACTGCAGCCACAGCATGGCTTTGTTCTCCTCCAGCCTTCCCCCGCTTCCTTTTCCCATCTTAATTTTGCCATTGATACTAAACTGATGGAGAACCAGGTGACACGGCTTCCTCAGGGTCATCTCTGCCTGCCGACAAAACGGAGGAAACAAAGAGATTTCCATCCAGGCAGAGCTGTGCCCTTCCAGAGTCATTCCTCTGACTCCCAGCCCTGCCTCTCAGCCGGTTTGTAGCAGCTCATCCTCTCCGTGCTGGCCCCAATCACTGGACTGTGCTGATTCCCAGTGGCAGAGCACCACTGAGCTAAAAGATCCCTCCAGCTATCTGAAAGCATCACAGGAGGATTGTCTGAGGGAAATGTTTGCTGGCTTTCAGTTCCGATTTACGAGTGCACCTGGGTAGATGTGGTGGTTCACACAGTTCACTGCCCGTGCAAGTCTGCCAGCAAGCTGGATTCTGCTGCGCGTTCGGAGGAAAAGGTGTGATCTAAAGCTAGAAATGTTTTTCACACTTCTTTCTGGGGGAGATAAACCATTGGAATGATGATCACATGGCTGGAAGCTTGTGCCTACTGAACCTGTAGCAAATAGTTGCTGCTTGAACTCAATACTTTCATGCACCATTGGAGCTGCAGTAGAATATAACCTGTGGTGCATAGTTAAGCATGAGCAGGCTGATGACCAGCATATAAAATATATATTGGTAAACACTGGGCACCTTCTTATTTACTCAGGATTCTTGGCATTGCCTAGTCTTAAAATGGAAATGCAAATGTCGTGGTAACTGACTACTGTGAGCAGGAAATGCCAGTACTTAAATAGCTCCTGCTGTATAAGTCTTATTTATTGCTTCCGTTTTGAAAATCATTCTGGTCTTGCATGTGCTCTAATTTTGAAGCTTTTCCTGAATGGCTTTGAAGTATTTTGAAAGTTCTCCAGATCTTTTCAAACTTCAAAGATTGGTAGCGTTTTCTTTCTACCCTATGTAAGTGATATAGTGGAAATGGTAATTAAAAAAGACCCAAAAACCAAACCAACATATTAGGAAGCCAGACCTTTTCTTTAATATTCCTTAAACCAGTCAGAGAATGTGTGCTTTTGCTAGAGGGAAAAGTCCATGAATGCTGTGAAAAGTGTTTTACAAGCCATGTTTCCTCAGGATACAAAGAAGTCAGCAAGAGGAGGAAGCAGAAGCAGAGAGAGGAACAGAAGAAGAAGAAGTCAACCAAAGGGAGTTACTAAAATGGACTTCTCTGCTATGCCAATACCTTTATATAATAATGACAACTTCATGTTACCTTTGAGCACACCTCTTTTGTGTATATTTTTTGATTGTTCACACTGCTAGCAAGGAAGTGACTCATGTTTCAAACTGTACTAAAATTGCACTATGTTATTCCTTTTAGTTTCACGGAGTGGCTTTCTTGCCAGTCAGGTTAGGGAATTCGGATGAGGCTGGCCATGGTTAGAAGTGTGTTAGGTTTGAAGATTGGAAAGTGTTACAGAATTTCTTACCTTTTCCTTCCCTGGGACTAAAACGACTCTGGTCTAGTGTTTGTTATTTGTCTTGCAGGAGATAAAGGGTTGTGCAAGTGCCTGGTTTTTTGGTCACTGGCATCAACATCAAGCCTGTTGAAAGAGGAGTCCTGTTCAATCATGTCATTGGGAATGGGACTGAGACATGAGCTCTTATAGGGTAATTTATGCAAGCTTAATAAGTGACTTTTGTGGTTGGGGTTTTGGTTTTGGTTTTTTTTTTTCCCCAGGCTGGGCAGTTTTGTCCCTGCTTTTAAAATATTCATTTTAAACTGTATCATGAAGTTATATCCTCTGATTTTAAGAAGTGTAGTGTAATGATGGCCTTCTGTAAGTACTCCTCTGATTTCTTTAAGCTTAGTTGACTCCTGATGAATCACTTAGTGAAACCATTCCTTATTTTAAAAGTTTATTTTCAGAACCTAGAGACAAACTATCCAAGTGCTACTTTAAAACCGCTCTTTGTTTCTGCTGGGTAGGTTTTTAAACAATAAATATTTTTTCAGCATCCATATAAGATTCTATCAAGTTGTTTCTGCAAGGAACTTACATCTTTATGTATGAAAACATTTTACATCGGTTTTATTGCAGGACTAATTTTTTTAGCTTGAAAAGATATCTTAGATTTAAAAGAAATACGTATTTTCTGGCAAGATGACTTCCTTGCTTCCCATACTCGTCTCATGTGCATGGCACATTGCTTCTCTTAACCTTTTAGTGTGTACAGAGCCCTTCTGTTGCCTTAAGCATTTACCTGCATGTTTCTTGTCAGTATGTTGTCTCCTCTTCTTAACCTCCAGGTAGGAGTTAGCAGCTTATGGTTTTGTTTTGTTTCTTTTGTCTTCCTCTTGCCAATACGTTGTTGATGTAACAGCCTTAAACCTGGCAATATTGAAAGTCCACAGTTCCTGAAGAAACTCACTCATCCTTAACGTTTAAAAGATGTAGGAATGCACATAACGACGTAAGAGAGAAGCTAAACAGAAAAGTCAAGTCTGCATTCTAGCATGGTTTGATATAACAAACTCTGATGTCTCTGGTATCTGAATGGTTTAGCTTCAATTACCCACTGTAACCCTCTGAAAGCAAATAACCCTTTGTGAACTCTGTGAGGGGATGTAAATTATGGTTACTATCCAATACGACTGAGTACCAGTTTTCTGTCACTTAAGTACCACTTTTTTTTTTTTTTTTTTTGTGCAGTGTTACTAATATTTAAAAATAAAGAAAATCTGCCTTTATACTTTGTCCTCTTGCACTGTACTGTAGACTGCAGCTGGCATCAGTTGTCTGTGTTTTAATTTCCATTAACGTTTAGGCTGTAAGCACACAGGGCAGAGTCCACATTCACACAACGCACACAAGCATTCCAGGTAATTCCTTTTGTTAAATCCATGAGCAACTCAATACAAGTCCCTGTGTCAAATGGCTGGTACTGGAAAATGAGGGTTCTTTCTGGCTGGAAACATCGCTACGAGGAGCATGTGTTTCAAGCAGAGCTTGCACATTTGCCATAATGCACAACACCGAACTGCATCCTGGTTGGGTTGCTTCCCATGTTCTAGGAAAAATGCCCCCCATACATATGCCAGTTTTAAGCTGTTACTGCTTAAAAGTGTAGGAAGGGAGAGGTGACACCAGCATGGGGCTGCTCTCCCCGGGGCTGCCCCTGTGCTGTGAGCAGCCTCACGTAATAGGACAGAGTGGCTCCAGTTCAGGAATGTGCATTGAAGAGTTAGAGCACGCTGGGATTTGATGCATAAATATCTTCTTGACTCAATCCCTGTGTTAGGCTTGATGGAGGCGGATAGACCATTAATTAGGAGACCTGCAGGCAGGCCCTAAATTAGTTAGGAAGCCTGTCTCAACAACAGCACCCTTATCCCACTGGAAGGGTGCTGGCATGCTTGCAGGTGGCCTCCTACACCCAGTGCCTTCCACTGGGAGAAACTCCTGGGAAACACAGAGTCCCAAGAAGAGGGAACCATGGGTATAATCTTTCCTATAACTACCTAGAATCTGCCCAAGCTTGCCCAGAAATTGAGATGTGGGCCCATGGCCATTAAGTCTAATTCATTCCTTCTCAGCCTAATTATTTCTGGATTTCAGCTGAAGGGTTAACTGCTTAACTGCACGCCATGGAGCGTGGCTGTGGCACAGTGCTCACATGGCTGTGCTCCTTGCAGGACAGCCTGGATGTGGTGCCATGACTGTGTGAGCAGGCACATACGCGAGGTCTTGTATCCCAAGGCTGCATGATGAGGTGGTTACTCAAATATGTGTTGGGGTAGTAAAAAAAATGCAGGTGGGTGTGAGACACCACAGCTGATAACAGATGATGCTGGCCCAAGAGTGGCTGTGAATAAATGTATTGTGAAAGCTGGGAAAAGATTCTTGCCCATCCCACAATGTTTCTGTGGAAGAGTTGAGAACAGAAACAGCTAGTTCAAATACAGACCTGATGTGATTTATAAAATGTGTTGCAAATGGATTCTTTATGGAGCAGATACCTGGGCTCAGAAACCCAAAATGTATCCCATGAGAAAATTAATTTACCAAGGTAGAGAACGTTGAGTAACAGCATCATTAAAAGGATACACTGAAAACAAAGCAGTTTGATCTTAAGATAGAGGGGACAAATGAACAAAATGCTGACAGACAAATGTTCCTGCTCTTCATTTGGAAGCTGCCACTATGAAAATGGTTTAAATTCAGTTGTTGTCCCACACCTTCTAGGGATGTGCACAGTCTGCTCTTTGAACTAAGGTTTGGCAAGACTTTGGCCTGAAATAAGTGATCTCAAGAGCGTGAGACTTGCTTTTCCCCCAAATTTCAAACCATCTCATGAGCCCTTGTATATATTTCTTGAAATAATGCACTAAGATGCTTCTTTTGAAGAGCCAGATATCCAGAAAACATGCAATAATCATTAGGAAAGCACTAAGCTGCCTGTTTTCCCAACCACTTCTGACACATGTGACTCATACCCACTTGTTCTTCAAGAATGTTCCTAGACATGTGCCACCAAACTGGTGTCTATCAAGTGGTGGGATTAGCTTGTTACTATATCAAATGTCATTGTTCTATTCTGCCCATATAGAAATCTATTCACTTCCATTCCCCTGCCCCACCACCTCTCCCCTCTTTGTTTTGTGTGCTAGTTGCACAGGAATGTGTATTCCCGGGATGCACAGGTTAGTCCTTCCTGCATTTCAGATCTCAGTTACCTTCCTTTCATGCAGCCCCACTCCTTTATGTCCAAAGTGAGCTCACATTTTAGTGCTCTCTCACCTTACCTTGCTGCCCTGTAACTCACATATTGATGGGAGGGTGAGGGTGGTACAATTGCCCGTGATTAGGTATATTTAATTCTTCTCTTCCCAATGAGCAAGTTGGAATCTGGTCTTAAGAGACTTAATTGCAAAACTTTCCTCATTGCTCCCTGTTGGACTGAAAACTCTAAGCAAGGCAATTTTCCTCTCCACTGATGGGAAATAAAAGAGGGAACTTACAGCTGCATACAGATCTCAATAAATGATCCTATTTGGAACTGTGATTGAGTCACCTGCCCTGTGCCAGAACTCTTTGTCTTCCCACAAGCTTTTGTAGCCAAAAAGGATTAGGTAGGGTGTTGGGAAGTGTCAGGTTTGTTAAGTTTGTTGGTGCCCTCTTAGCCACCAGCTGTTCACTACTGACAGCAGGAGAAGCAGTTCCAAAGTGGCTGAGCTGATGTGAGATGACATTCACACGCATGGGGTAGGTTACTTTTTGCTCTCATCATGACAAGCAGAGACTGCTCACATCATCTGGCACATCTTGAACTACAGTGTCAAGTATCCCAGACTTCCCTCCTGCCTCTTCCTGAAGGTCTCATGTCACTGCAAAACCAGCCCAAAAAGCAAGAAGTGATTGTGAGAGGAAGATCAAAACACATGGGCTCATAGTGAGTCTGAATGCTTTAATTTCAGGGAAGCACCTCCGTATCTGCCTAGAAATGATCACAGATTTTCTAGGATATCTTCAAGGAGGGAACAGGACCTCACTGCACTGGCTGGATGTCTGATTGCATCTCGTTGGTCTATTTCCATTGGCATGCACATGCACCTTTCTACTGAAACAGCAGACATCATTTTTTCCATCCCTTGTTTGGGAAGTGTTCGTCCTTTGGTCAATGCAAGCCAGTTGCTTGTTCTTTAGTTTGCCAGTGCTTGCAATTTAATGCAGTCTTATATGACAGGTGTCATTTTGACATTATCTCAATATTAGAGAGTTGCAGTTGGGGAAATTTCTTTTAACTTCATAAACAAAACTTACTTTTTTTAAGAGGAAAGCCAACATAGCATAGTGATAGATCATGGCAAAGCCAGTATGCACATACATCCGTTATATGTAATAGGGTAAAACATATATGTTTCTGCCTGATTTTTTGAGTCCCAATGTATGACATTTTCACATGGTTTAATATGTTAAGCTGAACAGTGCTGGTTGCATTGATAGCAAGAGATATCTGAAGCCTCTTTAATAGACTTCACGCTGAGAGCTGAGGAAGGGAAAGAGCTCCAAGGAGAGGTTGAGAAGCATTAGGCAAATGCTTCCCACAGCACCTGGAAGGGACATTCACCAAAGGGGATTGACATCCTGGCAGCAGACACAAGCTACAGCCTGCCCTACTGGTAGTGTTGTGACAACACGGGTTTTACTGCTTTGGGGTTTGAGGCAAGGAGGTACCATCAGTAGAGCCTCCCCACTGCTGTGAGTCAGCCTTTAAACCCCGGGAAATGATTTGTCAGCTGCCTGTCCCACTGTCCTGTCTTTGATAGTGACTAATGGTGGATGCCTAGGGGAAAGCACAGCAACAGGCTAAGCGTGTTATACCTCACCAAAGTGTTTCCCCAGCTGTGGCACTCTGGGTGTCAGAGGCTCCTGGATCCAGAAATGGGCTTTCTGTTGCCCAATATTTTTTTTTCCATTGACTTGCTAACCTGGAAAGCTCCTGAACACCCACTGTCCTACAACAAGGCATTCCTCATGTGACTCCATGGGGTAATGAGATAGCCCTTGTGTTTTAAAACTCTCTCCTACAGCTTCCTTTGGTTTCCTCTCCTCCTCCATCCCAGCCTGGAAGAGACACTGCACTCTGAATCCTCATTCACCTTTTCCATGACACTCATGATTTTACACATCTCACTCATGCCAGCCTTTGGTTATTAACTCTTTTATGCCTCAAGAGGTTCAGCACATCGAAGCACTCCTCGCAGATAAGCCTTTTCCTACCTTTGATCACCCTCTCAGGTTGGGAAAGCTTGTCAAACAGTGGCTCAGCTCCATAAATCGTGATGACCATCCAGACAAGCATGACTAGCATGTTATCAGCCTGCTAATATGCCGTTGACAGAAAGAGAACCAGACCATGCACATCCCGGGATGCAGGAAGAGCAGACCAATGCCTGGGAACCTGGCTCTGATGCCCTTGGTCTCACCAGGCTCTCCCAGGCTCTGAAATGTGAATGTATGAGCTCATGGCAGTGATGATATCTCATCTGCAGAGCGTGGTCTCACACACCTCCCCACCCCCTCAGCCGAAATCGCGTCATGGGGCATTCCTTGGAAGCAGGTGGGACATGCACCTCCTGACTCAGGCACAGCTCCTGCCGCCACTCATTGCTCCTCCAAGGATTAGCTGTCTGTGCCTCAGCTCTGCTGGCAGCACCCAGGCTCTGGGGTGTGTTGCCACTGCCAGTCTGCCTTGCTCCCACGGAATGCCTGTGGTGGCTGAAGGATCTCTGCCAACCAGGGAGACAGGTAACTTTGGGAGGGCACCGTGCTCCTGGTGTGGCACATCCCCAATTTCTGCAACACTGCCCGTGGCACTGCAACAGCTTTTCCACTTCCAGCCCCTTCTTGTCCAATATGCAGAAGATTTTTCCCACCTGTGGCTTTCCCTGTTCCCCTCAGCATCTTTTGTGCAGGGACAGCTGCATGAAAGTGTTCACTTACTGGGTTTTTGGGTCATCAATGTCATTTGGGAAATTTTAAATGCCTGGGGACTTAATTATGAGGAAATATCAGTGATGGGAGGATCCAAAGAGATGGGAGGGTGCAGGACATCAAATAGTGATTCTTAAAGGGTAAAGGCAAAACAAGCCCATTGATCCAAGCCCCCAGAAGGTTGTGTCATGACCTATCAAAGCTCAGAATGTGTTTGTCTCTGCTGTTCTGGTTCAGATCCAGCTTCACTTTTTTGCCCAGTATCTTTTTACCCTCAGTGCAGACACAGGCTTGGGTGATAGGTAACCCCTGCCTGCTGTGCCCCTGCTGCAGTGTGCAGGGAGGAGTTTTTTGGGTGCACCTGAGCTTCTTTTTGCTCAGCAGGATCCAGGTTTGGTGGTGGCCCTTTTTCAAACAACAGAATTACTTCTCTTGGAACCACAGATTTTTCTACCATGAATTCTTAGGAAAATATTATTCAACCCACGTAATGCAAGTCTGAGGTTGCATTATTAGATGGATGCGAGAGAACACGATGGTAATGAGTCACCTCATATCATGTTTTATTGTGATGTGTCAGCTGAGAAAGCTACTGAGCTATAGGTGTTTCTACCAGCCCAATTATGAAACAAACTCTGGTTCATACAGAGATTACTAAGTTTTTTCCTAGGCTAGTTAGCAGATAGGTTTAGGTCTGTTGTTTAGCAATCTTTTTTTTGGTTTTTTTTTAATAAAGTTTCTATCAATAAGCTGCCTCAGAGTCTATTTTCTGCCCAGAATAGTCATTGGTCTCTTATTAGCAAGGATTAAGCTCGCTCAAAAATTCCAGTCATCAGGATGAGACTGTCTCTCTTGGTAGAGGGGAAGGTTTGTGACACAGCCTTTATTTTAGGACCACCTTCTGCTGACATTGAGTAGAAGTGGGTGATGATGCTATTGCCCATTGCTGCTGAGAACTGAGGATATGAAGGTATGATTTGCAAAGTCAGGAGGTTAAAGACTGGCCCTATTCTTCTCAGTTCAATCCAGAGAGTGACAGATGCCCTGACACAGACAGAAGTTTCCAAGGCAGGCTTTTTATTTCCATCCCTGCTGGCTGTGTTGCTGCTGTTCATTCAGAAGCACATGGGACCCTTCAGGACATTGCAGCAGCCCCCGGGATTAAACCATGTCTATGGGATATGGCTGATGGAATCAGTGGAGACCAATGGGTCTTGGTCCCTCTCCACCACTGGTCTGGTGAGACCTTCAGCCAGCTGCTCTGCTTCCTGCTGAAATGCCCATTGGGTTTGCCAAGGCTGCACAAGCAAGCAGCCTCTCAGCTGGGCAGTCTGGATGTACCTGGTGTGCATGATCTGCTACAGTGGTGGTGGATGAGGTTTTCTTTCTTTTTAAAAGTTTGGATAAATGTTGAGGATAAAGATGTATCATGTTCAACTTTCTTGTGCTATTTATTTTGACTACTAGTGGACTCAGTGAGGTGGGGCTGTATTTTCTAGCCCCTCACACAGGGGACAGATTTGGGGCAGGCATAGATGTCTCCTCTCCCACATCTCCTGACCGCAGCTCTTCGGCAGTCCTTGTCCCTTTAGCCCGATGTCTTCCTGCAGCAGAAAAACTCAATTCAGTGAAATTCTCTGGGGCTTTCACGGTGTCAATAAACAGAGGCCAGGGCAGGACCTTTCCCTTCAGTTTTGTACAATGGTTTTAACTGCCCTTCTCAAAGTGTTGGTCTCGCACCATTACCTCCTTCAGCCCTGGTTCGAGGAGAAGGTTTCCTAGCAGGGTTGTAAGGGCTTCAGAGGAGGCATCCAGGGAGGGAAGCTGAATAATGGAAATGTTAACAGACCTTTCATTACACACCCAATACATCATTACTTAATTTCTTTGCTTTTGTCTCCTGTTTTTGTATTTTTTTCCCCCTGATCAATAGCATTCATCCTACTCAGTGAACAGGCTTGATACTGTTTTTATGGTGTGAAAATTACTGTTGCTTTGACTGGCTCCTATTACCAGGTGACACTGCTTGGCAGAAAACAATGAATCTTCCTATTATTTGGAAAATAAATGTGATTTATGGGAGCAGCAATTGATAGTGGTCTGTGTCTTGCCATCAGCGCGCCTGCCTTCTTGAAATAAGGCTTTTACCTTTGGAGCATGAAGGCTGTTTGTCTAGTGCTGCAGAGCAATTTATAATACATATTTTTTAATCTCAGCTTTTATTAAGGATTTTTTAAAAGATGATGATAAAGAAAACATCTGTTGTCATTTTAAGGGTTTGATGCTTATGCACAAAGCAGTCATGTAGGTGTGAAGTTAAGCCCACTGGCAGGGAAGGACATATTGTGGATGCTGGAGCTGATGGAGGGAGAATGAGAAAGGGGAAAGCTGACCTGAGCACCTGCTATTGCTTCTCTTCACTCACTGTAGAGGTGATGGCCGGCACTGAGGATTTTTTATTAAAATCCCACAAAACTGATAGCAAAAAATGGACCAATTTAACTGCAGGGAAACAGAACCCCTTCCCCTGAGAGCTGTGCAAGACTTTACACAAAGGTGTCTGGGGAGGCCCCGTTCCTGTTCTTTCTGTTCATTCATGCCCTTTTACAGCAACCTCTGCTCCCTGCTAGTTGGCCTTTGCTGTTGTGGCCCAGCTCTGCCCCCAGCCCTCTCCCTCTAATGCCCATGTGGAAAATGTCTTGTGCTTCTTGGAGAACAAGTAAACAAAAATCTTTCCTATTTGAGGACACTTTTTGTACCTCTCTTGGGGCAAAGGAACTAAGGGAGCTCCTCCATCACTTTGGAATTTTTTACGAAATTAAAAATAGACATGGTGTAGTGGGTTGACCCTGGCTGGATACCAGGTACTCACCAAAGCCACTCTATCCCTCCCCTCCACAACTGGACAGGGGAAAGAAAATACAAGGAGAGGTTCATGAGTTGAGATGAGGACAGAGAGAGATCACACCCCAATTACTGTCATGGGCAAAGCAGACTTGACTTGGGAATATTAATTGAATTTACTACCAAGCAGAATCAGACCCATATAATGAGAAGTAAAAAAAATCCTAAAAATATCTTTTCCCACCCCTCCCTCCTTCCCGGGCTCTAGCTCCTCATCTCCAGCGGTGCAGGGAGGTGGGAATGGGGGTTACAGTGAGTTCATCACAGTTTGTTTCTGCCACTGCTTAGGGAGAAGAGTCGGAGTCCTTTGCCTGCTCCAACATGGAGACACTCCCATGGGAGACCTCCACGATCCTCTATGAAGGTGCGAATCCTTCCCACAGGCTACAGTTCTTCATGAACTCTCCAGCTTTTGTCCCTTTCTATGGAGTGCAGCCCTTCAGGCACAGGCTGGTCCAGTGTGGGTCCCCCACGGGGTCACAAATCCTACCAGGAATACCTGCTCCAGTGTGAGCTCTTCTCTCCCTGGGTCTACAGGTCTCTGCCAGGACCCTGCTCCAGCATGGGCTTCCCACAGGTTCACAGCTTTCTTTTCAAGCATCCACCTGCTCCCACATGTGGGTCTCCTCCACAGACTGCAGGTGGATCTCTGCACCCCCATGGATCTCCAAGGACTGCAGGGGAACCTCAGCTCCCATGCCTTGAGTGGCACCTGGAGCACCTCCTCCCCCTCCTTCTCCACTGACCTTGGTGTCTGCAGAGTTGTTCCTCTCACAGATTTTCACTCCTCTCTTCTCTGAGTGCAGCTACCTCTGCGCAATATTCTTTTACTTTTCCTTCTTAAATATATTGTCCCAAAGGTGTTACTATCATTCCTGATGGCCTGAGCCTTGGCCAGTGGTGGGTGCATCTTGGAGCCAGCTGGCATTGACTCTGTTGGACACAGCCAACAGCTGTAGTCCCCCCATCTGCTACCCAAACCCTGCCATGCAAACACAATGCATGTGGCCTCCAAGTCCCCCTCAGCTCTTTGGCTTTTTGCATGATCATCAATGATTTAAACTCAGTTCTGGTGTATTCACTTAGAGAGGGGCTGTTGTCTGGCTGAATGCACATATCACCACCTCTGCAAGTGGCTGAAGTCAAACCCTGAGCTCTTCCTCATAGCTGTGTCTCCCATGCCAAGGTCAAGCAGACGCAGCTCCCAGGGCAGCTGAGTGACAGGTCACCTCAGTGGGGCACAGGGACCCCACAGCTCCAAGGGGGGATGTTTTGGGAGAGATGCAATGCCCCAAAACCCCAGATGTTGAGGAGCCACCCAACTGATTCCAGTCCAGGATGGAAATTTTCACCTCTTAGGAATCAACTCCTCAGCCAACAATTCTCTCCTATGACACACTGTATAAGGGGCTACATGTGTTTTGGCAAAATTATTTGTAATAAAGTTCCATGTCCAAAAAGGTACTTCTGGGTATTTGCACAGGAAAGGATGAACACTGAACATACACAAAGGGCCAATGACACGGGGCTCAAATTATTTTCCTGTATAGAACTGAGCTGCTCAGAAAAACAGTTCACCAAGAGATTTTCATTAAGTTATTTTGACAAAGATGAATGTTCCCTTGGGAAGCAGGTACATCAGACTGGAAGAGTTTGACCATTAATTTTGAAAAGTCAATTTTCTGTCAGGTAAGGTTGTATTTTGGAGCTGTTTTGCTATTCCTTCCTGCCAGCCTTCTTGTTCTGCTTTTGGGCTGATTTCTGGTCAAGCAGAAGTTGACCAGAAGTTTCAACCTGAAAGTTTGTTTTTTTTTTCCCCACAGAAATAAATATTCATGCATATACATCCACATGTATATGGATTTTAAGCATCTTACTGTATGTTTTTGCCTACATTTCTCAGACCAAGAGGATGGATCCTGTCAGAGCAGTTAGGAAGCTGAAGCAAACTGGAATTGCCTTTATCACTCTTAAAGCAGTGGAATCAGCAGTTTTCTGAATGTCTTTGTGCAGAGCCTTTATTTTTCAGGCCTCTGAGTGTCTGTTCAGGTAGTGCCAAACAGAGGGTGTTCTAAGCCTGATTTATGTCTCTCCAGTGGAACTCCTTTGTTTTGTGGTCAAAACATTTGTGATACATTACATGGGACTGTGTAATTTCGCTTAATGATGCCTGCATTGAAGTTACGATCTCATGGCAAGCCCAGAGTGTATTTCACAGAGAAACACCCATCCACAGCTGGAATACTTATCTCTTTTTGAGCATCATCCTGTGCAGAAGGTACTTCACTTTACTTGGTTCCTCAAACAGAAGCTTCTTCCACACAACTGCCTGTCTGGCTGAAGAGTCTTTACCCAGATAGGACTGTCTCTGGCCAGCACTAAACACAGGGCTTGTGCTGAGTTAGTTACAAGGAATGGGTTTCAGTGGGTGAAATGGCACAAATACAGCTGCCAAGGTAGCTATAATTATACACACTTTGATAAATATAATTACACTGTTGTTAAAGGGATTTTGGCACAGTTTATTTCTTCCACTTGCAAGAGCTGGATAAGAGATAGAGAGCTGTCAAAGGGAGTGCACAGTTTTGTTTCCTTATCTGAAATTAGAGCCCCAGGACACAGCTGTATTCTTATACTTTGAAGATTAATTTAAAATAAATACCATGCCTTTTATATCAGACTCTTGCCTTCTGTCTGGGATTTCTGTCACATGGAGGCACTTACTGCAGGTGCAGCTTTTCTGGCTGCCCCACTTCAGAGAGGACGTATTTGTGTGTGCTCACCTCGCTTTTGGTGCAGGACTCAGCACTGTGTGTTTTAGAACCGTATTTCTAGTGATAAGTATCTTTACTGGGATAAAGACACATGAATAATTGTTATGCATTAATTACACCAGCACAGATGCTGGAATTATTTAATGCTTCATGTATGTAACCTTAAGTATTGCTATGTGGATTGTTACACTGACTCTCACTCTTACAGGATATTTTATTTTGATCAGGAAACAGAGTAGCCAAGTAAGAGAAGTACCATGTTGCTGCCTCAGAAACCAGTCACAATTTGATGACATTATCAGGATATGCTCTCTATAAAAGATCCCCAGAAGATCTTCCTATTTAAATTAAACCTTGTGGAGTGCACAATGCTTTTCAGAATGGAGCTACCCATTCCTTAATTTAGCCCTGGCAGCTGCAGAGCTATTTGCCCTAATATATAGTGGTATTCAGTGAATTAAATCTTGATGCATCCTTCCAAGTGCAGTGGTGAAGAAACCCCATCAACACACATTACCTCAAAGCAGCCTTCACCACTCCAAATGTGGAGCACTTCACTGTGATGAGTTAACTCCCAATACCTACACATTAAACCCCCAAATCCTGCCATCATTTTTGAGCCTATAAGGAGCTTTGCTGCACAAAGCTTAACGTACTCCCATCAGGTTCCTGACTTCATAAATAAAGCAGAGCCCTGCCTTCTCCCTGGGAAGAGGCTGCTATGTTCCTGACTCTCTTGTCAAATGGAAATCATTATTAAACAAGCTTTCTGGCATCAGCCAAGAGCTTTCTGCTTTGCAAGCTACCTCATCCTCATTTTTGATACAGCTTAATTACCTAGCCCATTAGCCTGATTTATCAGCTTTGTAAAAAAATAGTTACTGTTTCTTTAAAGTCTTTCTCGTTTCCTGCAATTCCTGAGCATTTGGCATTGCTAATCTGGAGGCACCACTTTTTCTGGAGGAATCTGCCCTAATAGACATGAAAATCAGAGCTGGAAATTTCCTGGAATGAGGGTGGCTGGAGGCAGAAAGTGGTTTGATGTATGATGCACAGCCACATTACATACAGAACTCTGCCCTTGAGAAGGTGGGTTTCATGGTGAAAAGAGTGGCCTCAGACTTAGGGGATTTGCATGCAGTTCTTGACTCTGCTTCTGCCTTCTTGAGCCAATCTTAAAATGATTCCAGTCAGTCTATCTCTCTGTTCCCCATGTATAGAAAAAAGGTAATTTAATCTCTTTCTCTTGCACTTCACTCAATGTATTTAGATCATTAATTCTTCAGACCAGGAACTCAATCACGCTGTTTCACAGGGCAAGCACAGAGAGAAACAATGTGGAGCAATACAGATTAAACAGCCTTGTGGCTTATAAAGGTGATATTCAGCCCTACAGAGTACTTCCCCTCGCTGCCAACACTGACACAACACATTTCTCCCTGTCCCTGAAATCTGGACATACCAGAGATGGAGTTGGGTGAGGTGTGCCCTGCTCCACCCTTTGCCTTGGCTCCTCTCATTCTGTGTAATTGTATTTGCAGTGCAAGTATTTATACAACCACAACCACATCCGAGGGCTTTCCCAGAGATAAGGGGTTCTATTTCACTTCCATTCACTGTTATCTGCAATATAATGTAATTAGTTTATCCCATGTTTGTCAAGAGAAAACAAAACTGAACAGCTGAAATGGTATTTGGAGGAGCAATGGATTCCTGCCCTGTGGCATGATTCAGCCTGTAACTTTATCCAGCTGTTCCTGTGCTATGATGTCCACCACTCTGGGATGTGACACAGAGCAGGGGCTATACTAAGATACTGTCCTGATTTAGAGGAAAATTTCAGCACATCAATTACAGGAAAAGTTATTAAACTCCTTCAGTTATTTATCTTCTGCGTTTGTAACCTGCTCCTTGGCTGGCACACACGTTCTGGGGGCAGGTGTAAGTGCAAAGGCAATGTAACCTGTTCTCTTCTGCCTCTCCTTCAGCTCTGCCCCAGCACATTGGACAGGAATCCCGCTGGAGTGGAACAGACCCTGTAACTGTTCTCTGTGAGGGGTTTAAATATATTTTCCTGCTTGTTAGGCAAACGTAATGTAATCCTAACTATCCAAGCCAACTAGTGTGATAAAAAGATGCTGTAAAATCTCAAGAATCCAGAGCAAAAGGAGGAATGTTTAAAAAGACCCTCAAAGCAGCTATCTTTAATGGAATTAGATAGCTTAGCTAAATAAATAAGAAGCTATTGATTATAAAAAAAAAAAATCTCAGTGATTTCCCCTGAGGTAAAATCAGTAAAGCAAAGGAAGAAAAAAAAAAAGGACTAAAAAAAAGAAATCCCTCACCATAAACCCAAAGGGACTTGTCAGCTCTACAGCAGAAATTGGAGAGACCACTCAAGCAAGAAGAGGATTAGGCTACCTCCTATCAAAGCACACAGGGACTGGATTTTTACAGCAACTTAAACAGTAAGTGGTGGAGTTTTGGGGTTTGGGTTTTTTTTTTTTTTCCATTTCCAGCTGTGGCAAAGATTGGAACAAAAAATATCCACAGTACTGTCCCTAAGGTGATGTCTTTCCATCAGGACCAGTGCCTGCGTCCTCCTTCCAGGCCCATCAACTTTAACAATTTTGAAAGTGCATTGCTTTGCACCGTGAAAGGCAGTGTGAAACATTTATACCTTTGGCTAAATCTGTGAAGGCCCATGTCCCACGCTGCTGAACACGAGAGTGAGCTGGGCTGGCTGTGAGAAGCGAAGGACATAGTTTGGTGGTGAAGGGTCCCAGATGCTGCAGGAGAGCTGAAAGCAGCTATGCTACTACGCATCGTGCCTCCTAATCCTCTCTGACCTGGGCTCCTGATCCCAGACACATCAGCGCTCAGCTATTTGAATCTGCTCAGCCTTCCAAAAATACCAGGCATGCCCCGAGCATACTCACATTAGCACAGCCTCTGCCATGAGAACGCCGTGCAAGCTTGTTTGCTCTGTGCTGGGAGCCCCACGCCCTCCCGCTGCCTCCCCGTCCCCACAGACAGTGTGACCGCTTTTACAAGTAGCAGAAACTGGGCAAATTATTGCTGGGCTGTGAAGAAATGATTCCTTACTGAAACACACAATTTTTTCGCTCAGCCCTCAACTTTTGAGACTGTGCCTTTGCTCACACATGTACTTGAGTCCAGGCGTGGAGGGGAGGGCAGTGATTACATTGCTGCTGTAGAGTCCTCAGCTCTGGCACAAGTCACCTCGTTGTTCCAGTCCTCTCCTTCTTTATGAGGTTACTTCCAGGTAGCATTCTCTCTTGGCTCAATCCAGCTCCAGCTCTCTTCATTCCTGCAGCTTCTCAGGTTCAGCTGGTGGCAGCTTCCAGGAAAGCAGAGAGGCTCATCTCCATTTGGTGCATCCCTTGCCTTTCTTATTGTATGGCTACTGCAGTCATTTTATAGTAAACTGTGCCAGGACTACATAACTGGGCATCTTCACCTGCCCATCTTCAGACCTTTGTGTTTGCTGACTGGTCCTTCACTGTCTCTCTGTGGTTCAATCCTGCTCCCATGACCTGCTTTGGGTCTTTAACCAGTCTTCCCCCAAAGAGAGAACAGATGTGGTTTTAATTTGGACTCTACTTCTGGGCTTTCAACTTAGTCTTATAAAAGTTAATAATTCCAGGATAAACACAATTTTGTCTCTCTTTTTCAGCCTCAGATTCTGGTGCTGTTGAGGTAATACATCTCTGTCTAGCTTTTTACAGCTTCTCTCCCTTTTTTTCTTTCTTTTTTTAAATTTTCCTTGCCACTTTATCACCAGCTGAAGAGAAACTGTTATCTTTTTCCTATGGACAGGGCACAAAGAGATAAAAAAGCAATTCCAAAGCCAAATCTCAAAGTCTACCTGTCCAGCCTTCAGCCACCAACATTCCTTGGCTAAATCTGACAGCGTCCTAAGCCTGGAGTCAGAACTTCCGTAGAGATTTCCCTAAACATTCCTACATGCTCTGCATTCAGAGACACACTACCCAGTCTGGGCAGCAACCTGTGTTCCTGCTGGTGGTCACCAACGAGGTGCTCTGTGCCCATTGTCACCTTCAGAGCCTGCCCTGGAAAGGCCACATGCCTAAAGGTGGTCTCGATTTATGCTCCGCAGATGAAACCTCCTGCTGGGATGGAGGAGTTACAAATTCATATCCCTCAGCTGCCTGTAGGTTTCATAGCATTATCTGCTCTTCTTTTTGAGGGAGGAGAATAACTGGGCATATTTCAAACAGCTATCCCAGAATTTTGTAAGCGTGGGAAAGCTTGAGCACAAGACTGTACCCAACACTAGACCTGGTGAGGAGACTTGTACAACCCATGAGCACTGTGAGCACCACGGAATGAACCACTTGGTCTGCAGCACCAACTTTGCCTCCGAGATGTCACAGTTTGTAAAATCTGGTAGCCCTGACCTTCAGTAGAGTCCTTGCCATAGGAGAGCTTCATACGGAAGTGGGTTTTTTTAGCCCCTTCCCCCATAACACTTTGCGAGGTCTGTTTACCTTGAGGTGTCTGACTTGCAACAGTGCTCTTTTTAAGTATTAGAATGCCTAAGTTCTGCTTATAAATACAGGTAACTCATCAAAATTAAAATAGGTAATTTATTCTGAAGCTATCAATCCAGTTTGAATTTACATCACCTCTTTTTAACCTCAAGACTTCTAAAAACAATTGCCTCAGTATATGAATATTGTGTTTTCAAATAATTTTCAAGGATGCTATTGGTGCAGATGGCTGTATCAAGGCAAACTCTATCAAATAATCCATTGCTTACTGGTCAATATATGCTCACAATGCACTCCATATCTTTACAAGGTTACATGTTTAGCTTCATGCATTTTATTACGGCTGGCACTAATGATAACCTTTCAAAATAAAGATATGTGCATTGTTCCATATTGCTAGCAAAGTGACAATAATCCCTATTCTGCCTAGTTTTCCTGTTTTAAGAATTCTTCTAACTGGGATTTTGGAAACCAATGCTGCTTTCCTTGAATTATTTCAGATTAATAGTTCTTATGAGAGGGAAATATTTTACTGGTAAGTCACTCACTCCCTGGAAAATCCGTTCATATTTTAAAAAGCTTAGAAGAAAACCAGGAATCTGCCAGTTCCCAACTGTCATTTGCTCCTTATAGCCTACTTTTGGAGCACTGCCAGAAGCTCTCAGCAGTCTGCTCGTGATGTATACACGGCTCCTTCAGCATAACGTATGGCTGGGGACAAGAAAGAGGCACATGGAAATAACGGCTGCTGATTTCACTATCAATATGCTCTTTGACCTTGACCCCTGGCTGGAAATCACTGTATTATTAATTCAGGTCTCATGTTGTCTCTTCTCTTTACTTGTAATCTATGCAGGCTTTATTGCTAAGTAGGATTTACAGATTTCACAAACTGGGAATAAAATCACACTGTTAGCAGGGCACCCCCAACACCAGTCTGTCTGCCAGGGTTCTCATGGGAGCTAGTTACTCTTTGTGTGATGTCAGAACCTTCCTACCAACCCAGCACAGGACCAGAACTAGTATTAGGAAGCCCTAAACTCACTGTTAGTGTAGAAAAATTTTATTTAAAACCACTAGCCTAAATCCCAATTGAATTTATTTGGCAAAACATGAGCCCTTGGTGTATTGCACATAACATTTTTTTTTTTTGGTGTGAAAGCAGAGATTCTTGCTTAGAAAGATTTATCTGATATAATGACATAGCTGCATTTAGATTGTGTGAATCAGTATGTGTCATAAACTGCTTGAACACTCGTTAAACCTGATGAATGAAATAACCCTCCTGGGCTGGAGAGAGATGTTGCTGTTATAGATTATGATATATCATATTTCACATCTGGTTGTTATTGTTCTACCCATGTTATTTTACTTGTAAAAGGGACAGCAATAGCAGGAGTAAGTCCTGCTTACTGTGAAAGAAATAGATGGTCTCCAAACAGGAGACAGTGAGAAAAGCCTGAAAATTGGAAATCTTCTGGAAATCTCTCTGACAGTCTGCTGGAAGACTTGACTATAGGAAGAAAGAGCCTGATGAATATTACTATGGAGCAGTTATTATATTGTGGGTTGTTGGGTTTTTTTCTACAGTAAACTTACTTGTATACTAATTTTAATTTCCTTCAAGTGTTCTTCCTTTGGAAGTATTGCTACAGGGGCTGCTTATCCACTGCTTGGGTCTCTTAGGTTGGAGTCTGGTACTTGATGCTATAGATACATGTCTCTTCTTCTGTTCCCAGGACACACTGATCTATATAAGCCCATGTGTTTTTATTAACTGGTAGCACAGTTCCTCCAGTTCTCAGGTTTACACTTTTGGTTGGTCATGTATCCGTTGGCAGGCAGAGAGCAGCTTCCATCAGCCAATTCCCGATGGAGTCAATGGGTTCAGAGCCAGGCCAGCTGCCCTTGGCTGTGAACTGTAAAATAAATATTTCTCTTAAACACGGAGCATCTTGACTATTCCAAGAATGTCTCAAAAGCCAATCTAGGCTATGTCAGCTCTTCTTCATATGCAAAGGGGAAAAATCCTTTCAGAACTGAGGCATGGGAGGTATGTAATGCTGAGATGTGTCATTGTCTAAACTTTGGGCAGGGTGGGATGTTAGGGAAGGTTTCCAGGGAACCAGAAAAACTTTCACAAACTTATTGGCTGACATCCATGGCAAATGTCATTCCAGATATGGCAGAGAATTAAGCAGCTCTAGAGCAAAGTAAAAGCTCATCCAAATATAAAGATAACAATTACATTTTAATGTTAAATGCTAAAAAATCAAGTGCTGTAAAGTCAGTGATTGTGGGAAAGAGACTCACAATTCCCTGGCAGTATTTGAATGAGTAATTTCCTGTGATTATGGTCAAAAACAAGTTAAGTCTTTAGTTTCATCCAAATGTGTGAATTATTTTTTGGTTTTAGGAGGGATCAGTCTTTAAGTTGCACATAATGTGGTTTGCTAAACTATGGTTCAAATTTCTCTCACCTGGCAAGTGCTGGCTCATGCTGTGATGAGAAATGCTGTTTTAAATCTAACACATAGGTAAACAAAATGAGGGAATAAACAAACAAGCAAAAGCTACCTTTCAAAGAAGTCCACTTAGGACTCAAAAAATTCTCACTCAGGCTACAGAAAATTTTAAAAGTAAGCATTGTCCCTCAGTGATTCTGCTCTTTTATGTCCATTTGTTCCTTTCTCTTCTCTCTTTCTAGCCCTCTCTGGGGCATCACTGGTCTTTGTCCCAGTATTCTGTCAATGCTGAAAATGTCTGGATTGCTGGGTTCCTTTGGTGGCAAGCACTGGTAGGGAGCTGTCTCCATGGTGTTACTGTCTAAGCACCTGCAGCAGACAGTGGAGCTCTGGTTAATGCAATCTGTTGATCCTCAGGAATATTTGAGCTCATCCTAAAGTACTGACCCACCTTTGTCCAGCTGACTTGCCATCTGGGCTCCACTGCTCACACTGACACTGAATGTAACAGAGCCCTACACAGAGCCACCCTGGCAGACCCCCCGAATTCCATGTCCTAAGCGGGAGCAGAATCCTACTTTTGCTGTCCAGACCAAAATCCTGGCACATCTTTGTGATTGGTCAGTTGGGTTTTGTTCAGTTTTTAATTTTTCCTCATGATGTTTCCTCCTTTGTACATTCTTTCCTAATCATGGCAGGTGATAATGCTGTTCTGCCTGTCACTCAGACTCCCACTGGCCATTACAGCAGCTGGGATTTGGCAGAGCTGTGATTATTGAAATCTCAGTTGTTCTTGAATTCTGATTTCTCTAACAGCCCACCCTTCCCAACAATGCCACAGGTAAACCTCTCTCCCAGACACCCAGTGTTTCACACTTAGATCCTTGCAGGTTTCTTCCTGTTACCCTTGAGAAATTAAATCCTACCCTGCTCCTACCCATGGGCTATAAAAGATCATTCTCCAGCCTGGACTGCCTCTCACCTTTCTTTTCCCATGCTGACACCTTTCTCTCAGACACTTTGAACATCAGCTTCTTGCTGTGGCTCTCTGGGCACAGCTTGGTGAGTTCCCTGCCTTCTGCCTCAGCTTCCAGTACCTGTCAAGGCAGTTACTCCCTGCCAGGCTGCCATCATTCCTTGTTAACTTTTCCAACAAGAACCTGTATACATTCTTCCATAGGCCCTGGGGCTTGGCAGAGACATCTTGGAAACAGCCACAAAGCTACATCATTACCTGCTTCAAAGCTCTTGTTTTAATTCTTATTTGCCTTAAGGCTTAAGAAAACCCCAAAACTTCTGACATAGTACATTATACAAGTACATTATATAGAGTATATTATACAAAATAATATACTTCTTCATGATTTCCCTTACTTCCTCTATATTTTTAATTTTTGATTGTAAGCTCTTCGGAGTAAGAATTGCATTCAGGGGTTTGTTATTAGAGAAAGCCTAAATAAAGGAGGGTTATAATTTTTTCATTCAAGAGCAGGACATGTCCAAATTTCCTGTCAGTCGGATGTTGTGAACTCCCTTAGGACCCATGAGTGTCGACATCAGCCTAACTCTTTGCCTTTTATTTTTCTAGGGTAATAAGGCATGGGGTTAGCTTTGGGAGACGTGAGAGCACCTAATTTCCGTCAGCAGTATAAAACCCCAGATGCTTCTTCAACGCTGCACTTTTTAGAGAAGCCACTGGAGGGAAACCTCCACTACAAAACCAAACCCAGCTGCAACCTGCTCCAGCACTTCCAGCATCGTCCCTCCTGCTCTGTTTCTGATGGAAGACTCCAAACATGGGAGTTATTTTTCTGGTTGCAATTTTTTTTTCTGGTTTAAAATCAAAGAAATAACATGCCCTAAAGTTATTAGTTATATGAACACAGGAGGAAAAGAAAGAAAGGAAGGAAAAAGGCTCATGTTGCTTCGGACCAGCGTTAAAGCTCAAAACTTCGTGGGCAAACAGGATGTTGGAAGGTCTGCGCTGGCCAAGCCCAGCCTGCAGGGCACCTGTGCTGGCACCAGGAACAGCCACAGCACGACTCACGACCTTCAGATGCATTTAGGCCACCAAATCATCTCTGATGGCCGGGTTGTTCCTCTTCCTTCTGAGGGTTTTGAGGAGTGATGGCCACAGCAAAGATGAAAACTAAGTCCCTGGAAGCTGCAGAATTTCCCTTTTTTCACATCAAGTCTACTATTATTGCAGTCCCATTTTTTCCTAAGCTAAATAAAGTAGTATTTGTGGTTATCCACTACTTTTCCAGAAAAAAATAATAGTCACTGGGGAAGTGGAAATTTGGGGGAGACACACAAAATGTGCCTTAAACATATCTTTGTGCAAATATGATGCCTTTTTTTTGTCTGAAACAGAAGGCAGCAAACATTTATTTTCTGAAGTACCTAAATTTAACTTGAAAAGAATATTTATTAAAGTCACCATAGAAACCAAAATTTAGAAGTATAAGACTTATTCCAGTTACTATTTCCTCCACAGCAGGATCTGTTATATAGCCAATGATGAACAGCTCAGTGTCTGTTATAATCATAGTCTTGAGATTTTTGCTCTTTAATGGGAAAAAACCCAACTTTTGTGGCATGGAAAACTGCCCTTTTGCATCCCTACTTTAATTTACTGAACAAAAAAAAAAAAAAAAAAAAAAAAAAAAAGAAAGAAAAGAAACTTGAAACATTTACTTGGAAGTGCAGGGACAAGGAAAAAGTTTGCACTTGCAGTGCACAATTTTAGGGCAGTATCCAGGAATATTTGTCAGACTTAAAAACGCATTTTTATTTGCTGACTGCTAAGCAAGGTCCATGGGTGACCGTACACAGATAACAAAGAGTCTGCTCTGCCTGTTGGGGTCCAGTTGTCGCTCTCAATTGTGTCTACAGTTGTCACAGCTGCTGCTTGCAAAGCCATTTTAAAATGACTCCTCGCTGGTTTGCAGGAGACCATTTTTGCAGCATGACTTCTTGAAGCACAGCATCCCCCAGCTGACCCAGGGCTGAGCTGCAGCCCACGCTCTGGCCATGCTTGGGAAGCTCCCTCTTGTTTACCAAGGGGATTACACACTCCACGTTCCTGCCGGATTGCCTCACGCTGCCGTGTCAACGTGCTCCACAGCAGAGCTGTTCTGGTTAGCAAACTTCTTATAAACAAGCATCCTACAAAGCCAAGCTCTGAAGCAACTGGTTTTGTGTGCTAAAACACAGCTTGAACCATGAAAAGTGTTCTGTAAAGCGTGGATCAATCTATGCTCCCAGCCCCTCCTTGTGCAGCCTTTCACACCAGCTATTCAGTGCAGTGGCTACTCCAGATTATCATTTCCAGTATGGATGATATAAATGTTCCATCGTGGAAGCTTCGCCTTTTCTTATTGGATGTATTGTCTAAAAGCAACAATGTAATCCTGTATGCACAGGTTATATTTATCACAGCTGGCTTAGGCAGCGACAGAATTAATTAGGAAGTGTCTCAAATGTCAGATCATTAAATGAAATTGTAAAAAGGTAAATTGTAGTCTTCAGCAAGCAGAGATCTCACAAAATGATCCTTGAAACAAATTGCAATCGCTGTAAAATGTTCATTTCTTCTTTACAATTGCTTATAGAGACAATGTTTATTGTTCCACATAAACACTATAACTTTTTTATTTGATGTGAAGGTCAGCATAGAGGTCGTGATGGTGAATTTCTTTTAGTCTCTGAGGAATGACTTAACACTGAACAAATATTTAATTTGCATTTTACATTACTGTTGAATAGACTTTTCTTAAAAAAAAAATCCATCTAGAGTTTATTTCAGCTCTTGCAAAAAATTTGCAGGATTAAAATTAAAAAAATCAAGACATACATAACAGCTAAGAGTTAATAAATTCTTCCTTTTGTACTATTTTAATACCAAAAAAGGTACTGTAATAGTCAAAAAAAAGGGAAAATGCAGCATAGTTCTCTCTTTCCATCCTAAAGTGCAAAATTTTCTAGCCTGAAATCAATATTTAGACTCGGGAGCAGAAATGCATTTTAAATAGTGAAACTCTTGTAATACTGTTTTAAAATCATGAATGTGAAGTTTGTTGTTTATGCATTATTTGATTCCAGGGACTCACAGGAGATTTCTGTATCAGGATGCCAGCTCTCACCCACATTACAAGAGGTAACAAATTAAGACAGAAAACAGCAAGTTTTCTGGGGGGTAACATATTATTTTTCTTCTCCCTCTTTTCTTCACAAATCAATCTGTTTGGACTGTGTTAGCTGTGGGATCAAAGCAGTGTGTTACAGAAAGGGATGCTTTGAAGGAGCTTCCATCCATTTCCCAGAGTATTTCGTAGGCCATTTTGGTCACATACAAACCCTGTTCCTTAGTGACTTTGCAGGACTGACACGATGCAGAACATGCCAGTGTGTACACGTGCAGACACAGGCAGGGGAACAAGCCCTTCTCTGCACGAGCTCGTGTTACTGAGCTGCAGTGAGGAGGAAAGTCACACTAAAAACAAGGACACACTCTCCTCCTCCTGGTTCCAGGATACTGAGGATGTAGCAGCAGTTGGTATGCCAGCACAGAGCTGAGATTGTTTTATACTAAAGTTAAACATAGCATCTATAAAGCAGTCATCCAAAATATGCCAGAATTTATTAAAGGGACTTGTTTATCCTTAAGATTACCTCCATATCCGCAGCTTTTGCGTGGACATCCCTCTGCCTGGCCTCACTGTGTTAAGATTTGTGGTTTTTATACCTCCCACACTGAAAACTGATAAGAGGGTCTCAGGATTGGCCACCCTTTCAGGAACACTTCCCTGGTGTTTCCTCTCCTCTGCAAAATAGGTTGGAGAACCTGTTCTTGAACTTACTGAATGCTTGGAAAGTGAAGCCACTTATGGGGAAGGCCTTCAGTAATTTTTCCCTATAAAACAATTTTGACAGCACTATTGTTGGTCCCTTTTACAATCCCAGTAGACTTTGGAAGAAGGGAATTCTGAGCAGAAAAGTGAACACAGATATCTGTGTTGCTGTCTCCTTTGCACAGTGCTGGAAAGGGAACTAGGGTCTGTCCCATCTGTTCTCTCAGCCCTAAATTCACTGAGAGGCGATTGTGGCTTGGAGTGCACATGTGCCTTTCTATGTCACTGCCTGGGACTGTGTTGGAGATGGGAAGGGACAAAAGCAGCCAGTGTACTGCAGGTGGCACTTGGAGACATGAAGCTGGATAACTTTGAAATGAAGCTAGATAACTTTGAAATTCAGGTTTCAACACTGCCCTTGTGACTCATCTCTGTCAAACTGTGTCAGCATGTGGACCTGCTGGAGCAAGTCCAGAGGAGAGTGACAAAGATGACCAGAGGGCTGGAGCACCTCTCCCATGTGGACAAGCTGAGATAGTTGGGGTTGTTCAATCTGTGGAGAAAAGAAGGCTCTGAGGAGACCTTAGAGTGCCTTCCAGTACCTAAAGGGGCTATTTGAGAAAGCTGGAAAGCGACTTTTTACACAGGTGTGGAGTGATAGGACAAAGTGGAATGGCTTCAAACCAAGAGTAGGGTTTAGATTAGATATTAGGAGGAAATTCTTACCATGAGGATGGTGAGGAACTGGAACAGGTTACCCAGAGAAGTTGTGGCTGCCTCATTCTTGGAAGTGTTTAAGGCCAGGTTGGGTCAGGCTTTGAACAATGTGTTCTAGCAAAAGGTGTCCCTGCCCATGGAGGGGGGGGGGCGGGGCTTGGAACTAGATTATATTTAAGGTCCCTGCCAAGCCAAACCATGCTATGATCCTGTGATATTGGTACCCACAGAGATATGTATGGTAGTTTCACCTAAGGTATGATGCTCACTATGTTCACAACCTGCTGTAACAGAGAAATTGTTCCCATCCAGAACTTGGCAATTCTCCACTACCCCACCAGACTCTTGGCACTCAGTCAGACTGGCAGTGTATGCCAGTCAAAATGTCTGTGTGCTTAAAGGAATCCAAAAGTGACTGACCATCAGTCTCTAATCCTTCACCAATCTTGCTGAATTACTTCAATCTTCATTTGTGTTCTTACCTGATATCACACTTACTCTACTTCATGCACGTTCCTCCTACTGCAAATGCAAGCCTTGGTCATTTGCTGGGAGGGTACAGTGAATGTTAAATGAGAATATTCCTAGGTTTGTTTTTTTTTTAGCTCTTAAAATTGCTTCTGGAGGACATGAATGCCATTCCTAGCTGTCTCCACTCCTCCATCTTGATCTTCAATGCTGAGGATATTTGAGAAGTGCAGGTCTTGTTGCATAGGAAGTAGGAAGCTTAATGTACAAATCACAGGCGTTCTGTTCTATTCATAAAGAAATAATTGGAGATTTTGTTTTCTCTTAAATGAATCTTTTGATTAACAGGCTGATGCTGGGTATTTTTTAAAAGGAGACAGCAGTAATAATAAAAAGGTCAGTCTGCTTTTTGTTTCATATTATACAATGATTAGCCTGAAAGAGATATCAATTATATTTGTATAAGAACAATTTCCCTCACTGTTTTTAGCCCTGTATGTTGCACTGATTAAGGGGAATTGATCTTTGCTGCCACACGGAAATGGGAAAACAAACAAGAGCTCAGTGTTTGTATAAGATGTGCTTGAGGGCCATAATTTGAGCCAGGAGGAAGAGTTTGTGGCTTAGCCCGACCATGCAGACAAGTCTATGAAATGTACAACGTGTCATATACAGATTTCTGTTTAGTGGACCTTTCTGTCCCAGGCTCTACATTTATCACTGTCTCCCTGACAGGAGCTCTGCCCGGTTATTCTGACTTGTATGTCATTTATCAGTGTTAAGTACAACAAAAGAGTATCTCTTTAAAGCCCCTTTACCCTTTCACATGCTTCTACCCTTGAATAATGATATCTGTCTCTGCAGCCACAAATATTCCATTTCACCATCTCTTTTGTATTATGTTAGTTGCTCAAAAATGATTAAAATGGCATTAGTGCACTTTAAAATGAAAATTATTATATGATAGTTGAAGTCATGTGTAAGAGAAGAGATAAAAGCATTTGGGGGCTTTTGCTCCCTTTTTAGACCTGTCAAGTTAAAAGAATTTTGTATATTAAAAAACACCCATCCACAAAGTCAAAACATGGCAATGCCACCTCAGCCCAAATCACACAACCCCAAGCCCCAAGCTGAATTTTCAGCTGTGGATATAAATCATTGTCTCCAAGGGAAAAAGTGGGAATTATGACATAAACACAGACATTAAAATAACATTAATGGTCTTTGAAAATACTTTCACATATGACAATTGCATTAATTTTACTCAAGAACAAAAGGGAAAATGGGGAAAATGGGCCCCAGAAACTTTGCAGAGGTTATTCAAAAAGTGTATGAACACTGAAAACAGTTGATAGAAAAGGTGTTTTCAAGCAGCAGCTCCTGGCTATGCCTGCTGCCATACTTTATAACAAGGGATTGCCTTTATAGGAAGTTGGTAACATGCTGGGAATCATAAGCGTCACAGAATTTATGTCTATCTACTGCCTTGTAAGACATTTTATAGAGATGTGTTAGCAACTCTGTAGAGCAGGTACAGTTGAGACTCAGGTTATTATTTACAGCTTGGAGATTCAATTTATAATCAATAAAAAACCCAAACCAATTGCCAGTTTGAAACTTTGCTTCTCATTTTCTCACGTGTACATGTGCATAAATCACCCAGTTCTCACACCTCCTTGCACTGTTTTCCAGACCTATTTCCCTGTTCTCTTTCTGAAAGGCAGAAAACACCTCATCCTTCATGGTTTGCCCAGGCTCCTCATGCTCCTGCTCTCCCGACTTCAGGGATTGGACAAGATCCCTGGTGATCCTTGGCACTGTGCTATATCCCTTCAGACACCACTTAACAGGATGCTGAGGCCTGCAGACTTGGGCATGGCAGTGAAGGACCATCTGCAGGGGGAGAGAGCGCTGCATGGCATTGCTGCTGCGAAAGGAAAGGATTAAAGGATCACTCTCACTACTCCAGATTTGGGTCCTGAGACAATCATCATTTGTGTAACATGTGACAAAGCCTCTGTGACAAAGATGGGTAAGTTGTTGTATGGTGAAAGTCCCGGATGTTAAAGGGATGCCCAGAAAGGATGAATGTTTAAAAACAGGTCACCAGCTCCTGAAGCTGGTACAACTCCAGGAATATAAGCATATGTGGAAACAGGGGAGTAATTTGGAAGGCTGGGTGTCTCCAGGAGTTCTCAATTCCCAGGTCTGGCAGGTGAAAAGGCTCCTGGGGAGTCTAGGTGCTGGAGGCTGCTTGCTATCCCTGAGTAGATTTGGCTTTTGTATTTGTATGCTTCTGACCATTTGCTTTCAGTGTGGTAATTAAGAGCCTGGCCATATATCCTGCTAAATGCCTCCTCTATTGTTTTGCCATTGAGTTTACGAGATCCCCTGCATACGCCGGTCTTAAATACACTTAGCTGAAAATCGTTAGATTTCTACTGAGTAGAGAAGTCAAGTTCTGGACCAGGTTTTCACTAGAGGGCAAAAAATCCCTCATAGGTTTATGGAAAGAACGGTTTAATGATGTTTGTGGCACTTGTGTGCTGGCATGCCAGACTCTGTGGAGTCTGCTTCCTGTTGACAAGTTGCTGTCTCAGACTAGAGATCTGGGAGCAAGCTTCTCACAGAGGTTGCCAACTGGCACTATACCTTTTTCAACTGGTAAGCAAATCCCAACCCCTGACTGTCCCAGGAGCATCTCTGGAGAGCAGTGAGGCAGTCTGAACATCCTTTCTCTGGTTGCTCTGCAAAGATACTACCAAAAGACCCATTCCTGTGTGACCATCACATGTACACAATGCTTCAGATGAGCTCCTCTCAGACAAAGCCTTATTCAGAGACTCTGTGGCAGCAGTTTTCCCAAAATGGGAACTCACCTAACAGCCACTTCCCAGTAGAAGAAGTACCTACTCCTTTCCCTTTCCCCCATCTCTGCTCCCAGCCACACGCTCTTGTCGTTTAGCGTGTGGTAGTTCCGTGTCTCTCTGAATCCCTCTGCAAATGGTTGCTTCTCAATAACTAAGCAAGAACCCATTTTTTTTCCTTAGTTATCAAAAATTGCAGGAGACTGGACTGAAAGGCAGAAGGCCATGAGAAGACTCTGAGGAAACCAGAGGTGGTGCACAGAAGACAGAGGGAACATATGTCTGAGTGTAGGAAAAAGGCACAAGACACATGTCTCCATTTTTAAGGCATTAGTGAGCCATTAGATCAGCTCAGCAGATCATGATACTTAGCTTAATACATCCTTAGCTCTCCTAGAAATATTATTCCTGGTATAACTGAAGACATTCTTCTCAAAAGTGCCTTGGGCTGGTGGCTCACAGCTGCTGTACGATCAGCTCGTGACCTTTCAGTCATTTCCAATGATGAGCTCCCATCTTACGGAAGGTGTTTTGGGTGTTAGTTCCAGATGTATCAGTCAATATTTTGTACCCTGAATGAATTTCACCCTGTTTCCACGATTTTAGTCCAAAGTGCCATGCAATTCCTCCTGTACAACATACCAGTTTTGCTGTCGGGAGCACCTCCCAGCTTTGTGTCATCAACACACACCATCAACATGCTCCTGACATTTGTGCCACATTTTCAACAAAACACATGCTATTTCACATACCCTGTGAACCCTGCATCATCACTTAGTGCAGCATTTGATGCTAAACACCCTCCTGGCAAGATTGTTATAACTCCCACTGAAATCAAAAGGGGTCTTTGCAGGAATGATAGTGTGCCAGGCCACCCCGCTGAATAGGCTGGAAAGTTTAAGACCAATAAATGTAAGATGTGAAGAAAATGGTTTGAATATGCCAGTGTTTTTTTAGGGTAAATTTTGTAGCTTTATATTGATCAATACAATGCAAAAAAACCCACCCTGTGTTTAAACAAAATTACAGTGAATTGCTCAAAGGCAAAACAAAATTCTCTGCTCAGCTGTTTGGCTCACATTCATCTCCCTTTACTCCTATAGAAGTGACATTTTAATTAACTGTGTCAGGTGAATGTGTAACATCTCTGCTGAAAAGCCTGTATCTGCTCAGCTGTGTGTCATAGTTTCTATACTGCTAACATCTACCAGAGGTCACGCTTTTGTGGCAGGAGGATCCAAATTGTAAACATATACTTTCTAATACATAATCTGTCTAAGCTTTTATTCTACTTGCACAAATGCATGGAAAGTAGTGATTTCCATACACAATCACAATCTTTTCTATAAGCAAGCAAAAAAATTTCTACAGGAGGATCAAAAATCAGTTCTTTGTGGGTAATAAACAGTTTTGCATGGGACTGGCTGTCTAAATGGTAGTGATTTCGTTCCTCAAGTGAGTGCTTTTAGCTATGAATACCTAAGTGTGCAAATGTAAACCACTGCTTCTGCAAATATATGTGCAGCTCTGAGGTTCACTTTCTGTGAATGTTAATGGACACAGAATTCATTCACATGAATATTCAAAGAAAGTGAACACAAAAGGAGCACAAGGGTGGTTGAAATAAACAGATGTAAAAACGTAAGTCCAGAATCACGGCTTCCCGCTGCCCCACCAGTGCAAGTGCCTTCAACTTTCAGAGCTTTACAGTATTGACCAGACTCTGAATTTTTCAGGTAAATACGATGTGATACAAGCCATGAGACTTCACAGAGTCTTATGAGGAGCATATCGGTTGTGTCAAAAAGTCTGATTTGGATCTGAAGCCTTCCTAGTCAACTGTCAGCTTAGACCTACATGGGAAAGCTGTGGTGCAGGAAATACTTTTGCTGGGATGACAAGGATATGGTCAGTCAAAGAAGAGGATCAGAGCTTTATGAGAGTCCCTTGTCAACCAGGAATGAGGGAAATAATGCTTGCCAAATTTTGTAAAAGGAAAGGGATGAAGGTAACCAATACTCTTTTTTTTTTTTTTTTTCCAAAATAATGATGTATGTTGGGTTTTATATTGCAAGTGTGTGAATTTAGCATCAGTGAACAGGAGGAAGAAACAAAGGAGGAATGGAAATCTGTATACACACTTATATATGTACTTGAACATATATTCTCAATCTGTCACCTTTAGACGTGCCCACTTAGCTGCAGCTGTGAGCAGCAACCTCTGAAAGAGTCACTGAAAGCAGGAGTGGGCATACAAATAGAGTTAAACTCCAGGAGGCTTGGAGTGCTGCATTTTGTTATTCAGGAACTTTCCTGATGCATTTTAATTTTACACATAAAGAAATCCCATACAGACACAATCTGCGGTGAAAGAACATTGGAGGTTATGAAGGAAACCAGTTAAAATTAACGAGAGGCAATTCAGACTTTTGGAAAAGCTCATGGCATTTTCCCAAGCACATCATGAACATACACTCAGCAGGAGCTCACCACACAACAGTAATGTAACTGGCAACTCCCACAGTGAAACTGAGGGGAAACTGAGGCACACAGGTGACCGGGACTCTGATTCTCCAAAGCACTTAAATATATGCTTCAAAGAGGGGCTACTCTCATTGATGGCAAACACTGCTTTCCTGAACTTAGTAACTGTTTGTCTCAAATCCTTCCTCCTTAAAACAGGGATAATGTGATGGCTGGGGAAAGGCTGATCTCCCCTTATTCACTTTGTAAGATGGGCAAGACGTGGCAGGGCAGAAATGAGACCATTTCTTTTCAGTATATTCCTTTCTAATCCTCTTTTTTAAAAATTAAGGCAAGCCTACAGTGATTAGTGCAAGCTCTATGCTCAGCATCTTCATTTCTTCATGCCACCTTCATTTCTGCTGCACAGCAACTTGTTTCTTCAATAGCTACAGTGGAATATGGGATATATTTATTTATTTAGCTAATAGGAAAGGTTTGGGTAATGTAGTCAATCTAGTAGATCTTGAAGTCTGTTCTAGCAGCTTAGCAGCTAATGACAGACCCTCAATAATCAAATCTAAAAGCATTTTCAAGGAAATTAAATACTACCTTTCATTATACTACTTTATTGGCAGGATGTCAACGGCTGTTTCGCTGATACTCCTCCAGAAAAGTGAGATCTGATAAAAATTTGCATTTTGCTTTACATTATTTATCAGAATTTTAATTTAGACTTCATAAATGTCTCATCATGATAATAAGTGCAACTCTATGCACAGTTGCATTAAGACCTACCAAACCTGTAGCACACAGCATCACTTGCTCTCTGTGTGGTCCCAACACAGAATAACTCTCTTTCTATTCCACTCAGTGTCAGTACCTCCTGCCCTCTTCTGAAAATGCTACCAAATGACTTGGAGATGCTATAAAGACACAAATGAAATCAACTTACTAAAAGGATCATCAACATTGATATATGGGGAAATTTGCTTTGATAACTTACGGAAAATTGTTGGAAAGGCTGGTACTGCCTGACTGCTTTTCTGTTTTTCTTAAATTGGAGGATCTGGTGAAAAAACAGAATTTGGGTAACTTCAGTCATTTAGGAAGAAGGCACATAGTCTACACCAGCCACGTGGGGTCCCTCTACATTCAGTGAAGAGGAGAGACGCCTTCATCCCTCTTATTGTGGCCTCTCAGAGCTTATGGTGAGGGGTCACTCTGATTTTGGACAGTCCTTCCTCAAGATTTACTTTTCTTGGCTGGGGTTTGCAAAAAATGTTGCCTTAAAAAAAAAAATCCCTTTAAGTGTATTTTTCACAAAAGCCTGTGTTCCTTGAAAATTTTCTGATCCTTCACTTTAAACAGTATCCAAACTGAAATAAAACCTATATGTCTTGGTGCTAATTTTTCCCCCCCTATTTCAATGCTCTCTACCTTCTCTCCATTTTTCTCTTTATTTTCCTTTGGTTTTCCAATGAAGGGAAAACAGAACAGAAAACACAGAGAGAGGACAATTAAGCTCATTTAACTATCCTGTTAAAGGCTCTCTAAACACAGCCAGGGATCTGCTCAGGTCTCTCAGGGCAAGTATGGCTTCTCCATAGGATATTCTCTACAGAGTTCTATGGGATTAGGTGAGCAGGTTACCTTTTTACTCAGCCATTAACCCTCAGCAGTCTGCTCTCCATACTTTCAGGCTTCTCAGAGTTGAAGGGACACAAGAGAATTTAAGGTAATGGCTCATTTCTGCTGGGTTTGGGGCCTTGTAGCAAATAGTCTGCTTCTTTCATCAGCCTGGTGACTCAAAGCAGGCAGGATGCTGCAAGTCAAACAGAGCAGCCTGGCTGATTATTCTGCAAATATTTTGCTTTTTCAAATTTACTTACATATCAAAATATGGGTTTAGCTGATAAAAGCCAACAGCTCCATCAGAGTCCATTACAATCTATCAGGCAAACAGTAACTTCCAAATTAGTCCAGACTACAATACATTCAAGTCATCTTTATAATCTCTCTTGTAAAAAAGCTCCACCGTTATGAGAATTGCCTAAACATGGATTTACCAGGCAGATAACTTGCAATGTAAATGACTTGTGTTTGGATAGGTAGAATGCATATCAAAATGCATGCTCAAATGAGAGACCATATTGACTCTTTCCGAGCTGTTATGGTCTATTAGATAAATATTATCTTGGTTCAGGATTGTGGTAGTTTTCTATATGCACAGTTTCCTGATAAGCCATATGGACTCTCAGATAAAATTGTGTCTTCAGATTTTGAAAGTGATATGGCTGAATAGCTGTAATGAGTATGAGGAATCTCCTGTTAACCAATTAATCAGAATGTGTCAGTGAATGCCCCCTCCCTGTTTTATGTTAGTATGTGCTGCAATACACACCCAGCAAATATGCACTGCTCAGTGGTATTTTGACAAAAAACACATGCCAAGGGCATGGCAATGAATCCTTGTACAAGAGTGGTGGTTGCATTAGTATCCCTACACTACTATGATCCCAGTCCTCTTTCTGATTATTTTTCATCTCATTCACACAAACGCACACACGCTTACAACCACAACTCACCGATATTAACAGGAAGAACTTTACTGGTGTCAAAGACATGGATTTTGGTCACACATTGCTTTTTCTCACTTAATAATAATGTACTAAACACATTTTCAATCATCAATTGAAAAACTCAGTGGATTTGCATTTCATCTACATGGAAGGTGAGCTCCAGGGATCCCTGCGTAACTTAAGTGTTCACATGAATAAACAAGACTGGGACACAAACCAAGAGAAAAACCATCCGCTGAAGCCAAGTCCTAGCTGTGTAGGTCACACACCAAGCAACCTCACTATCCTTAATAACCGGAGGGATTTATCCAGTGCACTTGTACACCACACTGATGTGAAAAATTATATGGTGAATTCCAGTTTATTTAAAATGACTGTGTGTCTTAGAGCTGACTGGTTTTTTTCCTTCTCTGTGCACCTTGCAGAAGCAGTCTCTTGCTACCACATAAAAAGCTGCAACCTGAAGAGGACAAAAAAAGACATTATTGCTGATTAAATCAAATTTTGTCCAGCTTCTTCTCATTGTTTAAGGAGTAGATTTTCTCCTAAGAGCAACACAAAGATGTACCTACACAGCACGGCTCAGCATTACGCAGAGATAACCAAGGCACCTTAGGGCACCACAGGCCTTATAAATGACCTCTGGAGTTCTTTTCCATAACTGTCACTCAGAACAGGCAGCATATCAACGCATAAGTACTTTGTAAAAAGTTTTTTGAAAGGTTGTAAAATTGTCTCCCAGCATAAAAAGCGCCCATTGGTTCCTTCATAGGATGTTCCCAGATAGCTGTGGAGGGAGAGTCTGTTTGGGAAAAGGATGGTCCAGATACAGGCAATGCCACAGGTTCCATTATATCATTCCTCACAAATGGATTAAGTAGCTTTATTTTAGACCATTGCTTATTTTACTTGCAGACTTTAGAAGTTAAGGCAGCAGATGACATATTAGGAAAGCAATTTTAGCAGGTCAGGAATATAACTTCATTTGGTCCTCTGTTCCATGACTTCCTTGTTATCTTAGTATTATTTAAAACAGCCCTGCTTTGAATGGCTAAATTCATTCTCTGAAGCATGCTGCTGAAACATAAACATCATACAACTTTGATTTCCTATGAATAGAGAACACATGCTGTTACTGACAAGAACATACAAGATTGCCACGCTTTTAGAAATCAAATGTTAATTATGAGTGGGGATTGGAGGACACAATAAGCTTTTGCCCATTCATTGTGGTCAAAGATAATTTCCAAACCTCTACAAAAATTGTATTTTGCAGGTCTGTTTGAATTCCTGTATTTTATTAAGAGAGCTGTACTTCCAGCTCCTACTCCTTGCAGAGGAAGCTGTGGCTGCAGATGCTGCCTAATGCTCTTGCCTGCCTTCACAAAGAGGACATCAGCATGTTACCTGTGCTCCTGTTCGCAGCCGTCCTCCATGACTCAGTGTTAAGATGTTCAGCTTTAAACAGCTCTGCCATGTTACAGATGTGCTGTTGATGCTTTATAGGCCAAATTACACAATGGTGTTTTTTTTTTTTCGTCTCATGAAAACATACCTCTTTCTGTGTATATCAGTCTGTATGTCAAACTTCAGATGTGAAAATAACACAATCATGAGCCCGAAGCATCAAGAGGTGTCAAACGAAAACCAACCACAATCAGTTGCTTTACCTTTCCAAAAATTTGACCAGAGGAAACTGAAGATCAGGCCAAGGTTTCCACTAAAACATGTAACTTACCTAACCAAAGTTGCATACTTAATAGAAGTTTTGGATTCCCTTTGCTTTTCCAGGCTGTAATAGTTTATGCAGCTAATTTTAAACAAAGGGGGAAAAGGTGGGAAAGAGCTGAGCACTGATAATAATGTTTCAAAGTTCTTCTAAAAACTACTGCAACTAAAAACATTGACCTGCAAAACCCTAGGTAAAGGCACAGCATTCCCCACTTCCAACATGTAAGTCATCTGGGAGGAACAGCAGTGGTGGGCAGGAAATAATGCACACTTTATTCTTGCTGCTACAATGCAGGTTAGTAAAAGGAACTCCACTTGCTTTATTCAAATAACTGTTTTGAAAATGGACGATGTTTCTGCACCTTGTATTTCAATGCACCTTTGGCACTGCCAGACTCTAAAAGCCAGCAGAGCACTCTGGCTGGCTGTTCTGAAGGCAGCTATCCCTTCCATTCTCTAAGAAATGCTGTTCTCAGGAGACTTCCAGCACAGCTCATGCTCTGTTCAAAAGGCTTGGATAGGCTTCAATAAACATCTGACCTTCTTGAGGAAGAAAATGTAAACCTCCCTCCCCTCCCCCCCCAGCTGGGATTCTTTTGAGGTCCTTTCCTACTATTTGTCTTTATCTATCAAGCAAAGACAATATGTTTGACCCTATATAAGAACAGAAGACTTTCACATTTAAAGAAGTTCTCAGCTATACTGGAAATAAGTGAAGAAGTTCAAAATTGTGAATAAATATAGTTTGTAGGAAGAATGTTTTAAAGTTTTTTATACTGTGAAGAATACATAGAATAAATAAAAACTCTCACGTTTCTGGCCACACAGCATATGACGAGCCCCATCCCCAGCTCCGGGTGACAACTGTGCCTGTAACTATATTTCAGATTTTGTGGAAAAAGTGCAGAGATGTGTGGCTTGATCAGCCAAGTTTGGGAAGGTCTTTCATGTTTTTATTTTACTAGAGCATTGCTATTTTCAGTGAATTTTAATGTGTGCCATCAAAACCCAAAAGTAACTTCAACAGATGTGGGTTTTCTCTTTTATTCAATGCATGTCTTTTCACTTGCCTTTTTTCACTGAACATTTTATGTCCTCCTCCAAATTGTTCTAGGTTCAGCCTCCAAGAGAATAGCGAGGGAAAATCAGGCCATTTAAAAATACAATAGATTACTTCTGCACAGCGTTCTTTAATCAAAACCATTACAAGTGATGGCTCAGAGCCTTGATTACACCTCTTCAGAGGGCACTCCTTGATTTTGCACGACATCCCTGATTATTTTATTTACTTATTTATTTATTTATCAGCTTTTACTTTTGGCATTGATTTCTAGGTCACTGAGTTGAGGTTTTTTCTTGCTTTAAATGGACTTGCTTGTTTCTCAGTGGCAGGTTATTTTTTCTCACAAGGGCTATGAAGTAAGCATGCCTCCTTTACAGAAGATGACAAAAATTCCCGTGATCACATATTCCTGGAGTTCTTTCTCTTTTTCCTCTCCCTAGCCCCTGTGGTGAGCAAGATTGGACCAAGAGTCATTCCTCCCGACCTCTCCCGAGCCCCGGCAGAGCTAAGGGCCAAAAGGTCATTTTCTCATGTTCCCTCCAGAGGGAGAATCCAAAGGTCATTCCCTCCCTCCCCAACCCACCCCAAGTGTATCTGAGAGACATTTAAAACTCTTTTGAAGAGGGAGGGGAGAGACTGAGTTCATGTGCTTTACGTACTGCCCCTCAACAACCAGGACATGTGAACTAGGGCTGTGCATGAAATGTTTATCACAGAATCACATAATGGTTTAGGCTGGAAAAGACCTTTAACATCAAGTCCAACCATTTATCCAGCACTGCCAAGTCCACCACTAAGCCATGTTCCTCAGCGCCACATCCACACATCTTATAATTATCTCCAGAATGGTGACTCCACCACTTCCCTGGGCAGCCAATTCCAATGTTTGATAACAATTTCATTGAAGAAATTTTCCCCAATATCCAACCTAAACCTCCCCGAGCACAATTTGAGGCCATTTCCTCTTGTTCTATTACTTGTTACACGGGAGAAGTGACCAACTCCCACCTGGCTACAACCTCCTTTCAGGTAGTTGTAGAGAGCAGTAAGGTCCCCCCTGAGCATTCTTTTCTCCAGATGAAATGCCCCCAGCTCCCTCAGATGCTCCTCATAGGATCTCGATGTTCAAAACCTACTCAGGTCTGGCCTCAGGTTCAAGGTTTGGCACTGTGAACTTCAGCACGGATGGGCAGAGATTGCTCACACAGTTGTGGCATGGGCCTAACCATTTCTGTTTCTTTTTCTATTCCCCAAAGCCTTTTCCTTTCCACAGTCCCCAGGATCCTTCTTCTCCTCCCAGATCTGGGTTTCACTAGGAATTAACCAGATGCCAATAGGGAGTTTTGTTGAACAGCTCTGAACCTCCTGATGTTCCTGGTTCTTGGGAATGGAGCCTCAGGGATCATTTATGAGTCCCCTTAGAAAACAATCCCTGATAGACTCAAGGAGCCTCACCCAGAGCTCCTGCTGCTGCTGCCTTGCTGCCCTGTCATCCATGAACCCTGTGAACCTGTCTTGGAAATACTCTGCATTTCACAAGACAGAAGTAAACAGTTAAGGTTAGCACCTCTACACTTCCTCCTCCATCCTTTCAAGGAAAAAAGTCTCCTCATTTCTTGCTCTTCAAATGATGAAGTAAAAAAGGGAGTGATTTCTCACCATTAATTTCTTTGACCTGCCTGAGGAAGGAAGGAAGAGAAGAGCAACAGTTATTTCACAAGGTCCCCCACAGAAGCGGGGCACCAAGGGTCACTTCCTCTCAATCTGTCCCCTCCGAAGGAGAGCAGTTAGGCTGTGTCAATGCCACAGTCCCTTTGTGGTGGATAGGCAGCTGGGGGTCATCCCCTGCCCCAGCCCTGCTTGCTGGGATGCACACACGCTGCTGAGCCCTCGCTTTCTCTCACACACGGGGGGCTGGGGAGATTAGTTCTTTTTTTCCTCTCTCTGCTTTGTACAGAGGGAACTCACAAGTTACTAGCAGGGCCCCTTTTGGAAAGAGACAATAACAAAGGGCAATCCCTAAGTTTCTTTTTTTTTCCTGAGCCTGATTTTCCAGGCTGCTGGGGCACAGTAGAATTAGCTGAGTTAACTTTTAAAATCCAAATAAAAGTGAAATGCTGGAGTAGAGGTTTTGAGCCACTTGGAAGTTTTGGTGACACCGTCCAGTGCAGTTACAAATCCACAGCAAATCCATTGACCTCTCCCTACACATAAGCTCTAAATTCGGGGAAAACACTAAGCTCCTGTGAAGCCCTTTAGGAAAGCAAGTATCATGTGAAGTACACTGGAAAATTCAGGTTCTGTGTTATCCTACAGGAAACAATAAATAAAAACACCTACAGTGCTTGTTATTTGGGGTTTGAATTGTTGCAGGTGACTCCTTCAGGGCCTGATCTGAATCTTTTGAAATAACACAAGTGTTCTGACTGAATTTCATGTTCAATGGGTCAGGCCATGACTGGGCTTCTGTCCTTACGTTAGTCTCTGGGAAGATCTTTAAGGGAGCTAATGTGGAATTGTCAAGAGTTACCTTTTCACAAGTCTCTTGCGTTCTTTCAAGTCTTTGGGCCAAATTTTGTTCACAGGTAGGGACTTGCAGTTCCCACTGAACTCAACAAACTAGACATCTCCAAAGCAGAGCCCAGGGAAATAAGCATTGTGTAGCTACTTACTTTGGAACAAGAATTTGGTCCTGAGATTAAAGTAGAAAATACTTACATTTTTAAGGCATTCTACAATTTCAGGCTTCACTGTTTTAAATTATATGAACAGCAAACTGCTCAAAAAAGCTATGCAGACTCTCTGCGTACTCATAAGAGTTGAGCAGAGAAACTAATTCTCTACTGTCTGAGAAATTAGTTCAGCAGCATAAATTAACATGTACCCAGAACCTCCACATGAACTCCTTGGAAAGATTCAAAGCTCCTTTTGACATTTTTCCTTTTGCCATTCCAAGACCATTTACAGAACAAATTGTAGTCGGGACTTCTTTCTTTCTTTCTTTCCACCTCCTCCCCATTTCCCTTCCAAAGTCAGATTGACTTCTCTTAAGGCAGATGTTGACCCGTGGCACTGTGACTGCAGTTTGCACATCAGAGCACTGAAATGATTCAGGACTACCCCTTCCAGCTCTAGAGATTACACACAGTTTCTATAGAAGTGGTAGCATTTAAATGTGGAACAACACAGCTTTTATGGCTTGGGTGAAATATCGTGCCTGTGGCACTGTGAGGCTTGGGTGGTAAAAGGCCACAAAGTGCTCTGAGATCCTCATCTAAGTGTGCAGTATTGTCAATCTAGAGCAGCTCACCACTGTGGAGCTCAGGAGTGATGCTGTTCATCAGTGCTTGAGACAGCTCCCCTTACAAATAAAGGATTTAGCTTTTGCACACGGAAGTGACACTGCGTTTTCTAACACAGGTGGGGATGCTGGTACTCTGCCCAGCACTGAGCCTTTCTCCCCACATCCAGAGTCATTCAAGGGTGTGAGGGGAAACAGGATCCTCTCCCCTGAACAGACTCACTTGACTCATTCAAGTGTGAGCTCCCATTTCCACCCATGCCCTTGTATCCGTGTCTTCGCCTTGCAGCATTCCACACTTCAAACGGAGCATGCCAGGATTCTTTATTAATTGTGATGATTTCGGTATTGCCACACAGTGCTGCTTATTAAGAAGAACACAATGAATTTCACTCAGTGCAGTTCCCTTTCCTCCCCTCCCTCCCCAAATGCAAAGTATAAATCCACTTAAAAAGCAGAGGTCTTTTGACTTCAACAGAAACTTTTATCCACATAAGAGGATAAGAAATTCATTAGCTTAAGTTGTGTGATTGTACCAGCTCATTAGAGAGCACTGTGCCTTTCAGAGAGAGCATGCCAGTCCTACATGGAATCTGTCAAAGTTAAGGATAAAGGTATGGGACAACTTAACCATCTTGGAAGGCAATTTCTGATTTAACTATGAAGACCACAGACTTCATTAAATTATTTTAATGAACAGTCACAGGCCTGATGTTCAAATTTGTGTCTAATTGCAAGAAAAATATGAAATTGCTAAATTGATCTTTCTTGACAAGAAAAAAAAATTATGGTCATTAATTATGTTTTCAGACTAATTGTTCTTTGTTTGGGTTTTTTTTTAAGGTAATATACACATTTTGATTTCAGGTTTAACTGCTGCAAAATATTGCTGTGAAAATCCTAACACGGTTTCTCTTCAATCAAAGGGAAAACTGCCACTTCTAAGCAGAAAACATAGCAATTAGTTGTACTAATTTGTTGAAAGAAAGAAATGATAAAGTGGAGTTCTCAGCCATTTGTCAGATCAAAAAAGGTAGTGATACAGTACTTTTTCATCTGTGGAATCTCAGAAGGCATGGCCCTGACAAAGCAGGTAGTTTGCAACATTTTATAAAATATATGAGGAGAGATTGGAATGTACTTTTCAATCTTCCCCTGGCAGCCTTCATGGTTTTAGTCAATTTATGCATCATCTCTTGGAGTTCAATACGGGGCACTGGGTCCCAAAATGTACTTTGAAGCATCCATAGCAAATCTTCTAATCTCTGCTTTCACTATCTGAGCAACATATGCATTAGAGTGGAATTTGGGATCGGCTTTTAGGTTGAGGGGTGAAGCGCTTAGTTAGATAACCTACAGTATCTCAGCTTCAAGTGCAATGTTCAGGGTCGGGTAAATGATTGCTTTTCATTTTCCCCTAAGATAAAAGATACAGTTTTATACTAGGATTTATAGACCTCTGTGCCTGCATGGACAACAAGTATTGCTTTTAAAATGTACGTTAAATACAAATAACTGCAAAAGCAAGTATTTTCTTATGCCTTTCTGAGAAAAATGACACTATTTTACAGAACATTATAGTTACGGTAAGTTACCATCGTGTACCTTTAGTGACCAAGAAGCGTTTCTGCCTTCACTGTTCTTATTTAATCTAAACAAAGCTCAATCCCTTTCCTCCCCCTCAAAAACGGGAAATTACACATTTTTTGAGAGTGTAGCTGCGTTACGGCAAGAATTAGCAGAACTTCACAAAAGAATTGCATGTGGCAATTCTTTCCAGCACTTTTTGTTTCCATGCACAGCTTCTACTACACACAGCACTTTTGGGGTTGTTTCTGCCGCTATTCCCTTTCCACACTTCCCACATCTTCGCTTTGTTCTGCCGTATGTCACCCGAGAGCAATGGCTGTGTGAGGCGAGGTAAGCCATGGGCATGGAAGGGCAAAGTTACAATGCAGTGATTATTGCTGGAGGCTGTGATGGGGGGGGGGGGAAGAGCCCCCCGGCTGTGATTGGGGGGGGAGCCCCCCGGCTGTGACTGGGGGGGGGGGAGAGCCCCCAGCTGCGAGGGGAACCTCAGCTGCCTGATGAGCGGGACAAAGGGGTCCTCTGCTCCCCGCCGTGGGAATCACTTTACCTGAATCGTCGCACCTGTGTGCCACAGTCACTGCTGGTCAAAGCACAGCGTGAGTTTAAAAAGTCTGGTTTAATCGTGAATCGCAAAAAGTGTTAAGTAAGATAATTAAAAGCAATGGAACTGCTTTATAGTTATAATCATTGGGCCGCAGAGATGCTCTGAGGGCTGAAGTCCCTCTGCTCTGGAAACAGGCCAGGAGAGCTGGGAATGTTCAGCCTGAAGAAGAGAAGGCTCCAGGGAGACCTTAGAGCCCCTTCCAGTGCCTAAAGGGACTCCAAGAGAGCTGCAGAGGGTTTGGACAAGGGCCTGGAGTGCCAGGACAAAGTGGAATGGATTCCCACTGCCAGAGGACAGGGATAGGTGGGATATTGGGAAGGAATTCTTCCCAGTGAGGGGAGTGAGGCCCTGGCACAGGTTGCCCAGAGAACCTGTGGCTGCCCCATCCCTGAAACTGTCCACAGGCAGGTTGGATGGGGCTTGGAGCCACCTGGTCGGGTGGAAGCTATCCCTGCCTATGGCAGGTGGTGGGACTGAATGAGCTTTAAGGTCCCTTCCCACTAAAACCGTGATTCCATGATTTAGGACTCCAGCCTGCTCTTGCATCTTCTGCTGCCATTCTGTTCAGCTGCAGACCTTTCTGTCCACGCAGGGCACACTGGGATAAGCCCTCCATGTGCTGCCCTGCACCTGCATAGTCTCTCTGCAGAAGCAGAGAACCATAAAGCTGCTTGTCTGCTGGCCTGGTCCCATGTCTCTTGACTCCCCAGGATTTACTTTTACAGGCAGGGACTGGGGACAGGCTGAGCTTTCGTATTTTGTTCCCAGCATACCATCCAGCCATGATGTTCCCGTTCTGCTGGGTAATTTGGAGCATGGGATGCTGCGGATGGGAATTTGAACCTGTCTCTCAGGAAGCAAAAAGCCTTCAAATAGTACTGGGCTTTGGGATGTTCTGGAGCAAGTTTTGCCATGTATTCCCTGTTGAAACTTTACCATTTTTTAAAAGTTAGTTAAGTACAGCCTGTGCCAGAGAGACATGGTGCTTGACTGCAGTGTGTTTGGAGAGATATTCCTCAGGGAATAAGGGCTGAAGTGCCAGTTTATTAAAAAAATCGAGAAATAGGTCATTAGCTTTTGAGTTTTTCCTTGAATTACTGACATGTTATGGAATTTGCTGTCAAATCAGGGGTGGGGGGGAGGGGGCAAAAAAACCCTTACAAACCAAGAACTTGATTTTGATTCAGGCCAAAGTAATTTGGTTCAGTTATGTTAAACCATACAGTTTGTGCATCCCTCTCCAAACAGACTGTCTTGTGTGGAAGTGGCAGGTTCTTGCTCTGATATTCGTGTGTTTTCTCTCTTTCCCTTGAATCCCCTGTTAGCCGGGCTGCCTGTGGGATTCAGTTGTGAGGTTGTTCAGGTATGGGGACACCAGTGTGGTACTCTGAGCTCCTTCATCAGATAGCTCAGCATTTAGTTATACTTTAGGCAGGGAGACTTCCCAAATCACTGGAAAATGTGTTACGGGCAGACTGGGACGTGGGAATGGGTGTAAGTCCCATCTGCAGAGAAGGGTGCTTGTGACGTGCCTGTGGAGAACCTGCCAGTCCCTGTGCTCTGGACATTGTGTGTCCTGCTGAACAGTCACAGCCCAGCCTTGTGCTACACTGAACCCCTTGGGATTGGGACAAACTGGGCTTTGTGAGCTTGGAAGAGCATCTTTTGGATTATAAATGCAAATTTTATACTGGAATTTTATTTAGCCTGTGATCGTGTGGGTACAATCCTGCCTGTGATGGAGGTGCTGTGCATGTGCCCTGAGGACCTTCCTGAGTCACCCGAAGAGTTTGTGTTTCACTCAGCTGTGACGTCTGTTTGGCTTGAGTGTTGGAGCTCTTGCTGTGACCTGTCCTGGTCTCACGGGCTCCTCTCTGGTGTTTGAGTTCCCCTTTTAGCCTCTTCTGGCAGAGAATTATTACAAGAACAAAGAGAACAGACTGGTCAGATCCTGATCCTCAAGTCTCAGGAGATTTGGTAAATCAAGTGAGGGACAGAGAACAGGGAGCAGCAAACGGTGTGACCAGGCCCAATATGCAGCAGCTTTTGCACAAGGGTAATGAACATTTTCATGACGTCTTAGTCTGTTTGGAAAATGTAGTAAAAGGTAGAGACATTCCTCATCAGATGGCAGAGGCCTGGCATGTCACCAATGACCCAGAGGGAATGGACAGGGGAGCAGCTGACTGCTGCTGCTGCAGCAGGCCTGGAGAGCGTTGATTGAAACCAAAAAGGGCTCAGTTCAGAGCAAATTAAACTGCATTTTGCATGAAAAATTATTTAACTGAACTGTGGAACCACTTGCATTATGACACAACAGTGGTCTAAGTTAACATAAGCTCAGGAGAGAAGTGGAGCAGTTCATGTAGAAGATGACCAAAAATGAGCATGTGCAGAAATACAAACCCTTGTGCCTATACTGCATGTCCCAGGAGAGGCTTGGACGGAGTTTGGCTTTGGACTCTCTGTACTCAGTCTTTCCTCTCAAGCGCTGGGGGATGCTACCTGGAAGTGCTGAGCCCTGGAGACATGCTGGGCAGAGGGAGCGGTGTCACACCCCGTGGTCCTTCCCTTTTCCAGCCCCACCCCAGGTTCCCTGTGGCTGTGCCATGTCTGATCTGGAGGTGGGTGAGGAGGAGGAGAAGGTTTGCAGTTGGTGGAATGAGGAAACAGGTTTGATTCTGAGGTTTTACCCAACGTGTGTCCTGATGGTTTATGCTCGTGGCGCTTCACTGAGCAGTGCCAAGGTGTTGCTGCAGGAAGGGCGTTGTTTGAGGATATTGCTGTGGGCAGGGCCAGATACCCGAGGCAGGAGTAGGAATCTCTGTGGTGCAAGGTGGATAGGGGGTGAAAATTGAAAATAAACTGCCCTCCACCAGAGGAGAGGGAAGCTGGGAACAGTGAGTTTGAATGCACATTGTACCTGAGGGAGGATGGTGGGAGAGGTCTTTGGGTCATGTGGACATTTTCCAGGTGAGGAGCCCTTCATGGAAACAAGCGTTTTGTGGGAAAGAGAGCTTGGGAGGAGGCTTTTTGCTTGCCATGAAGGAAGGTGGGGAAAGGGCAGTGTGCTTGTTTCACAGGATGGGGCTGCACATGCTTGTTCTGTGGCAAAAGGTTTAAAGGATACTGAGATGAGTCTGTGGGAGCAGCAAGTGTAAATCTGTCAGAAAAACAGGAAAGAGGGAGTGTGTACAGCCTTGGATAGCAAGTGTTTTTTGAGGGCTAAAGCAGGACTTTTGTGGAAGACTTCACTGTGAAGTTCATTTTTGAGGCAAAAGGATGGAGGGATGGCTTTTGGAAAGGTCAGACAACTCCCCTGAAAATCCAGCTCCTCTTCTGAGGGATTTCTTACCCAGCGTCTGTTGCCAGCCTGCATCTTTCCAACGGGCTTTTATGTGTCCTTATTCCACCCCTTCCAGAAACAAAGGTTGTCTTGGTCTTTTTGTGGCACCATTTTCCTCTGCAGAATTTCCTGAGTTCCCTTTGTGCCGTTGCTTTGCTCCAGATCCAAGGGGATGCTTACCCATCTCCTTGGCACTGCCACGCTTTCCTCACCTCTCCCTTCACAGCCATAGAAGTGAATCTGTTTCTCTCCATCCTTCAGTGCCAGATACTCTTCTGTCTGCTCTCACTTCTTTTTCACTTGTCCCATGTGGAATCTTGCCTATTTTGAGCCCAAATTTTTCCTTAGAGTGATTTTCCTTGGGATATTTGAAGTGATAGATTAAATCTCTGTGGGAGCATCTGCTGCCCTGTCACAGGGATTTGCTGCCAGGGTGGTACTGCATGATTTAATGGAAAGCAATAAATTCCCTTTGGTAAGTTGCCTGTGCTGCTCTTATGTGTGTCTGAATTCCAGAGGTGGAAATGCCTTGTGCCGTGCTCACTTCTACCCTACCTGTCTTGCAAGGAACTATGGCTGCAGGATGTCTGCACCGGTGGGTTGGAGAGCAGGTCCCTCACTGGGGGTGTGGATTTTTGAGAGTATAGCAGGCTAAATCATTGCATCAGAGCTGCACAACACCTGACTCATCCAGGCTGCTCCATGAGCACTTGAGAAGCACAAATCTCACCAGGCAGGAATGGACAGAGTCTGGAATTTGGAGGAGGAACTTGTAAGTGGTGGATGGAGCCAGTCACAGCCCAGAAGGATCCAGAGGTTCTTGGTGTGCCCTTGGATGAGTGCTCCAGTTTGGAGTATAGGGAGGCAAAAGGGAGAGGTTGGAGAAAACCTGGGTGGAGCAGAGCTGTGTAGGACTTGGTGTAGGAGGATGAGAGGGTGGAGCTGAGTAGGGAATGAAATCCTGGGCAGGTCCTTGCGGAGGAGGGAGGAGACCTCAGCTCTCCTGTGTCAGCATGAGTGTGCAGAGGGACAGGCTGCTGGAGACCTGCTGCAGGGATGAGGGGCTGGAAGTGTCTCAGGTTGTGGGCAGGCAGGGGGTTGCACAGAGAGGAAATCCCAGGGCTGGCTGTGATCCCAAGGTTTTGAGCAGTTGTGCTGCTGAAGGGGGAAGAAGCCTCAGACATTTCTAATGGAGGAGCTGCAGTTCCGCTGCTTTGCTTTCTCCTTACTGCAGCTCTCATAACAAACTGGGTCCAGGGCAAAAACCACTCTTCCTGTTGCCCAGTGAGCTGCTATCCGCTTGCACTGGAAACTGTGGGAGACAGACACCAGGGAGAGGAGCCTGTTCATGTCCGGAGCAGATCCTGCCCTGTTCAGGCTTGTTACCATTTGCATTGTGGAGAGACCCTTTGAAACTGGCTGAGTTTCAGCCATTCCTTGTGTTTGGCTTCTGTGGCCTGGGATGAGAACATCCATGGCCTGTGCTGGGAGCTGGGTTCCCGCTCCACCAGAGTGAAACTCGAGGCCACGGTCGTCACTTTCCCAAGGCAAGGTGGGGCCTCACAAAGCTAATTAAGAGCAGCTTTTAATTTCTTGGCATCTGGGGCCTGCAAGGAGGATCTTGGGTTTTATTTACTTCCACAGAGCAGTAAAGCTGCTCCTCCTAATCTCTCCGTGCTAATAGCCCTTCCCTGAGAAAGTTCAGGGAGCCAGGAATCCTCTGTGGCTCACAAGCCTCGAAGCCTGCCAAGGCTGGGTGTGCAGAGGGCACCTCCTTTTGCTCTGGATGTGGTTCTTTCCATCCCAGGCTGTGTCAAAGCTGTAGCTGTATTTGTTTAACAAAACCAGTCAACAAACTGGTTTCGCTTGCTGGTTGTGAGACCTGTGTGCAGAGCTGGCATGGCTCTCCGTGCCTTCCAGGAGCTTAGGAGCCCGGTGGGTTAATGGTACAGCTGGGTGTGGGTTTGTCTCTTCAAAAGTTAGGATTGCTGCTGCCCAGCAGTTGAAATAAGTGCAGACCATCTCCCCTACATCTTTTTCTCTCTGAGCAGTAACAAACTGTCCTATAAACTCTGTGGTGATGTGGGGGGAATGTAGGATCTCTGCTGGGGTGGCAGAAGCCGAGTACAGGGGCAGTCATGGGGAAAAGAGCTGATAAAACTCTTGGACATACAAACAGGGAATAGAGAAGAGGAGCACAGACAGATTTTAGGCTTGAGGTTTGCGAATAGGAACTGACTGTTAATGTTCTCTGAGCTCCAAGGTGCATTCAGCTCTGTGTGGGACAGGTATGGCTGTGCTGCCCTTCCTGGGTCTCCCCAGCATCTTGGGTCTTGGAGGAGGTTCAGGTGCATGGGATGGTGAGGTAGAGAGGCAGCTGGGCAGCAGAGAGGTTCAGTGAAGCAAAGCGTTCATGAAGATTTGGGTGACCATGGCCAGAATGGCACTGCCTCTCACCAGACCTTCCTTGGCACTGGTTTGGTAGGGAGGTCAGTGGTGGAAGCACCTGCTCAGTCTTCCCTGGCATGTTGGAAATATCTTGGTACATCTTTGTTGGGTGGTTTACCACCTGCCCTGTCTGTGGGCACATGACTGCCAGCTTGGACTGGGTTTGCCCTTTTGGGCTTCCTCCTGTTCCTTGGTGACCTGTGTTGGTCCCCTGTTCCTCAGTGGTGTCCCCAGCACAGTTTCTGAAGCCTGAATGCAGCATCGCAGAGGCTCTGCCTGCACATCTCGCATCTCTCTGGTTCCCTTTGCCTGCTGCTCAGTATCTGCCAGAAACGATTTAGTTCACTGATGGTTGGAGGTAGAGGCAGGGCTGGGTTAACCTCTTCAGGTCTTCTTTGACCTGCTCTGTGTGTTCCCCTGAGTATTCCTGGATTTTATAACCCTGTTTTGTTGTCTGCCTGGCAGGAGCTTGTCTGAGGCAGCAGTGAAGAGGAGCATGATGGATGCAAGGGATGCTGTGTGCTAAGCTGGGAGTGTGGGTATCATGGGGCCTCTGTGGGCTCTGACTCCTGGTTCTGTTCCTGGTTCAGGGCATTTACTGCTGTGTGTCTGAGCTGTCCCCCTGGGAGCTGTTCCAGCACCGCCTTCCTCCTTGTCCTCTTCCTGCTCAGAGGAAATGTTTGTGTCTGTGTCCTTCCACACAGGGACACTTAACTCTTCTTCAAGATTTGTCCAGTCCCGCAGATGTACTTCCTTGCACCCTGAGAGTACAGGGTGCCATCAAGTCCCCTACTCTGTGAGGAAACCAGTGACTGGGCTTGGTCTCATTGTCTTGTCTTGGGTTCCCAGTTTCAGGGTTAGAGTTGGTTTATTGGGGTTTTTTGGTTGTTTGTTTTATGGTGCCTCTCAGTGCTGGAGATGCATTTGTTGCATAAACTTAGGTGTGACTTCTGCATCAGGAAAGCACAATCTGATTGGAAACAATTGGAACAGGTTATTGCAGAATACAACTCTTAGCATTTTTCCCTTTTCTAATAGCTGTGGCATTTCAGATTAGTCAATTACTTTTTGTAATTGTGAGTTGACCCTTCTTTCCTGAGATGATGGTTTAGAAGAAGATGATTTCCCTTGACTGTATGGGAGAAGGTGATTCCTGAGGTGCTGGTAGGCAAGGGAGGGGCCTGCGGGGAAGGGCAGGAAGGGGAAAGAGACAAATGGTAGAGCTGGTCAGAAAGGGGGAGAGGTCCTCGGATAGTACTTGAGGTGTGTTAGGTTTGGCTGCTTCATCTGTAGCTGGGTGCTTTCTATGAAATATCTCTGCAGGTCTCTCCAGATTGATGCTTTTGCAGTAGAATCACAGAATCATTGAGGTTGAAAAAGACCTCTAAGACCACTAGGTCCAACCTTTGACTGAACACCACCTTGTCAATTAAACCAAAGCAGTACATGGCACGATTATTTCATGCATTCCAGTATTTCAATGGAAAATGCCCCTGGATGCCCTCTGCAGGGAGTTCTGGTGGCACTTGTCCTTCAGACTCCTCCCATCCTACTGCCCTGGACCGAGGTGGAGGCTGTGTGTGCTGGGTGTGTGGTCAGGGCCCCTCTCTTCATGCAGCCCTACGCCGCCGCTGCTGCTGCCTTGTGTTGAAGATCAGGCTGACAGCATCGATAGCTTCCCCAGTAACCCCCGGCCCCTCTCAGCAGCATGGTGTTAATTGTGCTGTCCTGATCTAATTTTGGCCTGGGATTGCCTTTCTGTGGCCCTGGACTTGCTTGTCCTTCCATCTGGACCAGAGATTCCTCCCTGCTCCTGTGTGCCATGCTGGCCCTGTGCTGTGTGCCGGGGGCGGCTGCTGCCCTGGCCTCTCTGGAGGGGACAGCATTCCTCAGTCCCGCTTCAGTGCCTGGGAAGCAGCAGCTGCCGAGCCTTTGGCTCGGAGACAGCTTGCTTTGTCTTCACTGGAATGTATTCCCGATGCTTAAGTACTTTTATGTATTTGCAGTGCATTCCTCAGGGCCTGATACGGGGTTAAATAGTCGGAAATCCGCGGGTCTGCGTGGGGAGGGCTGTGTCCGGCAGGCAGGGAGCAGCCTTCGAGGCGGCCCATGTCCTCCTAGTGCGGCGTTCCACTCCGGCATGCGTGGGGGCATGTGGGCCACTCGCGTTCCGTGCCCTGCAGGGCCCCTCTGTGCATCTCCTCCTGGCTGTGGGCAGGCAGGGAGGCCCCCCCACCTGGGCCCTTTGCCGTGGGTCTGGCTGCAGACCTGAGTGTGTTTGTGCTGGTACTTGATGTGTCAGGGGTGTCTCTTTGGGATTTAGCTGAGTTGCCACCTTTCAGGTGTTGGTAACCACTGCTTGTGGCCAGAAAAGGCTGAAGCCCGTTCAGGATCTGGCTGATGCTGAGAAGTGGAGAAGGAGACAATGCTAGAGCTGGAGCCAGCTAGGAAGATCCAGTGTTGGAGGGGCAGGTGGTCTGTATCCACTGCCTGTGGTCTTGTCTCACACCTGCTGAGGTGGTTCAGACCGAGTCCCTTGGTAACTGGCATGAGGGTCTACCTGCACAGTGGTCGTGGTGGCTTTGTGGTGGCACCAGGGTTGTCCTTGGGGCTGGGGAGCAGCTGCTCCACTGCAGATCCAAACTGATGCTCCCACGTCTCAGCAGTGTGATTGCTTGTTTGACCTCTGCTCCTGGTAACTCCATTATCCTCATCAAATTTTGATGATTCTTCTTTAATTGAGTATTTGGGGAATATCCTTTGCCTGCCTGGTGTCTCTCTGTAGGGAATGGGAGCATCCATTGCCTGCCTACTTTCTCTCTGCAGGGAGAGGCATCTCTCAGGTTTGCTGCGCTGGTGATCCAGCCTGGTGCTACCTGGAGGCAGTGGGCTCTGCTGGAAGGGGATCCAGTCCTGGTCTGCTGAGGGAGTTGTACAGCCTGCAGGGCTGGCGGCCTGCCTGTGCTGCCCAGCCATGGGATACAGGTATTTCTGGTTCTGTGGCCTCACCTGTGCTGTGCTGGCTTTGAGCATGGTGACTTGGAAGGGCCTAGTTTAACCTTGTAGCTAATCAACTCCCAGGTGTTTTGCTTTGCAGTTGCTGCTTCCAGCTCCGCCCAACTCTCTCTCAGGCTGGCTTTCCCCAGAGGCAAATCCCACTGGCCCAAGTATAACAGATCTGTCTCTCAGCACAGGTGTGAAAGGTGGGATCTCAGGTCTGTTCACACTTCCTCTGCCTGTAGGTCTCTAGACAGGCAAGGTAGACTTGCATCCCAGTGCCTGGCCATGGAGCACGCAGCAGTTTCTGCTTCCTTCAGGGGCAGGTCTTACGATGTCAATCCTGCATTTAACTAGGAAAATGGGAATGAAACACAAGGCTCAAATACATGAGCTGGTTTTGCTGTCAGCATTCAAGGTGGTGCATAGCACTGCTGATGGATGGACAGGTGGATTGGCAGACACCTCCTGCCCACAGTGCAGGACTCTGTGCATTCATCCTGGCTGGAGACAAATGCAAAGCTTAGCTGAGGACCCAGCCCATGGTGGCTTGGGAACCAGGCCCTCTTGCTTGTGAATCACTAGGAGAATTTTGATTGTTTTCCTGCTTCACAGTCTGATTCTGCCTTTAATTAACCTGTGCTGTCCTGCTGGAGGCAAGGACCATGCTGGCAGAGCTGGACAGTTGGACTTGAAATTCTCTGAAGAGAAATGAGAGGTGAGTAGGGTGAGGAGAACCTGTCCTTAGCACAGGCACTTAGGGGGTTGCAAGGGTTGGCAAAGCCTCTGCCTTGGATCCCTGTAGCCCATGTTGGGGGAATTGTCACACAGCAGGCACTGCTGGGGTGTTTGGTCCCTACAGCAAAATCATTGGCTTCCAGTACCACTGGCTCAGGGCTGGTGTTTCGGGTCAGCTTGGGTTGTCACAGGTTATTTCTGAGGAAGAGGAGGGGCCTGAGCCCTGCTGTTTGGGCAGCACAGCTGGGAATACCGCGATGGTTTTGGCTGCAGAAGCAGGAAGCGTCTGTGCTGTTCCAGGGTGAATATTGTATTTGCAGTGTAGACCTGGTTCCTGTTCTTCAGCTGTATCAATTGTCACCACTGTGTTTCAGAGCCATTGGCCTGTGTGTGAGATCGTTGTGGTTCTGTGGTTAAGCTGGTGCCTGACTCTTCTTCCTGTGACACATGTCGTGGTCCCTTCCAGCAGCGCTGCAGTGTCTCACCTCAAGGGATGCCTTGTTGTTCTGAGATGTTGCACTGAAACCTGCCTAAAGCCTGCTTGGCTCAGAGAGGAATGTCCCCACGGCCTGGTGGCACTGGACAGCTGCCCCCCCTCTCTTGTTTGCTATCTGCAGGAGGGGTCTTGGAGCCAAGGCAGCCCCCGTGAGCTGTCCATGCTGAGAACAGCATGGCTTCTTCTCCAGGGGAGGCTGGTAGAGGAGCCTGGGCATCTGTCTGCCTTTTCCCCTCCTTCTTGACACAAGGAGATGGCTCTCCTCCACGTACCGGTGGGAACGTGAGGGCTGGCCATTGGAGGAGAGTACAGGGTGATGCTGTGAAGCAAAGACTCCCATGTCCTAGTCCCATTCCCCTGGCATTAGGGGATTAGGCACTAGGTGAAGGGGGGAGCTGGAGCTCAGCCTTGGGTAGGTCAGAAGCCCCTTTTTATAGCCTCAGGAAAACAAAGATTTGGAAAAGAGTCCTGATGCTGACCTTGGAGGAAGGATCCGTCTGTGTGCAGACTCAGCAGCCAAATGCTTTCTCTCCTTCCTTGGCAGTGAAGATGCATCTTCCTGCAGGCAGGATGGGACCTGTAGGACACACAGGCTTGTGTTGCCATCATGTGCATGGTGGATGGGCACAGGGCTCTGGCCTTGTGGCCATGGCTGCTGCAGGCCAGGTGCCAGTGTTGCAGGCACTGACAGTCTGCATATGGGAAGCTGGGTGGGTCTGGTGGATCCATCCCCCTGACCTGCCATGCACCATCAGACTGCCCGGATTGTTCTGGGACTGCAGCCCATTTACCCCTCCTGTCTGACCAACAGGGTTGTCTCCACCAGCCCACCGTGCCACTGAGCCCCCAAGCTGGGCTGGATCTCTGTCCCTAATCCTGGCTGGGGAATGGTTGACTTCCCAGGCCTGCCCTTTGAGACTGGATGTGGCTCTTAGTGCCATGATCTAGTAATCATCACAGTGGTGTTGGATCAGGGGTTGGATTTGGTGATCTCCGAGGTCTTTTCCAACCCAGTTGATCCTGTGATTCCGGATTTTGTTGTTTCTGGGAAACAGCATAACTGACTGGTGGCTCAGATTGTTTGTCCTGATCCTTTTATCCATTGTTCTTTCTCCTTTTTTCCATTTTCCACCTTCTGGTCTGACTGAATAAATGAGTGGGGGGCAGACCAAGGCTCTGTCAAGCATCGAACTGCAGCAGGAGGGAGCTGTGAGGGTGGTGTCTGAATTCCCAGAATCACTGGGTGGACACCGTGGTTCTTTCAGCTTACCTAAGAGCTCTAGTAACCCTTCGTTTGTGTCCTGGGCCTCTGCTGCAGCCTCGGCACTATTGCTGGGAGCTTCACAGACAACGAACACAGACAGTCAAAGAGGCAGGATTGAGTTTGGAGAACATGTCATGTCAGCAAGCTGGAGAAACACAGCTTGGAAGCTTTGACAGAGAGGGGAATGGAACCTCCTCCAGATGGTTCCTTACAGACAGAGGCTGAGCTAAGAGGGCGCTTTAAGGCTCTGCTCTCTATGTATGTGTCACATGTGACTCTGTATATGTACATGTGTGTGACTTTGCCGTGTATGTACATCATGTGATGTTGCTGTGTATGTATGTACTGTCCTGGGTAACCTCCTGTAGCTGACCCTCCTTTGAGCAGAGGTTGTACTAGTGGGTCTTGAGAGGTCCCTTCCAACGTCAACCCTTCTGTGGTTCCGCTGGACCTGCCTCCATGTCCCTTTCAACCTCAGCCTTTCCATGGATCTGCTGGACCCACCTCCATGATGCAGATTGCCTTTTGGAACAGATTGCCCCTTTGCCGTTTTGGAATCCTGGGCTCTCCAGAACTTCCCTTGCTTTCCAGATGTGCCTGACAACTCCGTGCTGGTGTCTGCAAGTTGTGGGATGCCTGCCTGGTACTGCTCTGGTCTAGGTGAGGACAGAGTTGGCTGGTGCTGTTCTCTCCAGTGGGTCAGGAGGTGGCTGGTGCAGCCAGGTTTGGAGCAGGACAGTCCGTTCCCCACACAGTGAATGAGGAAGGAGTGCGTGGGACCTGCTGTCCCTGCTCAGGAGTGGGACGTTTCCCTCTCCTAATGTTGGCCCGTGCCACCTCCAGTGTCACCCATGCTGCTGGGAACTTGTTGTGACACTCTGGGGACATGAGGCCAAAAGCTCATTTCTGAGTCGAGTGGGTGTCTCCTCCCTCCTGGGAGCCCTCTGCTTTTCCATGGGCCCAAGCTGGAGCTGTGCCCTGACCTGGCTGAAGTACAGGCACAACACAATGTGATTCCTGAGCTCCCTGGGGTAGAGGACCTTCACACTTGTGCCTCTTGCTGAGTGAGAAGCTCTGCAGTGAGTGTCAGGCATCCTTGTGTTTTTGGGGAGAATCACGTCTGGGATGGGCACCTGGACATCAGTATGTGAGGCTTTGGACTGCCCCAATGCCAAGGTGTTCCAGCTCCTTAGCAGGAGCCAAAGGTGAATCTGCCAATGGAGCCTGTGTTTGCTGCTACCAGTGTGTGTCTTGTTTCCGTAAACTGGCTGAGCCTGTTGTTGTTTCTCTGGGTAACCTCAAATCCAACCAGTGTGCTGTGTGGGAATGTTCCTTGAGCAGGACTGACATCACCACTCAGGGTGAGCAAGGTACAATCAGGATGGCTCTGCTCAACTGCTGCAGGGTCTCACTCTGAAGGGAACATTCTGGGGTCAGTTTTGGCTGTGACAGCATGATCCTGCTCTGGCCAAACTGACTCCAAAGACAGTGTTCTGAAGCAAGAGGTTCATTAATAATTGCATAAGGTTTTCATCCTTTCTCACTCCTGCATAGATCAGCCAGTTGGAGCGAGTCCAGAGGGGTACATGGAGATGATTAGAGGGCTGGAGCATGTCTCCAATGAAGAAAGTCTGAAAGAATTGGGGTTTTTTAGCCTGGAGAAGAGAAGGCTCAGGGAGACCGTATTTCAGTCTTTCAGTACCTACAGGGGCACCAGGAGAGCGACTTTGAACAACGGCCTGGAGTGACAGGACCAAGGGGAATGGCTTCCCGCTGCCAGAAGGCAGGATTAGGTGGGATATTTGGAAGAAATTCTTCCTTGTGAGGGTGCTGAGGTCCTGGCACAGGTTGCCCAGAGAAGCTGTGGCTGCCCCATCCATGGAAGCGTTCAAGACCAGGTTGGACAGGGCTTGGAGCCGCCTGGTCTGGTGGAAGGTGTGCCTGCCCTTGGCAGGTGGTGGGACTGTGTGGTCTTGAAGGTCCCTTCCTACTGAAATCCTTCTGTGGTTTGGCATCCCAGAAATGCCATCACATAACTTCCAGTCAAAACAGGGTTCAACACTGAAAACCTATTAATGGATGTCTCAGTTCTCCAGTTAAGGAAAGGAAGCCCCTTGTGTGACAAGCACAGTAAGGAAAAAGGGAACTGATGGGGTTTTATGGGGGAATTGTGTGACGTGTGGACATGCAGCGACTGGGGGATGTCAATGGGCAGGATTTGGCACATCAGGGGCTCCCCAAGTTCTACTGGTTCCCCCCCTTGGGTGATACTGGCCACAGTCAGTATCTGCCTGGCAGCAGCAACAAGGTGCATTTAAGGTTTTTTGTTTGGTTCTGCAAGGGACTGTGAACCACTGGAGCTGCCTGGCTCCCTCTAGGTACAAGGATCCTTTTACCTCTCTGGTTGGAGGTTTGACCAGAAAAAGACCCGAGCAATCTGACCCTGCCTTGGGCAGGAGGTTGGACTGGAGATCTCCTGAGATTCCTTCCAATCCAAATTATTTCATGGATGTGTGATAAAGGTCTGAGATACATAGAATTGGAAGGATATAACATGACTGTGCCTTTTGACTGAGAAATCCATGGATGTTTGTTGCCTTTTTTTTTTTTTAAAGATTGAAGTAAATTCAGTTACTTAGTTTTAGAACTTAGAGAAAACCCTTCAATGACTTCTGTGTTTGCCTGCATTCAGCTCTTGAAGGGCTGCTGAGGGAGCATGCTGCATCTGAAAACCTGCTGCAGAGCCTGGATTTCCATTGTCTGCTTTTTTTTTTTTGCCATGTTGTGATTTTATGATGCTTTACAGGCTCTTTATACCTGTCACCAATTAGTGGCTAATTACTCTATTTCCAGCTGGGTACACTGTGGTTGCTCTGCTTTGGGTATTGTCAGAGTTTGTGCCCCTGAATCTTACTTGCAGCAGAGTTTTGTAGCTGTTTTCCATGTAATCCAGCCTGTGAACACTCCCATGCCTCTGCAGTGGTTATCTCTGTAACACATTTTTTTGATTTGCAAGGTCTTTTCCCACCAGTTACCCAACTACTTTTATATTGGTACCTTCGCAGTCTTTAGCTTTTTTGAATTGGTGATAGGTTCCATCACACTCTATGCTGCTGGGTCCCAGTGTGCTGGAATCCCTCTGTGCTGATCTGCGTGGGCTTTGGGCTTCTGGGCTGCTAGGAAACAGGGAAAGATCATGCTTACCCTTTTTTTCTTCAAACTTCTGTTTTTATTCTTTTCTCAGGCCAGTCTGGACTCTGAAGGGTCTGGGTCAGGCAAATGTGGTTATGTTCAGATGTATCAGAAACCATTGAAGTTGTGGGAGTTTCACTTTACTGGAGATGTTTGGTGTGGTGTTAAATCCAAGACTTGTGCTTTGCCAGCTCTGGGAAATGGGGTGAACTTTGATTAATAAAAGGGATAATTGCCAGTCTCTGGAGGCACATGCTCAAAGCTTCACTCTCAGTTCTAGTAACAATTTCTAAATCAATTTGTTCTCATTTTCCAGTGTCACAAGTGAACCTCCTGTGCAGCCCTTGCTTTGGAAATTGGGCTGTTGGGATGATGAGGTGAAGTCCCCAGTTCACAGAATATTGAGCTGGACATGATGTGGAAATTCATGTCAGAGACAGCATTTGCAGCTCTTGGTCACATCCTCTTGCCATCTTTGTTTGGCAAATATAAAATCTGAATTGGAGCGTGAGAACACTGTAATTCTCAAGTTTGTTTTTTTGTGACCACCACTGATGGCAGTTGGCTGGTTTTATTTTTTGTCACATGTAAATATTTAATTCAGGCCCAGCATAACTGACTCTGGCAAGTGGGATGTGGCACTTTTGTCCTCCTCAGTTCCTGTGTGGAGGGCTGTGCCCAGCTCTCGTCATAGTCTGGCAGTGCTGGGAAGTTTGGTTGTCTTTTTTTTTACTAACAAAAAAAAAAAAGCTGGGGAAGACAAAATGCTGTGTGTAAACACTTTCCAGATATCTTGCTGTGCCACATACAGCATGGGTTTATTCCAGTTTGTTGTAAATGTTATTTAAAAGTGTGCACATGTGTTCGGAGGCTGCTTGAACCTGTAGGCAGAAGTTCTGCATCCTGAGCTGTGAATGTTCTGTCTCCGTGGTTATTTTCCAACATGCAGACTCTGGCAGGTCAGTGTGATTACTTGCCTGGAATTTCCTTGCATTCTAAAATTAGGAGAAGGCTCTAGGAAACAATAGCAAATCAAGTCTCTAAACTCCTGCTCCCTGTGAACCTTTGTTGTCATTTAGACTTTCACCCGCTTCCTTCTCACTGAGGTGGTTTGCATTAGATAAACTAAGTTAAGCAGAGCTGGTGATGGTCTGTAGTGAGAGGGCTTATTTCTCATTTATTTACTCATTATACAATTGTTATGTTACTTTGGCACACCAGAAGTGTGAATTTCCTATCAGTGCTGTTTCTCTCTGAGCGTTTTCTGCATGAGGAGCACTGTGGAAGCAGGGTAGCTGCAGGGCAGCAGGGGGCTGTCTATGGTTTGGTGCCCTCAGACACACTTGTGCCCAGCAGCTGGGACTTGCAAACTGCAGAGGTTTGGATCTGCAGCAGAAACTTCTCCAGTTATACCACCAGGCTTTCATGGTTTTCTCTGCTGGAGGGGTGAGCAGCTTGCTTGTACTCTGTGCACCTTTTCAGAGTTTTGTTTGCTCCACCTCTTCATCCTCACCTCTTTCTTGTCTCCTCTGTTCTCTGCAACGTTGTGAGGGTCCCACCACCCCAGACCTCTGGGTACCCCCCAGCTGTTTCTGAGGAGGTTTGTCGTCGCAGCTCTTGTGCAGGTGGATACCTGGAAAGGCACTTCAGGAGGGAGATTCAGAGCTCACTCTGGTTTGATCCCTCTCAGCATGTGTTGCATGAGCAGCCCTGACTCTGGCTGTGTTTCCTGAGTGATCCCAGGATTCCCCATGCTGCCGTGGCCCACTCCCTGCCTCTGCCAAGGGCAGACACAGGGTGATGTGGATTAGAAGTGGCATCTGTGTGTCACTGCACAGACCTGAGTTTGTCCCAGGTCACTTCTTAAATGGTCTCATTTTCTGCAAGTGGCCCCAGGTTGGTTGTTATTCCCAGCACTCCAAAACAATGCAGGAAATGGAGCAAACACCCCAGCCCTGGTTCCCATCCTGTCCAGCATCCAACCTCCAGCAGTGGTTAGAAGCAGCTGCAGGATCTGCTGTTGATGACTGAGTTTAGAAAACTCATCGGGCCTGGTGCTGTCTTGGAGGAGTGTGATTGATTGTTTCTGCACTTTGCCATTTGGAGATGATGGAGTTATGGGAGCCAGGGTGGGTGTGAAGAGATTGGGTGTTGTGAGGCCCCTTCCACTCAGCATTCCTATGGCTGTCGTGTTTGTAGAAAGGAATTTTCTTTCCTTCTCTAATACTGTGTTTGACTCAGACAGACAGCTCACCTTCACCTTTTCCATTGAGCACAAGGGGCACAAACACCCTCCCTGATGGTAAGGTGACCTGCCACTGATATCCTGACAACATGTCCTGAGCAGCAGATGTGTGTGATAGCAGGGGCAGCACTTTGGACTGGTAATTTCCAAATATTTCTTCCTTGCTGGCTTGCCTGGACCAGACTCAAGTGTCTGCGGCAAGCTGCTTTAGAGTGACTTCCCCATGGTGCTGGATTTGAGAGCCCGAGGTGAACTGTTATCATAGGAAACAAGGAATATCCAGTTTGTATCCTATGCAGGAGGGAGAAGAAGGGTGGGATAACAGATGCTAAATGAATGACAGAGCTAAACTCATTTATGCATTTTTTTTCTATCACCATCATCCGTTGTAGCCCTTCATGGGGGTTCTCATTGTGCAGTGACTGCCCTGGGAGGGCCTGGCCATGACAGGGGTTACGGGAGCAGGCAGGTGTCTCAAGGATGGCTCTCAGGCTTGGCCTGAGGTGGGGAGACGGGTTTCCCCCAGAACTGCTGCTGACCCACTTGTGCCCTCTCTCTTGCAGCCTTTCTTCAGGCTCCTGAACCTGCGCAAGCTGGGCCTGAGCGACAATGAGATCCAGAGGCTTCCCCCCGAGGTGGCCAACTTCATGCAGCTGGTAGAGCTGGACATCTCCCGCAATGGTAAGGCCCAAGCTGGGAGGGGAGTGGTGCCCAAGCCCTGCAGTGCTCCCTGTGCCCTCCTTTTGGGAGAGGCAGTACCCTTCCACACCCTGTGGAGTGGTCCCTCGGGGTCCTCAGCTGTGACAATGGGGTTGTCTTGCCATGGCTGCCATCAGTACCTGCTGTCTGATTTTCCACATGATAGGCTCTTCTCAAGCTTTTTTTTGTTCTTTCACCTATTTTTTCTAGACATTCCAGAAATTCCTGAAAGCATCAAATTCTGCAAATCCTTGGAAATCGCAGACTTCAGTGGGAATCCTCTCTCCAGGTAGGAAGGCATATGCAGCCCGTTAGTCCAGCTCAGAAGGAGAGTTGAAGTTGCCCATTCTCCCTGGCTTTCTCTGGACTTCATCCTGTAATTGTCTTCCTGTGAAGCCAAGGCCTGGGATCACCCTGCCTGTGCCAAATCTGCAGGTGTCTGTTCTCCTGACAGGTGGAATGCTCAGCTCAGGGAGGAGCTGCTTTGTGCTCCTTCCTCTGCAGGGCCTGTGCCTCAGATTGATGAGCCCTTAGTTGTACTGGTGTTGGTGATGATGACCATCCTCCTCCTGAAATGAGTTTGTTGCTCCCTCACCATCCCTTCACCATGGTCACAAACCAGAATGGACATGGGCTTGTGCTGCAGAGGAGGAAAGGCCTGCATGGTGCTTTGCCCTCTTGGAGCCCCCTTTGTGCCCTGTCTGTGCTGCATAGGAGGAAAGGCTTGCTTGCTCTCCTTTGCCCCTGCCTCAGCTCCTATTTGCCCCCTCTCAGCCCCTTCCCCCTCCCTCCCTTTTATTCAGAACTGATGACAACCATCTTTTGAACCCCATGTTTGGTTGTTTCCCTGATAACTCAGTGGCTAGAGCTGTGCCTGAGTGGGAATCACTGCCTCGTCTCTCAGTCCTCTGTCTCTACAGTTAATCCATAATGTCTGGGAATTCAGTGTGGCTCCTCTGCCCTGGTGAGCCATGTTTTCGGGCACTGGTATTTTGCTGCACTGTCTGCCAGGGTCCCTGCAGGTACCAGTCAGGCCCCAAGTGCCCACTCCCCTTTGTGCTCAGGGCAGGTATTGCTCAGGTCTCCCTTCAGGGAGATTTAACTTTGCTCCCCTTCTGTGGTCCTGGGCACTGCTAGAATGGGACAATCCCTGTACCACAGGCACAACCAGCACTTCTGCCCTAGGTGTTATTTGTCAGAGCCTTTTCCTGGCCCAGGGTTGAGATAAGTGTAAGGGGAGCTTCAGGAGCTGCCTGCAAACAGCAAAGGAATTTCTTCCCTCAGGGTTTTTCCCCTATTCTGTCATACCTTGGGGTTGTTGTGATGGTGCTTGGTTCCAGGGAATGCTGCAGTGAAATATCGCTTGTTGGGCACTTGGAGTACTTGCTTCCAAGTTTAAATGATCCCATGGCGTGGTTTAGTCTGGAATTCATGCTCGAGTATTGCAGAGCTGAGTTTGCACACCTGGACAGGTAGTGTCTGGTGCAAGGGGCTTTTGTGGTCTTGGAAACAGAACTTGTCTTGGATCAGCAGTCAGGGTCAGTGTTGGTTCCTGCCCTTTTACTTCCCATGTGTTGATACTTCTTGGAAGAAGACTGGCTTGGGGAGGATTTAGGTGTTTTGTGGAATTCTGTGCTTTGTACACAGGGTTAATGAAGTTTTGTTCATGCTCTCACAGGCTTCCTGAGGGCTTTACCCAGCTTCGGAGCCTGGGCCACTTGGCCTTGAATGATGTGTCCCTGCAGAGCCTCCCCACTGACATTGGGAAGTGAGTATGGCCCTGTCCTGGCAGCGGGGAGGGGTCTGGGGTGGGGACAAATGCTGGTGGGGTGGGGGCACTGGCAGGACCTGGAGGGATGAGCCAGGGACAGCTTTGCCCCAGCGCTGTCAGTGCTGTGTGGGCACCTCTGAAGCTCAGTTTGTTGAATGACCTTTCTACAAAAGTTCCTGTCCTGGTCCCAGCTGCTTCTCCTCCTGTGGTCTGTAGTGCAGTAAGGAGTGATCCAGGCTTCTCAAATCCTGCCTTTCCCTATGTTCCTAGTGCCCATTTGTCCCTTTCCAAGCAAGCGTGGGTTGCCCAATGATGTTGGAATGATTTATGTTGCTGGAAAATTGTCCCATGGGGCTTTTCCCGTGGAGTGCAGTGCCCTTCCCATGGGATTTGGCTTTCCACGCTTGAGGAATTTTACCTTTCTGGGCAGACAGTCCTGTTGTGACAGCATGTTCCTTGTCCTGAGTGTGGGCACAGTGTTGTTCCCCATGACTGCAGCAAGCACTCACTTCCATCAAAGCCATTTACGTGCTCATTTTTGTTCCCCCATCTCCATCCATGTGTGCACACTCATGCATTGTGCAGGACATGAGGGGTGGTCCTAGGGGAAGGGAGATGAGCAGCTCCTTATATCCCTGAAGCCCTGTCCAGTGAACCTGGCTTTCTTGCTCCCTTTTCTCTTGCAGTTTGGCAAACCTGGTGACTTTGGAGCTACGTGAGAACCTGCTAAAGACTCTCCCCACGTGAGTGTCTGTCTGGGGGTTGCAGGAGGCTCCTGCCTGATTGTTCTTCCTGCTTCCTTAGGGACTGATTCCTCAGGGACTAGTGCAGGTTCTGGCGCTTGGCTTGGGAGGGCTCAGGCTGGCCATAAATCAGCTGCATCTTGCTGGATTTCAGTAAATTGGGGTGAGAAGGGAGAGGATGGTGCAGGGCTGGAAAGCAAGGAAGAATGTTCAGAACCTGTACTTAGCCTCTGTGTCAGGTCTGATTTGGAATAGACAGGGTTCCCCAAAAAAACTGCTGGAAATAGTGAGAACTGTTTTTCCTGGAGAGGTGGAGCAGACCATGGAGTCTTTTGGAAAAAGGCAGAGAACTGTACAGATGTGGGTGTAGGAGGAGCTCTGTGCACAGTGAGGTTCATGGTTTGAAGAGCAGCAGGATACAGCTGAAGGTACATTTTCCTTCTGACACCTGTTTTGTTGGGTGTCCCTCCTGGTTGTTCCGGGTAGGATAACTGCCTTCGCTGGAGCAGACAAAACATAAGCCAGCAAGGGAGAAGAGGTAAGTGTTGTTAAATGTTTTGGAGTTAGGGACAGGGTAGGGGACCTGGTTGGTGCAGATGATGCTCTCATGTAGATCGATACAGAGAACTAACCAGTCCATACATTAATATCTGCTTTGAGCCATGAGAGTAGTTTGTTCAGTTTTCTACCCTCCATCAGTTCTGTCAGTTTGTTTCCTGCCTGCTTATCCATCCCACTGATGATTCCCCCAGCCTTCCTCAGATTTCTCTTGCAGGAGTTCTGCCTGACTCCTTTATGAACAGCAGTGTGTTTTGGGCCACACAAGCTCCTCAGTGAAGGTGTGACACATGCAGCTGTTGTCACCTGTCCTCAGGGCTCTCTTACTGTTCCTGGTAGGAATTCAGTCCAGCTACTGCTGTTTTTCTGCCTTGCTCCTCTGGCTTACTTGAGGGGGAGGGCAAGAGAGGCAGCTGATGATCCTATGTTCAGGTATTTGGGGCTTTAGTCTGGCTGCTGTGACAGCTGTGCCTCCCTCAGAGATGCTCCTTTGACTCAGGCTCATGTTCTTCCCAAGGTTATTTCCCTCCAGGACCTGCAGACACAGGCTTTATGTGACACTAGTTTTATCTGCTTTTAGAATTCCTGGGGCAGCTTTGACCCAGAGGACAAGACCCTTCTAAAAGGAGCTGAAAGGGCTTGCCCTGGTCAGCTCCCAGACCTCATATCTGATGGTTACACCACATAGAAGCATATATCAGAATCACATGATCACCTTGTCTCTGGTGCCAGAGTAACTGGATCTTTTCTGCACAGCACTTGTCAGTAGTGATGCTGTCACAGAAAGGTGATGGAAAATATCACCACAGGGGAGAAAACAAGAGCCAAAGCTCCTTATCATAGAATCCCAGGGTGGTTTAGGTTGGAAGGGGCTTTAAAGCTCATCATGTTCCAAGCCCCCTGCCAGCCATAGGCAGGTACACCTTCCACTAGACAGACTGCTCCGTGCCCCATCCAGCCTGACCTTGAACACTTACTTCAGGCTGAGAACAAGTAAGCAGGAGGAGTTTGGGTCCGGATGTTGGGCCCCACTGCTCTCCGGGCCAGTGACTGAGTGTTTATACAGGCAGGTACCACTGCTGGGTTACACCATGTCAGTGAAGAGATGCAGTAGCTACATCTAAAGTTGGGCTTTCAAACTGCAGTGAAGATGCCCCCCAATGGCTTTTCACCATCGCAGAACTAGCAAGTGTCTGGAGTCTGAGAATGCAGTCTGTGACCAAACCTCTTGGCTTTCTGTGGGGATCCCTCATGCCCAGTGCTCCCATGTTGCCTTGTGGTGGATCAGGGTGCCATCCACCAGGATTCCCGTAGTGTGCTATGAAGTTTTGGGGTTTTTCACTGGAAGATTAGCCCAGGCTTGATACTTACTCTGCAGTGCAATTCCAAATTCTTTTCATCTTTCCCCAGTTCCCCAAATTCTGTTTTGGGATGACTTCCCAAAGTAGAAAATGAGTCTTGAAGGCCAAGGCAATTCTGATCAGATCTGTCAGTCAGATACAAGATTGCAGTCAAAAGCCAAAGCCATGTCAGTGGTGCTGTCAGGTTCTTTGTCCAGGCCTGAGGCTGCATGTTGTGTCCAAGAATGACTAAATGAGTCCAGGTGACCTTGCCAAAGAGGAGAATGACTTACCCAAATGGCTGGTCCTTTGTTTTCACGGTTCCTGAGCCTAGTGGGTAGCTGAACTTCAACACTGAGAATCTGGGCCAGCATAATCCATCAGTGTGCTTTTGAGTTTTGTTGGTTTTGTTCAGCTCCTTGGAAGATCCAGCTTGCAGTGACCTTTAGTTTCCAAAATTCCGTTTCATTGGTCAGTCTTCTGCTATCAGCTCAGTTCTGAAACAATTCAGCTTGTACAGCTGGTGAACGCTTCTCATCTCTCCCACACAGATGGGGCACAGCCAGTGACTTGGGAAGGCCGGCTCTCAGTGGTGTTTTCTCATGGAACAGTAGAGGGTGATACATACTGAGGGTTTTTCCCAGACCTCATACATCAACATGGATTCCACAGCTCACTTGTCCCAGCTTTGGGAATTCAGGCTGTGAAGGTGCAAAGGGACAGTCAGGTCTGTGTCACCTGTAGAGGAGTCAGAATCAATGTACAGTTGTGGTGAGGGAGTGCTGTGCAACAGGATCCTTTAGATGATCCTGTTGATAAACCTTGGCTGGAGTTAATGTAATATCTCAAAATCCACCACTGTGTGCGGTAGGAACTTGCTTTTCCAGTGTAGCCCAAATGTTTTTATACCTGGCCCAGTCAAGACAGCTCCCTTTTATTGCTGTCCCAACAGCTTGGTTTGGGTGGTGTTGACAGGCGGAACTGTTTCCAGGGAAATATGAGGATTTGTGTTTTGGGATGGTATCCTTAGGAAAAGAATAAAGCTGTTCCCTGCTGGGGGAGTGGACAAGGCTGGGCTGGCAGCTTGGCCCTGGAACTCAGTGAAGGGCAACAGCCCCCTGTTTGGGAAGGTGGAGTTGGAGCTGATGGGTCACATTCAGGAGTGAGGACACATGAGCACCTGGGCCATGTCAGGACAGGCCCCCCCACCTGGGTTTGTGGGACTGCAGGCCTTGTCCTTCCCCAGGTATGGTGTGTGGGGTGCTCGGGGTGTATCTGTGGGCCACCAGTGGGGACAGGCTGTGGGTCCTGTGCAATGTCTTCATAGTCAACTTCTTGTCTGTGCATCGTGACCTCACCGGAGACATTGTGCCACTGTTGTCTTACCTTCCTCTTCAGCAGTATGGGGAAACTGAGGCTGTTGAATTTGTCATTCCTCCCTGTCCCTGCAGCTGTGTTCCCCTTGCCCCCCCAAACATGTCTTGTCCTCTGCTTAGTCCCTCCTGTTACCTGTCAGTCTGTGCCCAGGTTCCTGTCCTTGTTGCAGAAATGGGCAGCGATGTGAAGGTGTGGCTGGATCGTCTGTTATGGTTTTGCTCAAAGAGTATTTTATGGTGGGAGGGGGAGAAGGCAAACTGGTACCAGGGGAAGTGGCTGCTCTGGGACTGCTGGTGCCTCTGAACTCAACTCCTCGGGGCAGAGGGTCTTGCCTGGGGGAGGTACCAGCTCCCTAAACTGCTTGGCTCAGAGGGACCGTGAGAAAGGTCAGAATTGCCCCACCTGCTTTAGGAGTTATTAGAGATCATGTGATTTGTGCGATGTGTGTCCCAGATGTTAACCTTCCGCTCTTTATTTCCTGTTTTCTCTCTCTCCCTTCTCTGCCCCCTGTGCCTTGCAGTTCACTCTCCTTCCTTGTCAAGTTAGAGCAGTTGGATCTCGGTGGCAATGACCTGGAAGTACTGGTAGGTGAGGGCTGGTGGGGAGGGATTGTGGGTGGTTGGTAGGGACAGACCGCAGTGCAAGCAGGTGGGTTTTCACCTGAAATGCAAAGAAATAGACTTGCAGGTTGTTTGGGAAGACTCTGATTTGCCCAGTATGACCCAGTCGCCGTTCCCAGGTTAATGTTCTCTTCATGTGTCAGCCCTTGTGTCTTGCTCCCTGCTGGCCTCACTCACAGCTTACTCTGCCCTTTCCAAGCTCTGGGATGGTAATTCTTCCTGTCTGGCTGCCAAGGATCTTTCCTTTCTGAGGAGACTCTCTGGTGCTTCTCTTCTCTGTCCTGCACTGCCCCCAGCTGTTTTTTTTCTCATCCAACTTCCTACATTTCTCCTTTCTGATTTGATTTCTGCCCTGTGAAGTGCTGGGCCATTCTATGTTGTCCCTGGCAGTGGGCGCAGCCCAGTGTGGGGAGTGCCTCCATGGAGAGTCAACATGTGGAGAGCCAGGGCACAGTCTCAGAATTCAGCTTGTCTGGGCATTCAGGGATGCCCAGTGACATTCTGTAACTTTGCAGCTGTGCATTGAGCTGTTACTGGAATTGCAGAAACCCATCAAAACTGGGAAGCAAAGGGGTTTGTGCAGGTTTGCTGTGCAGAGGCTGAGCTCACCTGTGAGAACAGGTGTCTGACACATGAGCCACATTCCAGTGGAGCAGGAACTCTGAACCCAAATGCTGATCAGTGGGAAGGTTTGTGGGGGATGAACGTGTGTCTGCCTTGGCTGACGGTGCTGCTGGGTCACATTGAGTTGGGCAGTGGTACTCTAGTGTTTGTTTTCATGTCTGAGAGGAGGAAAACCCATTTCTTCTGTAAGGCCAGAATTTCCAACCCTCTAGAATCATGGGATCATTTAGGTTGGAAAAGAACTCAGACCACAGAGCCCAGCACTGCCAAGGCCATGACTGACCCACGTCCACAAGTGCCACATCCACATGGCTGTTGGATTCCTGCAGGGATGGGGACTCCCTCTTCCCTGGGCAGCCTGTGCCTAGGTTGGACAGCCCTTTGCAGTAGAAATTTCCCCAGTGCCCAACCTGAACATCCCCTGGCACAACTTCAGGCCGTTTCCTCTTGCCCTGTCACTTGTTCCCTGGGAGCAGAGCCTGACCCCCACCTGCCTCCTTCCTGCTGTCGGGGAGTTGGAGAGAGTGAGAAGGTCCCCCCTGAGCCTCCATTTCTCCAGGCTGAGCTCCACCAGCTCCCTCAGCTTCTCCCTATCAGACTTGTGCTCCAAGCTCTAAAACTAAGGTTTAGTTCTTGCCTTGCGTGCTACGAGACAGTCCTACTATTGCCTTCCATATTTCCTGTTGGACCTCCTACAGCCAGTGGGCCATCCTAGACATTCCCAGTCACATGTGCTGCTATCTTGTAATAAACTGTACAGTGGATGGTCTTGGGAGGTATGAGAACCAGAGCACTGCCTGGCTTTGCAGAGTGTGGTGTGTTTGTAGTGTCCTCAAGCAGCTTCTCCCTGTGGAAGGGACAGATGCCATTGCTGTCCTGTCTCTTACAGCCGGACACTCTGGGTGCGCTCCCAAACCTGCGTGAGCTTTGGCTGGACCGGAACCAGCTCTCGGCCCTGCCTCCGGTGAGTGCCTGTTCAGGGCCTTCTTCGCCCCTTTGCCCGTGCCCCAGCTGCTCCCTGGAGCTGTCATGTCCCCTGTCTGATCCAGGAGCTGGGCAACCTCCGCCGCCTGGTCTGTCTGGATGTCTCAGAGAATAAGCTGGAGCAGCTGCCCAATGAAGTCAGTGGGCTGGTGGCACTGACGGACTTGCTGCTGTCACAGAACCTGCTGGAATGCATTCCAGATGGCATTGGTGAGTATCGTGGGATGGGAAGCACTGCAGGACTTCATTGCCTGCATAGTGCTCCTGAGGGAGCTTCAGGCAAGGGTGTGTGTGGCAGGGAATTAGCGATTTGTGGGCATAGGCACAGTCATTGAGTGCAGAAGCAGTAGGTGATACAAATAAGCAGAACTCTCTGGGAGAGCTCAGGTTCTTCTTCTGCATCAGGCGTGGGTGAGGCCTATGAACAGGCCTGGTGGGAGCCTGTGTTGTTGGTTTACATAATCCCTGATGGGATCATGGCCAGGTGAGTGTAGAACAGCATCCTTCCCCCTGGCACAGCTCACTCCTAACTTGTCACCCTGGCCAGGTCAGCTGAAGCAGCTCTCCATCCTCAAGGTGGACCAGAACCGGCTGACAGATGTGACAGAGTCAATTGGGGACTGTGAAAATCTGTCAGAGCTCATCTTGACCGAGAACATGCTGACGGTGAGTGCACGGCAGCCACCTGCCCTTCTTGTGCTGTTCTGTGTAGCCGCCTACCAGGGTTCCCTTCCCTTCTGCTCTTCGAGCTGGATTCCTGCGTGTGCTCCAGCTGCTTCCAAATAGAGTTCCACTGAGTTCACAGGGTCTTGAGAGACCCTGGTGAAAGTTGCTTTCTCTGACTGATTTTCCCCGCCCTCCCTCTGAAAAATTCCTTGGGGTAGCTGGGATGCTGGGTTTGCCAGTCCCACAGCCCATCCAGGCTGCATTGGCAACGGGGCTGTGGGATGGTGTGATTGACAATGGCCCTGCTGCAAACTGCCCATTACTTGATTGGTAAAACAAAAGGATTGGGAATGGTCAGATGAACAGGAGGAAGGTCTTGACCAGTTGTGGTCTGAGTGTGGTGTGTTGGATGAAAGAGTTGGCATGTATCAGTCTGTGAGCCCAAAGGAAAACCAGTCCCAAAGTTGTCCCAAAGAGCATTGTCCCAAAGGAGTCTGTTTAGGACAGAAGACAGTTTGTTCCCCAAACTGTGCCTTTTGACCTTCCCCAGAGGGCTTTGTGCCTTTTACCTTATTTCTGCTGCTCTTTCCTCTTGCAACCACTGACTTGGCTCCTTCCCAGGCCTTGCCCAAGTCCCTGGGCAAACTGGCCAAGCTGACAAACCTGAATGTGGACCGGAACCGTCTGATGTCGCTGCCAGCGGAGATCGGGGGCTGTGCCAACCTCAACGTGCTGTCGCTGCGGGACAACCGGCTGGCCCTGCTGCCCCCCGAGCTGGCCAACACCACCGAGCTCCATGTCCTGGATGTGGCTGGGAACAGGTGAGCAGCAGGAATGTGCATAGGCTAGCAGGGGTGTTCCTGGGGAGGCTGCTCGGAAGGAGGTGCTGGATCTGTGTGCATTCTGGGATCTGCAGTGTGGAGAAGGTCAAGCTGGCTGCCGGTGACTCAACATTTGCTTGGGAAACCCTTCTCTGTGTCACCTGAAGACAGTGTAGAGATAATACAGAAGTGTGAGGGCTTTTTGCCACATGTGAAATAAAGATCAGAGGAAATCCCTTGTCACTGGCTTCCTTCCTGGAGATTTAGTGGTTTGTATCTGTCATCACTTTCTGAGTGATTGGTGCCAAAGCCTCATTCATGGTGTGCAGGTACCTGGGAGCTGTTCTGAGTTCTGCAGGTTTATGCTGCAGTTCTGTTTGCTGGGGCTGATGTTTTTTGGGAGAACTTGGAAGCTGACCGGAGGTTCTGTATGGAACACTCTGTACACTGGGCTGTGAAAGCATTGTTTTTCTGCCTCCAAACCCCTCATTTCACAGTTCTGGTGGGAGTTGTCCTCGGCTAAATGTTGGTGAGAGCAGGTTACTGGAGTCCAGTCCATGGCCATAGCAGAGCCATGGGCAGCACAGATGAGCTGCTTTAGAGGTGCAGGAGTGAGGGATCCACAGCAGCCTGGCTCTGTCCCTCTCCATTCAGATGTGGCAGCCTGCAGCTGAGGCGAGTTCCTTCCTGATCGGGTAAGTTTAACCAGCAGTTGTTCTTTTTTGCAGGCTGCAGAACTTGCCCTTTGCTTTGACAAATCTTAACCTGAAAGCCCTGTGGCTGGCAGAAAATCAGTCCCAGCCCATGCTGAAGTTCCAAACCGAGGATGATGAAAAGACAGGAGAAAAAGTTCTCACTTGCTACCTGCTTCCTCAGCAGCCCTCTCCCAGCCTGGGTAAGAGTCTGCGTCACGAGCACTGGCTGCAGAGCTGTGTGCTCCGGAGGGGGCTGAGGTCTTGAACCTTTCTCTCTGCTGGGTTGGACTGTCCCTTACTGTGATTCCTGTAGCAGATCCAGCTCCTGAACAGCTGAGACACTTTTCCCAGGCAGAGATTGTTAAACCTGAGGACTTGCTTCTCTGCCGGGTGATAAGGAAACCACAGCCTTGTCTCTGAGTGTTCTCCTTTGATATACTGACTGAGCAGCAGTTCCTTATCTATTCTCCTATCACTATAATATTCTCGTGTCAATACTACTGATTCCTGTCTTAATCCTACCTTTTTCCTTCTTGAGTAAGGAGTGTTAGAGCTGAACCATCAGGCCCTTTTGCAGAGGCTGCTGTGAATCTGGTGGGAGATGTACAGAAGGTGGCAGGAGCTGGAGGCCACAGGCTTTGTGTTCAAGGCCTCCGATGCCATGGGCAGATATGACAGAAGTGCCCTAATGGGATGAGAACTGGCTTCCATCCAAGCTTGCAACCCTGCTCATTCTGAAAGGAGCTCCCACTGTGTTCCCTCTCTCCCCAGAGAACCTCCTGCAGAACAGCGTGGATGAGAGCTGGACGGACACCAACTTAAACAGAGTCAGTGTGATCCAGTTCCTGGACGAACCCAAAGGAGATGATGATGAGGAGTCTGGGGCTGAGAGACGGGTAAGAAGTTCCTGGAGTCCTGTTGGCTCCCTGTGGAAACACAGGCACAAGCTAAGCTTTCCAACTATGGGGAGCCACTGTTGGTGTTCATATTTCACCCTGTGGCACTGCTGCGTGTGTATGTGAGATTTTCGGAGTCCCAAGGGCGTTTGGTGCCCAGAGGAGCCAAGCAGGAGTGAAAGGGAATGAGTTTTCTGGGAGCCATGGTGCAGGGTCTCATTTTGAGGCTGTCCCATCTGTGGGAGTGGAGCTGTGACACTGAAGTACCCAGGGAGCACTGGGCATGTCCGGAAATCCTAATGGAGCACTGTCAGAATGGGATTTTAGCTGACCACTATCGGGGGGAAGAGCTGCCCAGCCAAACCCAGGCCATTCCTGTACCTCAAAGCACAGAGCCAGTGCAATCTGTGCTGTGGGGAATCCTGTTGGTAAAGTACTGAACACTGTAGGCAGCCTGAAAACCTGCAGGAGATCACTGCTCTGATGAGTAGTGTTTGCAGCTGTCCTGGCAGCATGTGTGTGCTGCTGGCATTGGGAATTTTGGTTTTAATGTTTTTACTAATTTTAGAATTCTGGTTTCTTGACTCTTCCCTGGGATGGAATTCACTAAGCAGTACCAATTCTGGTGCTTTTGGCCTTGGCAGACTTGTTAAGTAACTCCAGAGGGAATAGAAAGATATTCCAAGAAGATTTCCCACCTGTGTTCTGGAGGGGTTTCTGTGTTAAGTTTTGCATTTACTAAGCCTGAAGCACCATTTAAAACTTCCTGTCTCCATCATTCCTCCCAACCTCTCAATCAGATGGAGAGCAGGATGATGTCCAGAGAGAGCTGAGTGTTCCCTGCCTCCTTTCTTTCCCCTTCCCAGCTGCAGGCTGTGTAAGGCCCAGAGCAGATCCTGCAGCGGAATGTGTTGGCTGCATCTGGCCGGGGCCCTGGCTCTCTGAGAAAGGTGTTAGTTACCTGCAAGGGGTTTGTTCCAGAGGCCTGGCATGTGCTGCCTGGGCTGGAATCTGTTTCCTGTTGGCAGGGCCTGCAACGCCGAGCCACCCCTCACCCCAGCGAGCTGAAGGTGATGAAGAAGGTAATTGAAGTTCGGCGCAATGAGGTGAACGCTGCAAAGGCTGATGCCGACCTGAACTCTCCTAACTCAGAAGTGAGTGCTGGTCACTGGGCAATGGATAGCCATAGAAAACACAGAATCGTGAAATGGTTTGGGTTGGAAGAGACATCACTGACCATCCAGTTCTGCCCCCTGCCATGGACAGAGATACCTTCCACTAGGAACTTGTAGAGAATGTGGGGAATGGAGAGGCAGAAAGGACTGACTTTTGGGAAAGATTGAGAGGTGCTGAGAATGGATTGTCTGGATTCCAAGGGTTGGGAATCTGCCTTGTGCTGTCAGGAGAGTCCACTTAGAGCAGTAGATGGGACCAGGAGACAGAGAATGTAAGGGGAACTGTGTGTGAAGCTACCACTTTTGTAGCACAGGGAGAGGAAGAGAAAGCTCTGATATTCCCAGTAAAGAATGATGGGAATGGAGCGCTTAGGGGAGGCACCTTGCTGCCCTGGTGGGATACTGAGAATCAATTCCTACACAGGAGGTGGAACAAGGTGGACCCAGGTGATATGAAGGAGGTTCAGTAGGGGAAGTGGTGGGAAGCCTGAGAACAACTGGTGCTGTTGGTTCTGAATCATTCCCACCTCACACCAGTCGCACTGGACAGTTCCAACTGCTGCTCTGGGTTCCATCCTGACCATCACAACTCTCTTCTCAGGAGAAGAGGCTGAGTGCCACATCGAATCGCAGTGAGGACTCCCATGTGTCCACCAGCACCGCCTCTGCAGACTGCAGGGCAGAGGAGGGGGACCGGGGCTGGCCCAACGGGCAGGTGCCTGATGCGCGAGAGCTGGAGAAGGAGGTGAAGCCCAGAGTGGAAGAGGAGCGTAAGGAAGCTGCTGGCCAGGAGGAAGAAGATGTGGAAGTGGAATACAATGAGGTAGGAGCCTGGGAACTGCAGCAGGGTCATGAGAAAAAGTGGAAGGGTGTGGGAGTTTCAGAGAAAGTGGGAAATGGATGTGCAGGTAAATGGATATGGGCTATGGGCATCACTGGAGGTAGATCCAGGCTGCAGAAGGCAGCACAAGGTGAGATTGAAGCAACCTGTGGGAGCTGAGTCCAGGGGGAGACTGAGATGGACAGTGTGGGAGCCAGGCAGGGAGTATGGGAAAATGGGAGTGACAGTGACAGGTTTGAGAGGCATATCTGGGGGAAGGAGTGGATATGGAAAAAAGGCAAGGATGGTGAAATGGTAATGTGGTTTCTGCATTTATCTGAGCACACAAGCAGTGAAACTGGCTCTGCCCAGTCTGGAAGGGGGGACACATGGGCAGCAAGTTCTGCGCTGTCACACCTCTGTTACCTGAGGCTCACAGCCTGTGTGGGGCTTTGCCATCACAGCCGACTGTACACTTTGCTGAGGACACGCTGGTACGGAGTGAGGATGAGGATGAAGATGAAGAACGACCATTCCCAGTGGAGAAGCAGAGGCTTATCCGCAAGGACACACCCCATTACAAGAAACACTTTAAGATCACTAAACTGCCCAAGCCAGAGGCAGTGGTGGCACTTCTGCAGGGGTTGAACAGCGATGCAGTCCCCAAAGAGGAAGAGGAGTTGGGAGGCTGCAATAACAACACAGAGCCCGAGGATCAGGAGGAAGCGTGGAATGAGGATGACAGAAAGAATGGAGCTTTGTCGGCTCAGCCATCTGTGAAGGTAAGGTCTTGTGGGGAGGGGCAAGGTCAGAGGGGTGCAGACCTGCCCTCTGCTCCTTTGACCTTCCAGCCAGGCTGATGAAGAAACCACTGGCAAGAGGGTCCAGCACTTGGGGTTGTGCTGAGGGTGGGAGAGCTGAAGATCATTGTGGGGCTCATAGAGATGTCCAAGAGCTGTTCTCTGTTGCTGTGTCTGACTCCTTCACTGTATCCAGGTCCTTGCACCCTCCCTGTTCCATGTGATATTCCCTGTGCTGCAGAGACAGTTCTCTGTCCCCATCACTGACAGGTTCTGCCGTTTCTTCTAGCCGCCTCCTTACTTGCTGGTTGTTGCTCCTCATTCACAGCAGGATGAACTTTGTCCCTTGGTGGATCCAGTCTCAGACTGGTGTTTGGGCCACTGACACTTGTCTTGCTGCCGCAGTGGCTTCCCAGGGTGTGCGAGGGCAGCCCGGAGCATGCCCTTCCCTGTGTTTCCACCTAGATGCAGCCTGATGGAGGCTGCGTTGGGATTTAGGGGAACTTGGACTCTGGAACTTTGCCATGAGGCCATGATGGGCCTTACTGGTTATACTGGGGCTGATGAGGTAGGAGATCCTTGGCTCTGCTCACTGAACCACCACGTTACGTTAGGGACGCACAGAGGTTCCTGCGTGAGAAAGTTCCTCGTACTGGAATAGGAATACATGGATGAGGGTCACTGCATGAGGTTGAAGCAGTTCTGCCTGAAGTTGGTGTGAGGATTTTGGGGTGTATTTGGCAGGCAGGAATTAGGATGTGGTTGAGTCTCTATCTTAGTTTGACACCAAGAAATCTCACGAGTGAGATGCCGTTCTCCAGATATAGAAGCTGCTGGAGTAAAACCTGTTCCTGCTGTAACTGCACATGCTCCAGACTGCCAGAATCACTCCCACCCACACTGGAGTTCAGATTGCTCAGGGAAAAGTCCTTGCCCTCGCTTTGCTGTGGAGCCTTTCACTCTGTGGATATTTGCCCTGCTCTGCCTGAGCAGATGCAGCTCATACTGTGCTCCCTTAGGGATGAGATGTCCTGTTTTCCTGTTGATGGTGAAGTTCCTCAGAAGGAAGAGGAGTTGCTGCTGCTTGTAGGAATGTGTGAAGCCATCCTGAGTCCCCTTGATCCAAATTCTGCTGTGCTTGGGAATGCCCTCACCCAGAAAGGTTCTTTTAGCCAGGGACTTGGAGCTGAGGAGGCACTGAAGCACTGGCAGAGCCCATGAGGCCTGTCTAGGTGTGCTGCACCTGTCAGAAATTACCTTGGTTATCAGCTAAGCCTTCTGCCTGGGAATCAGTTCTCCTTTTCATGGGGCTGGGTTGGATGCCTGTTCCATGAAGGCATTTATTAGCTGCCTCCTAAGCTGTATTCCAGGAGGGGGGATGTGGAGAGCAGCATCCCTCTGCAGGGGAGGCTCAGGTAAGAGGTGATATGTGCATTGAAGAAGGAGGCAGGACAGGCTGTGCAGGAGGCTGAATCGTTAAACCAGAAGGTTTTGTTGCCAAGACAGTTGATTTTCAAAAAAAATTCTTAAGGTTTCCTGCACTTGGGAACAGGATCCCATGTGCCTGACAGGATGCAGTGTTTCACCAGAGAAAGGGACTGGTGCAGTTGGGTTTGGGGTTGCTTTTTGTTGCACAGCAGCTGGTGGCACCACAGGCCCCTCGGTGCTTTCTCTTTTGTTTAATTCTTCCTCCGTCCTGGAATGACCTGGTGAGGCAGGGTGAGGTCAGCTGATGGTGGTCAGCTTGGGAATCATGGCCTTGGGGTGCCAGCATGGACAGAACCTGGCTTTAGGGGTGCCCCTGGGTGGAAGTGTGCTGGCACTTGGCATGCTGGGAGCTCAGGAGCAGCCCTGGCACTGCTGAGGTGCTGGGCAGGAGAGGGGCCTGCTCAGGAGCTGTGGGGGTTGCTCAGGTGCTGTGGTGGTCAGGAGTGACTCCATGAGTGGGGTCAGCTGTGGAGCTGTGGTGGTCAGGTGTGACTCCATGAGTGGGGTCAACGGTGGAGCTGTGGTGGTCAGGTGTGACTCCATGAGTGGGGTCAGCTGTGGAGCTGTGGAGGTCAGGTGTGACTCCATGAGTGGGGTCAGCTGTGGAGCTGTGGAGGTCAGGTGTGACTCCATGAGCTGGCTCAGCTCGGGTGCGGCGTGCGCAGGCTGCTGGCGTGGCGTGCGTGTGTTGGGTGGTGGTGGTGGTCGTGGTGGCGGGTTTGGTCGATGCTCCACTAATCCGCATGCCTCTTTGCTGGTTCCTGTCCTAACAGGGGGTGTCGTTTGATCAAGCCAATAATCTGCTGATTGAACCTGCTCGCATTGAGGAGGAAGAGGTCTGTACCACTCCTACTGTTCTCTCTCTGCCAAGAATCATCCAGTCTGCTTGATTTGCTTCCCAGCCTCACCCATTGTTGTAGGGGGAACTCTGATCTCTTTGGGTCAAGTGGCTTCTGGACCTGGCTGATCATAAACACGATGATTGTTTCCTCCCTGCTTTCCCCTTTCCCTCCTTTCCCATCCCTGAGGTGAGAGTGGCTGCTGCAGAGCAGGAGTGAGATGGAAGGGATATGAAAAAACCCAAAGGGGCTGAGGGGGAAGGTTAGGTTCCTATTTGCTGTGTGCTGAGGGAGAAGTTAAATTAAATAAACGGATATTTCTGGAAGTGAGGGTAACCCTGAAGGAGCAGAGGCCTTGGGAATCAGCCAGGTGCTGTGTGTGACCCTTTGGGAGAGAGAAGAAGATCTTACTCAGGCCACTGCCTGAGGAAGGTGAACTGGAGACAACGATTTGTGCATCTTCTGCCGCACCTCCAGAACCTCCTCAAGGCTTCACATGCAGCACCTTGGGGTGTCAGAAAGGGGCAGGTGGCACCAAGGTGACACAAAGCCCCTGGCGTGGGGACAGTGTCCATGCCAAGGGTTAAAGTCCTCTGTCTGGCTGCCTTGGCTCACCCCCTGACTCTGATCAGCTTCCTGGGTTTGTCTCCAGGTTTTCAGTGCCTGCTCTGTGGGGTCAATGGCTTTCTGCAGGCAGAAGCAGAGTGCTGCTGCCACTGGCAAAAGGCAGAGACTATGTCCATGCTACTGGCTTGCATGGAGGTTTCTCCTGTAGGACAGTACAGGGGCACCAGCCCTGTATGTTACCTGGGAGTGCTGGCCTGGGCATCTCCAAAAACTTGGCTTAGCTGCTTCCTCAGGTGTGCAAGGGAGACTTTTCATGATTTTGGATAAGGCTTTCTGGGAGGTAGGTGATGAATCCTTTCCACTCAGGCAGAACATGAGCTGGCTCAGCTGTGGTCCCCTGTTAGTGAGTCCTGAAGATTTCTCCATCTTTGTCCATCTCTAGGTTCCTGAAAACCACATTACCATTTCTCACGTTTCTCTTTTGCGTAATCTTCTGTCACACAAGTTAAAAGTGAGCATAACCCGGTGCATCCTGATCCCTCCTCCCCCTTCCTTTGGGGAGCCACTGCTCCCAGTCCTTCTCTCTAGCTGTTGGATGTCATGTTCCATTTGAAGAGTTTTCCTGCTCCACAGTGTCCCAGGAACCTCAGTCTTGTATTGGACACAGTCCACCCACCTCTTCCTTGGCTCCTGCTCTACCTGCATCAGATGCAAGGGCCTAGAACTCCTGAAGGTGTTCAGGTAAAAACTGGACGTGGCACTCAGTGCTTTGGTCTAGTTGACAAGGTGGTGATCAGTCACAGGTTGTACTCAGTGATCTTGGAAGTCTTTTCTAACCTAAATAATTCTGTGATCCGTCAGTGTGGCTGGTTGGAGGCCCCAAGTTTGCTCTGGTGTCCCCTCAGCACAGTATCCTTTGCGTGGATCTGTTCCCTCTCTGTGAAGAGGAATGTGGTCCTGCAGCTCCCAAGGACCAGCATGCTAGAGATCATCCAGATCAGTGATAGTAGCTGAAGCCACCCCAGAGCAGACCAGGTTGATTTGGGACATTTGATTGTCCTACAGCTCTGGGGAGTGCTCAGCAAGGAACCTTTCACTAGACCAAGTTGCTCCAATCTTCATCCAGCCTGGCCTTGAACACTTCCAAAACACATCTGCCTCATGTTTCCAGGGATGATTCCATGTCCTTGAGAAGAACCAGTGGGCTGCTGGAACGGACAAGACCACTGCAGAGCAGAGATCCTGGTGCCCTTGAGCAGCACAGTTTAAGTCCCATCATGCTGCTGTCACGTTCCTTGTATAATTTAATGCAGCTCTTAGAGAGAAGGAACTACAGACTGTGTGTTCCTTAAGCCTAAACCATAATCCTGAGCCAGAGACAGATCTTGCCAGAGTAGAACTGGCAATGTGCCCAACTTCTGCCAGCACCCAGCATTGGGGTGTGGGATCCTGGTGCTGGTGTGCAGCAGGTATGCCCAGAGCTTCTGTAGCTGTTGGTGCCAATGGGGCTCTGCTGCAGTGGAAGAGTAATTTTGTTAAAATGTGTGATATCTGATGGTGGATATCTGGATTCCAGTACTGGCTCTGCTCCCAGTGTTTTGTCTCCATCCCCATCTGCCCTGCAGGAGTGGCTGCACTGAGATGTAGGGAGGCTTTGGGAGGAGAAAAGCAGCACGTGGAGCAGCTGTTTGACGGCACGAGGTTGGACTTGAATTCTGTTGGCTGGGGAACATTGACAGGGTTTTGTGTTTCCCTCTGTCCTGGGTGCCTGGACAGGGGAAGCTGCCAATTCTCTCCCTGGGAAGGAGTGAAGGTGGTCAGAGCTCCTGGATATTGATTTGTTTGCTGCTACTGCTCAGGTGTCACATCCTGTCGGTCTGCAGGCAGGAGCCTGTCAAGTCTTCTCCTTGAAGAAGTCTCATCCTGTGGAAACTGCTCAGAAATGCACCATTTGCGTTGGAATGCCAGCCTCAGGCCTGGCACCAGTTAGTGTTTGCCAGTGGCAGATGTGACAGCACAACCTGGTCCTGAAGCATGTTGTGCTCAGGAGTTCAGTTTTGGAGAGGCTGGCACGTGTAGTGCTGAGTGTTGGAATATGTCAGGAGCAGTCCTGTCCCTCCTGCAGCATCACGTGCTCAAGGGCTCAGCTGTGGAAAAGCTGGCACATGTTGTGTGGAGTGTTGGGATGCGTGGGGAGCTGTCCTGTCCCTCCCCATGGGGCTGCTCTGTGCTGCTGCACATGTGGAGCTCTGCCCCTGGCCCTGGGTTTGTGCTAGCAAGGTGAGCACGGGCTTCACTGGGGGCATTGTCAGGCTTGGAATTCTTATGTAGCAAATTTGATTTTTTCCCACAATGTGACCCATAAATTTAAACCCAGAAAAGATTAGGAAACTTCTTGTGTAATGCAGGAGGGATCACGTCACGTATTTACTCACCTGGCTTGACTGGAACATGATAGAGCAGAGTTCTTTTGATGTTAGAAAAAGATACAACACTCCTGTTTGTCTCATTTAATTTTTTAAATTATCGAAGTTCCCATTGGCCAAGGAAAAATATGCCCTATTTTCTGTTTTAATTTGCCTGGCTTCTAATTTATTGCCATCAGAATGTTTTTTATGAGTTCTGCTTACTAAGGTGCTAAAGGGCCCTCGGTGTTCTCTATGGAATCATAGAATGGTTTGGGTTGGAAGGGACTTCTTAAATGTCCTTGCCCTGGGACCCCATGGGCAGGGACACCTTCCATTAGACCAGGTTGCTCCAAGCTCCTTTCAACCTGTCCTTGAATACTTCCAGGGATGGGACAGCCACACCTTCTCTGGGCAGCCTGGGCCAGTGTTGTGACCCTCCGGTTTAGAGGTGGGATCATGATCCTCTTCCTGTGGAAGAACAGCTTTGTGTTTGGGCCTGTTAAGGCACAGTTTGGACACGAGTCACCCACAAAGTGATAGAGATTAATGACTTGTGTGTTGGGGTTTGTATTCTTGTGCGAGGCCCGGACAACTCAACACACCAATATGATGATCAAGAGTAGCCAATTTATTAATTATATACTAATCCTTTT
>JAWWEU010000081.1:8348253-8458191 GCA_035583155.1 Acropternis orthonyx
TTTTTTTTGGGAGGGGGCTGTGTGGGCGTTGTGGGTGGTTTTGTTGGTTTGGTTTGGTTTGTTTTTTTTTTTTTTTTTAATTATGCAGCTATTATTTGCAATTAATAATCTTTACTAGGAAAAAAATAGAGGTTAAAACAAAAAAAGAAGAAAAGAGAGAGAAATTTAAAGAGGTTTCATGCCATGTGAGTACATGGCATTTTCCCTCAGGGGACTCCTTCTCAAGGTGAAGGTGCTTTGAAATACACACGCTTTGTCCGCCGCGAAAAATAAATAATGATAATGAAAAAAACCCAAAAAAATAAAAGTAATTATCTTATTTCCTACCGATTAAAACCTTTCGTTCCTTTTAGTTACAGCACCAACACGGCCTGATAAGGCTCGGACGGACGCTCTTCCCAAGTCCGCGCACCGCCCTCACAACCCGCCCGCCCTCCGCCTGTGTCGGCGCTCCGGATTGGCCGAGCGGCGGATGAGAGGCGCCCGCGGATTGGCCGGCGCCGGGCGCTGTTGCCATGGCGCTGTTGCCAGGGTGGCTCTGCCGTCTCCAGGCCCCGCAGGAAACATGTAATGAATTATGGATGGGTGGTTTTCTCAAAGAGGGTCTGATCTGTAATGCAGATGAGCTACCAGGCCTTCCCCCGCTCCCCACCCCTTTTCTTCTGGGTTCTTAAAAAAATGTATTAAAAAAAAAAATCAAAATAAATACATAAAAAAAATCTAAGTTTTGAATCAGAATCTGCTATTTGCGTGTCCCCCGCCGCAGCGGCGGCTCCGAGTGCTGATGGCAATTCTCATGCAAAGGCAGGGCCAGAGGTCACTATCTGTTATTTGTTCAGGAAAAGCTTGTAGGATTTTCACTGAACTCCGTGACCCGCTGGGGTATTATTCCTTCCCCCCCTGCCTCTTTGATTCAGAGGCAAAATAGGATACAAACACCAGAAGTGGTATTTTCTAACAGTGGGAGAGGAAACTGTCCCCTTGGAGCACGAGGGAGCGTGAGCCATCCGGCAGCGGGGCTGGCTTTTCTCGCCTCCCAAAAGATGTCTTTGCCCCAAGGTGACCCGAGCCCTTCCATCCGTGTGGACCGCGTGGCTCCGGCCTCGGGGATGGTGCCGGGAGCCTTTGGATGGAGAGGTGTTCCCTGCCAGTTCCCTGCCAGAGCCACAGCTATGACATGCTTCTCCGCTGCTCCCCAGGGGTCACTCCCCAGCTGGAACCCCAACATGGGCAGAGCCTCTGGGGCTCCCTACCTGAATAAACAGGTTGCCACCATTCGTTTAGTTCCCCTAATATTCTATCTAGAAGTACAGTGGATGTTACAATGCAGAAATTATATTTTCCTACACCTAATAAATACTGATGGCAGAGTAGACACCTCTCTCATGCTCGTGCAGGTTTGGGTTTTTCTTTTTCCTGCTGGTGACAAATTGTTTCAATCCTTTCTGTGTCAAGCCAACGTGCATTGGAAAGTTTTTAATTTTAGAGAAAATAACGAACCTGGTCCTTAGCTTGACTCAAACTGTGTAATTTTGGCCAGGTTCATCTGAGAGTGGGCATCCTCAGCCGTCCAAATACTGACCCTGGCAGAGGTGCCTTGGTACGTACCTTGAGACTCACAACTGGTGAGAGGGATGAGATAGCCCTGCTCCTCCTCAAGGCTCTGGTTTTTTTCAGACAACTGCACACTAAATGATTTACTGAGCAAGGAAATGGCTGAGCAATTAGATGGATTTCTACATATTTTCCATTGTGGAATTTATGCCTTTTACAGCTCAAATCCTGACTGGCTTATGGTTCTTCCTCAGGCAGAAGTAAATACTTAAGTAACAGCTCTGAGATGAAGATGAAATATATCCAACCCTCTTGTGATTCAGAGTAGAATAATGCCTTTTTTTCCTAAGATTAGTAAACAAAATGTTCTGTTGCGTAAAAATCAATGAGCACTGAAAAAAAAATAAAAATTAAGAAAGCCTGCAAAACACCATATACAGGAGTAAAAAACATGCTTGACTCTGGCCATCGGGCAGTCCAGAAGAGCATCAGCTGCAATCGCCCTTATGTTTTATTGTTTTCTATTGAAGAAAATGGTTAAGGCAAAACTGTATTGCCTATCCCACCCTTTCTTGACAGAGCTTTCATCAAACTCCATTAAAAAAAAAGAAATATAACAAGGCTATAGATATGTCATTAGAGACTCAATGATGCTTAAAGCTGAGAAATATCTGAGATGTGGTTTGCTGAAAACACAGTATTAAAATTTGTATATATGGATGTGTTAAATTTACTGATTTTTTTTTTCTGACAGCGGCTCTGTGCAACATACATTAAAACAAAAAATATATTAAAATTTGTACTTCCAGGAAATGTAGGTCATGTTTTTGTGAACCAAATAATTGTGTTTTACACTTTTCATGGAGTGATCTTTATTTTTATATATAATACTTTATGCCTAACACATTGGAAGATGGTTATTTCCACACCTATGTAAATACATGCTGCTTGCACCATAAGATTTGGGATAGCTTAAATAGTTAGCAAAGAGGGAGCAAAAGACTTCTTAAGCACATACGCAATTTAAACAAATATATATTCCCAGTGCTTATAAGTGGCCTTACCATGTCTCTCCTGCTTTCTATTGAGGAATCACAAGAAATTCAACCTGGAGCAGCCAAGCTCTTTCTGTAACTATGCTATCAGGTTGTGGAAAACCCTTAGCAGAACTGGGCATTGTATTGATGTCTGCAGTACAGCTTTTGTCTTCATGCCTTGGTCTTAACTTCACTAAAAGAGCGCTAACAGGCAGAGAGACCTCAACTCCAGCAAGCCTTGCATCGCCCCCAGGACATTTTGTAGGCAGTTCCTCAGGAAGAACCTTGCTGAGTTTTCCTGATTAAGATTTTATAATTCCTTTTGCTGTGTTTGTGCCCTGAGGGGCGAAGGAGGGGCTGGAGGCCTTTGTGGTATGGACCTAACAACCTGTCTCAAATGGATATAATATGTACTGGACAATAGTTCAAGTGTGAGAAGGTCTGGAGTCACCAACAGGGAGAAAAATGATGCAGGAAGCTTTCACAATAGAAGCAGATCTTAAGGAAAGAGTGGAATGAGGAAAGGGAACGTTTTGGTGCATGATGAGCAGGAGGTTGGTGTGTGGAGAGGGTGGAGCAGGAGACAATCTTCAGAATTCAAGAGCGGTTCTGAGAAATTAAGGAAAAGTAGTAAATTTTGTTTTGTTTTCTTCATATCTGTGACATCTGATTGGGAAAATAAAATCAAATCTATTTCTTTGGAAAATATCAAAGTTGTATTTTCCCCCAAATTTCCAACGTTACTGTTTTAGTAGAAGTTTATTTCTTTTAGAAACAAAGGACTTCTTTCAATTTGCTTATAAAGAATGTAAACTTTCTAAGGCTCCTTTTCTATTAAGGACTGTATAAACAGAAAAGCTTTGCATTTTTAACAATAATAGTTTTAAAATAGTGCTTCAGCACAAACATATTGTTCACAAAGATCCTTCTATAATTTAAAACATTTTCTGCTGAAGTAATTTCAACTGGTTTCTACTATCAGTAATCTTCATAGAGTTTACATTAATCCACAAACATTGTAGAGTGTGATGAAGCTGATGAGAATCAACAAAGGATAAAGTAGAGTATTGCAGCCCAGATAAAGAAACCTTCTGTTTAATGCCATCAGCTCAGGAAATGTCAAAAGTAAAGTGAGTTTCAGGTCAAGGGCACTGGGAACAGTCTGTTAGCAAACCCTAAGACAGGCAGCTCTTGTTATTAGTATGAACAAGGATATGGTGAGTTCTTTTTAATCTATCCCTGGGCCTCCTTCTGGTTTCCCAGACATGAATTCATCCCATTTGGGCTCACCTCTGCAGTATTGCTGGGAGTTTTTCAAAACATACTGTCTTTGCTCTTTCTAATGCTCCCCATCAGGTTCACTAAAGACCAGGATTTCAGGGAAAATCTCCTCCTAAGAGACAAGTGGGCTCAGTGCCAGGCCTTGAAAGTGCAGAAGACAGAGGACAGCTACTCTTTTTTTCACTTTCCGTGACAGCAAGAATGTGTCTTCACCTCTTGTTTTTTACCATGGCATTTAATTATGCCTGTGTGAAGTCCATTTTCATCTTGAACTCCTTTGCTTTGGATCACTTTGATGCTATCCTAGAGGTTTTAGATGGTGGGTGGTGAATGTACCTTGTTTATTCCCAGTTAAGGGAGTTGGTCCTCTTGATACAACACTAAGTTGGCAGGTGAAGTGTCTGAAGAAATAGGACCAGTGAGTGGGCAGGATAATAACTGGATGAACCTCTCTATAGGTAGCCCTTTCATGGAGAATGGGTCACTATTTCATGTGATTAGGAAGCAGAGGATGTGGTTTGGGCGAATGAACATGATATGTGCAAAGACTGCTTGCAAAAATGTCCGCAGCAAGGTGTTGCAAAATGAGGAGTGTTGACGTCCACTCTGGAATGAACAGCAAAGCAGTAACTTCAGAGCACTTTACTGTAAATGTCCCATGGATGTGCACCAAGTCTGCTGTGAAATACAAGGAATTTTGCAGGTTAACAACCCCTTACTGATTTTTTTTAATCTCTTTGAATTTCCAGGGATCCTTTAAATTCATGTTTAGTTCTTGAATGCTATGTTTTGTATAAGAGGAAAAATCCAAATACAACGCTGTGCAATGTATTTTGTAACATTCAAGCTGTCAGTGTGCTGTGGGATACGACTTATACATCTTCACGTTACAGTACTAGGCAAAAAATTTCTTCAGTACAGAGTCTGTAAATTCATCCAGGGCATTGGTCAAATTGATGAGGCCCACTCATTTAGAAGTTGTCATAATAAAATTTGTTCTCACAATTTATGGTTTGAATAGTGGCTGTTGGGGGATGTAGATTGGAAAGAAAGAGATGAATGACTGAGAGGCTGCTGGTGACACAAACTTTTGTGGTTATTAGAGCAAGGCAATGTTTCAGATTTGGTTCTGTTTCCAGACTAATTTTCCTGTGAGAAAGAACAGCCAATATGATGCAATCTACTATGGATCCAAACCTTCCTCTTCATAGTGATGGCATTTATCTTATCAAATGTTAATAATTACAGAGTAGACATTTATAGCTGATCAAGTGAGACCAGACATTGGAAATAAATATTATTCAGCATACAATTTGCTTGATCTATTTCATTTTGTCTTCTTTAGGCTGAGAAAAGCCCATATCCTAGAAGTATGTGTGTTGGGATCACAAGGCCAAAACCAATATGCTGCCACAGTGGGTTGTGGTGATCCTTGCTCTTCAGGAAAATCACTTTTTATCCCCTTCAAAAGACCTCTGTACAGGACAACTGGGGATCAGGCCCAGCCAGCCAGCATTTGTGAAACTCAGGTCCTTCTATGACAAGGTGACCTTCTTAGTGGTTGAGGGAAAGGCTGCGGATGTTGTTTACCTGGACTCTAGTAAAGTCTTTGTCACTTGTTCCCACAGCAGTCTCCTGCAGAAACTGGCTACTCATGTATTGGACACTGTTTACTGAGTAAAAAGCTGTCTGGATGGCTGATCCCAGAGAGTGGCGGTGAATGGAGTTACATTCAGCCAGTAATGAGTGTGTTCCTCAGGGCTCAGTACTAGGCATGTTCCTGTTTAATATCTTTATCAGTGATCTGGATGAAGGGATCAAGTGCATCCTCAGTCAGTTTACAGGTGACACCAAGTTGAGTGGATGTGTTGACCTGCTGGAGGGTGGGAAGGATCTACAGGCTGGATCGATGAACTGGGGCCAGTGGTGTGAGATTCAACAGTGAAGTGCCGGGTTGTACACTTGGGTCACAATAACCACATGCTGGGGGGAGAGTGAAAAGGACCTGAGGGTGATGGTCAACAGCAACTGAACGTGAGCCAACGTGTGCCCAGGTGGCCAAGAATGCCAATGGCATCCTGGCCTGTGTCAGAAATATTGTGGCCAGCATTACCAGGGCAGTGATTGTCCCACTGCACTTGGCACTAGTGAGGTCACACCTCAGGTCCTGTGTTCATTTCTGGGACCCTCATGACAATAAAGACATTGAAGGGCTGGAGTGTGTCCACAGAAGGGCAGCAAATCTGGGGAAGGGTCTGGAGCACAAGTCCTTTGAGGAGCGACCGAGGGAGTTGGGCGTGTTTAACCCGAATGAAAGGAAGCTCACAGGTGACCTTAACACTCTCCACAACTACAAGAAAGAAGGTTGTAGCCAGGTGGGGGTCGGTCTCTCCTCCCAAGGAACAAGAAGTAGGACTAGAAGACACAGCCTCAAGGAGGGGGTTTTGACTGGATATTAAGAAAATGTCATCACTGCAAGATTTGTCAAGCAGTAGAACAGGCTGCCCAGGGAAGTGGTGGAGTCACTGTCCCTGGAGGTATTTACAAGACTTGTAGACGTGTCACCTGGGGACATGGTTTAGTGGTGGACTTGGCACTGGTAGGTTAATGGTTGGACTGGATGATCTTAGAGGTCTTTTCCAGCCTAAAAGATTGTATGATTCTGTGAAACATCTCAGCCCTGCTGGTCTTTGCTGTCTGCCACACAATCGTCTTTGACACAAAACTTGTTTGTGAACCTGGAAAGTGCCTTTTTCTGAATGAGCCAAGAACAATTACTCCAGAGCAACTGGTTACTCACCTTCCCTTCTCATCCTTCGTGCAGCAGCTGTTGGAAGGATCACTGCAAGTGTAGCCACAGAATCTGCTTTAAAAGCAGCTTGGTAGCTGCTTCAGCTTTCCAAGTCAGCTGGCAGCTGTGTTGTGAAACTGAAGCCAGCCAGCAGTGAGATGTCTAATACATCTCCAGAAACCGCTGTGTATTTGCAACAATTACCATAGTGACACACCCCACTGTTTTGTCCATGTTCTGTGATCAAACAGAATTGGTCAAGATGTTGTCATTTATCCAAAACTGAGATAAAACAGACATAAGAGGAATAACAGGACTTTGGATGTGGATCCCACATGCCATAATTCTGCTAGATTACAAATGGCTTCTATTATGTATGACCTGGGAAGAAAAGGTACCATGATGGATAGGTTCCTTCTGGAGAAAGGACTGTGATACCAGAATTATGGACGGTTTCATAAGGAGTAAGTGCCCGTGTTGCAGAAATGTTGATATGGTAGCAGGTTGTGTGAGTGAAAGCCGCATAAATAATTGGTGTGTAATAGTTAAAACATTACTCAGCTTATTTGCAAGCAAAACTCCATTCTCTCTTCAGCAATCCCCGTGTAATGCAGTGGGCTGCTGCACTGTGCATTGTTTGGGCTTTTCAGGAAGGTCTTGAACACACAACTCTTAGCAAAGTTGGCATGTTTGAATCTGCCTGTGCTAGCTTTGAATTTATAGGAATTTTGTTGGTATTGGTATCAAAACTCATATTGTGATAAAGGAAAACCAAAATTGATCCTTGATTTCTTAAGAGTAATTTCCTCTAAGGTAGGAAAGCACGATGAGATCATCTAGTTTGATCCCCTGTATAATATGTCAATTCAGTTTTACATGATTCACAGATATTTTCAGCATGCTGGTTTTAGTTAAAGAATTCAAGTCTTCAGGTGTGACAGTTTCATGCCACAGGCATAACACAGAAAGAACAAGCTACAGTGCCAAGTATGTGTGAGGCCCCAGTGACGACAGCGAGTTTATTAAATGGGACATACCTAATTGATTGCAATTAAGTGAAAGTAGTACTTTCCTCCATCTTTTAACTAATTTATTTTCAATTTGACCAGAGAAATTCTTTCCAGCCTTTAATCAATATGATTCTGTGCCTATAAGCCAGAAATACAAATGTAGTATCTAGGAACATTTGTCTCTGTCTCATTAGAAGACAGATCTAGTTTGTTTGGTGCCTTCTTGTCAGTTATGGCAAGTCAGTACTTTTGAAAAAAAAGTCCAACCCTCAAACAGTCAAATAAATAAAAAATGCCAATCTCCAACCCCCCTCAGGCATCTTCATCTGGCCCATTGGGAATGAGAGGGAGAAGGGATCCTTCCTGCCCAGTCTTGCTCTGAGGTTGTATTGAAACCACATCGTTTAGGAAAGTATGTGGTATCGCCTTGAAACCTCCAGCCAACAGTGTGACCCTCATCTTCACTTATAATCTTTTAGTGTTTCATTACCTTGTCTGCATGAAAATTGCATCTTGTTTCAAAGTTGAATTTGTCTAACTTCAACTTCCAGCCATTCAATCTTGTTCAAGTTTTGTCAACAAGATTGAAAGCTTTTTATTAGGTATCTTTTCCACTAGGAAATACCTCTATAAACTGATAGAGTCATTCTAAATCTTACCTGAAGTTCTGTGTCTGAAAAGCATTTCCCAAATCTTGCTTTCCACATATCTCACTGACAGAAATTTCTTTATTCTACATGCTGGGTGGTAAGAAACCAACACTGTCTTCCAAGAAGAGGTGAGGGAAGATGAAGAAGATCTAAGAGAGAAAGAAGAGAGGTTTGAAAGGAATTGCTTGATGAGTGATCACTGTCTGTGTTTTGGAAGAGACATTTTCTCTTGAAAAGCAATTCTCTGCTAAACAGTCAGAGCCTACCCCTGAACAGGCTATCAGCTCATTTCTGCAATACCGATAAGCTGTGCCCTGTCCTGGACCACACCTGGCATAAACCAGCCAATCCCCAGTTAGGTCAGCTCCTGCCAGTGGAGCTGTTGCTCTTTATAGCATTGGAGGATGTAGAAAGTGCTATACAAAGAGGTATCTGGATGGTAAGGAGCACTGGCTAAAGCAGTGATAACCTGTAGCATCCTGTATGGTGCTCTGTGGAGTCACAGTGAAATAGTAGAAAACCTCAACCTCTTAACTTAGCAAGTCCATGTTAAACACAAAGCAACAGTAACAATTTCACTACCAATTTGCTGTCAAAAAGTCGTTTGGCACCCTACCCCCAGTTACTAATTTATATAATTAACACTAAACTTTTACGTTATGAAAGCATTAAGATAGACCTGCCAATGTAGAACATCATTAGACGAGGGCAAAAATGTAATACAGTCAGAATCCCAGCAAGCTGTGGTTCTGTAATATTAGCTATTTATAGCTGACCAGATCAAAGCATTTAGTGTAGAAGGAGAGAGGAATCCAAAATAAGGTGAGTATAGCTCTTCCCGAAGGAGGAACTGTGATGAGAATTCAACATTTGCTGGTGGTGTAGTTTCTGAGTGTACTCTACAGGGCTAAGTTCTGCAGCAGTGGTTTATTTCAAACATCTTCATTTTTCCTTTCAGGATAAAGAAAAAAGTTTTAAATTACAGCTATAGCATGGAAGAGAGAATTCAACTGAAGCACAAATATGAGTCATGAAAGTGTTTGTGCCTTATTTTCAGGGTAATAACTAAACACCTGCTAAATTACATTTTAAAAAATTACCCAGTATTTCACAGTGGGTTTTATCCTCTTGCTTCTTATTTTCTCTCTTAAGCCCCACTCTTGATCCTTGATCTGCGTGGGAAGATTGTCTCATCCATGCAGAGCTCCCAAAACTCAGCAGAGCTCTGCCTGTACAGATGCTCTGCCCATGCGGGGCTGATTACGGGACAAGGACTGAGGTGCCTTTAAGCAGAGTCCTGGCATAGTGCTGGGTGCACCAACTCAGCGTGAAGAGAGGAAATCATTAGCCAGAAAAAAAACATGGGCTTTTTTTGAAAGCTTGTGCAGCAAAAATAAAAAATTAAAAGTGACTTATCCATGTTGATTCTGTCTAACCTTTACTTTTCCACATGTTGCTGTTTTCTTCTGTTAGCAACTTTAGTGTTCTAAAAGTGCCTTGCTGAGTAAGAAAATGCTGTAGATGGGTACTCTCTCCCCTGAGATGTGAAGTGTGTATTTGGTTACTGAGCCTCTTGGGAACATGGTGGAGGGCTCATGCTCAGTTTTCTGTTTTGCTTTTTCTGTTTTCTTTAATTGTTTTTCATCCTGGCACTGAGTGGGCAGACAAGACTCTTGAACAATCTGTAATTACATAGTGTCACAGTTGATGAGGTTACAAAGGAGTAAATATGTAGTTGGTATTAGAGAGGATATTTTTAACAATACACAGTCTACATCTAATAGAGTACATCTGTGTCCTCTGTGGGCACTTTGCCTTAGATAATATAAAAGGAGAGCAATGGGGAAGAGAGCAGCATAATTATATCTGCATAGTCTTTAGTAGAATCAGTTTCTGCAAATACACACTTGACATTTCAGCTCTTTCATACCAGTGCTACTCCTATGGATGCCAGTGGCATCTTTGCCCTTGAATAGGAATGGGATTGAATTCTGACTATTGAACCCCTTTTGACAAGAGAGCTGGAAGTTTCCCAGTATGACCTGATTGCTGTAGTCAAGGAGAAGAGTTTTATTAGACCATCATGTCAGTAATTCTTGACCTGGGGTCATGACTTTGTCTCAGGGATGCACGACAACTCTCCCTTCTTTTTGGCTCAGAAGGAGAGACCAACAATCCAATATATTTTTCTGTTATAACATGGGTCACAGCACAGAACAGAATAAAATAGTTTCATCAGCCTGCCTCTGCTGGGTTGTTACCTGCTGTGTTTCCACTTCTGCTAGCCAAATTTTGGCTTCTCCCTGATATAGAACAGCCTGCTCTGGGCAGTATCAAATGTCTAAAGTCATGAAATCATATTGTATTTATACCACTCAGAACGGAGGGAAATAACCTTTTAAAGAGTCAAGGGCCAGTTTGACTTTACGATGGCAATGTGGAAAGATTTGTTTAAAAGGCCATTGGATACAGATGCTTACTGTTTCTTGGCCGAAGCAGTTACAGGACACACTCTTGGTGATATTTATTAATTATTTGTACTTCAACAACATCTACCAGTGCATTTATCTGGTCCAAACACACGGAATGACTTTGCTTGAAAGTCTCATCCTTTCAGGGCAGGTGTGGGAATAACCAGGCTGACTTCCATGTGCCAAAATCAGTTCACCTCAGGTGTTTCTCTACTTGTGCAACCTGAGGATGTGACTCACACTTTTGGGAACATCCCCCACCTCTCAGCTTCAATATTCTGGGTTTTGAAAGCGTGCTGATCTTGAGCAATGATATACTTTCCCATGCACGTTATGATGAAATGGCAGGACTCCCCTGTGGAGTGAGATATAATTCCCTGGCTTGTAGCACAGCAAAAGTCACGGCTCAGAATTACCTTTAGGAAAACAAGGCAAAATTGAGAAAAGGCAATAGTACACTTAGTTTGCCAAAACCTGGACAGAAGTGAAGACCTGCGCTATTTTTTAGAGTCACTTACTGAAGTCTTGAAGAAATTACTAATAATTTGTTTTTGTTTCTCTTGCCTTGCTCTGTCTCTTTCTTCCTCAAATGCTGATGGCTTTCAGCATCTGACGATAGCAGCACCTACACAATACAGCAGAAATGATCAAGAAATCAGGGGAGTGGCTAGGTGATCTGCCTTCTGCGCAGCCTCCTAAGAAGCATCTTCTGTATGAATGAGAAAAGTCAGACACAGTGTAGGAGAAACCCATCAGAGCTTTCTTGCTCCCCCCCCCCCCCTCTTTCCTCTGCCCACAGGAGCAGACCAAAGCAATCTCAATCCCCTGGGCCTGTTGTGCTGTGAAGGGATTATCCCTTCCTCCAGCATGAAAGGGTATTTGTGACTTCTTTCCATCTACCGTTTACTTTATTTTCCCTGTCTTGAGGTTTTTCGCCCTCTCATTTAAACAGTGTTGCTACATTTTTGTCAGCAAGGTGTGCAGGACACAGCAAGGTGTGTAGGACACAGCAGAGTCAGGCTTGCCTTCATCTAAAAGGCGGAAAGAAAACAGTCCTTTTCGTTCTGGCTTTAGCATATTTTGTGAGATCTCTGCCTAACCCTCGCCATTCTCTTTCTCTGCCTCTGCTCCTCCTTTGGTCGGCCCATTCAAACGCTCCTCTGGCTACCCTTCCCCCTCCTTGTCATGTAAAACCTCAACATCCAGGTAAATGAATGCCATCTCACCTCTTTCTCTTTACTCATATGTCTGCGCGATGAATGGATGGCCTCACAATGGAAGGAGGAGATAAGAAATTCCCCATGGAAATATCACAGATGCTTAAAATAATTTGGAGCAAAAATCCCTGCAGGTTTATTGAAAACACCCCCCTTGACACACACAGATTTATTTATCTGCTTTACTGCATTTTGCTTACGTCAAGAGCTGGATTGCTCCTGTACAACCCCCTCGCCAGGCAGATAATTGCTACGTATTCTTTTGTACTGCTGCCACCACCTCCACCATCGGGCGTTTTCCCAAACAGTCCCCTGCACAGCCTCGGAGCAATCCATCTCTCTGCTGACACTAGGATAACAGTGCTTTGGTATTAGGGGTCTCCCAGGAGCAGGTGAGAGTCTTGCCTCTTTTCTTGAAAATCAAACCAAGTAAATACGGTGCACTTCTCCTTTCCTTTCCAGATCATTAGCAAAGATGTTAAATAAAACCAGGCTCACTCCCTGATGGCTCCAGCCTCTTCTCGATGTACCTTGCTGGCCGTCACTTCCACGCAGACACCCTGACCCGATGTAGTGTCGTATATCATTACCTTTTGTTTACAGCCACTCAGCCAGTTGTCACTCTGTGTGACAGTGCCTGTATTCAAGCCAATATGAATTTATTTTTCAAGAAAGACTTTCTGAGATTAAGTTTATGCCTCGCTAAGGATTCAACTAAACTGCGTTGCTGGCAAGACCTTTTCCTTCACCATCATCCATTGTATTTCTGATTAAACAAATGATAGCATAACCTGGCCTTTCCCTTTTTCTTATTTCCTCCTCAAGGTTTCTTCCACATGCTGATGCTTATCTTTTCAGCTGAATAGTCATTGAATTCTATTGCTATGCATTTAGGCAATAACAATTTTTAGGCTTTCTCTGATTTCCTTCACCTGTCTCCGCTTCTCAAGACTGGTTTCCTTCTCAGATCCCTGGATGTGGGACTATCAGTCTCCATCATCTGCAGGCAGCTGGACACCCCAACAGTGCCAGCACTAACCACAGACCCATTTTTTTTGTCATAGGAGAAGGATGCCTCTGACAAATGCGACATCAGTATGTGTGAGGCAGGAGATAAATCCATTATCTATAAAGCTCAGAGTAGGTGGTCTAAGTCAAGAAAATTATATTGAAAGCATCTTATGCTCATAGATGCTGTGCACATATATATATATATGTATACACGTGTATGTGTATTTTTTTATATATATACCCATAGGAATGTGTGAGTGTATATTTGTACACAACAAGGACATTGTGCCATTGCAGTTTTGCCCTCATATAGTAGCTTGGTATAGCTTATGGAGAGACATGCAGTCTGCATTGTTATGGATATTATTTCTTTACAGCTTTCAACGTAGTCCAAGGCTTAAGCACATACTTATGTTTGAGAATATCAGTACTTGCACTGAGCTTTACTTGAAAGTTTTCCTTAAGTCTTTCCCAAAAACCTCCCATGAATACACAGTGTGGGATTTTGTTACTAACCCTTCTAGTAGTCCCCAATATTCCTCATTTTCTTCTAGTCTGGAAAACATCACGCTGTGATAGGTACATATGCAGCTGAGGCTTGTGTGCTGCATGCACTGTGTGTTTGGATCGCTTCTTTCCTTTGGTTCCTTCTTAGAAGTTTGCACTTTTAAGAGCAGACAAAACAAACAGGGCTATAGTTTGCTGTATTAGAGTCATGGCCTTGATGCCTTGAAAAGCAGATCTGATGCTGCTGGCAGGGGTCTATCAGATGCTGAGGGGTGTAGATCACAGGTCTTGGAGAAGGTGTGCTTGCTGCCATCCCTGGCGACATCAGGATAGGTAAATTCATTTCCAAGCCTTCTATGGTGGGCATGAATCCAGCAACCTCACCCTGATTTTTCATCCTCAAGGTCAAATCTCAGTTTTGCCTGCCTCCTGAGTCAGGTTGAGCCCTCTTTGCCTTTATATATGGATAATGTGTGTTCAGCAAGAGGTGCAGCAAGACCACCACAACCCGCTCAGCGGTGTTTAACGTGAGCACTGTCAGGGCGCAGGTGCCACCTCATGCTGTAGGTGAAAGGAAAGCCAGTGAAAACAAGCAGATCAGCCTTTGGCTGCACAGAGCTGCAGATCAGGTCCCCAGTGCCCAGCTCCCTGCTGATGGACAGCAGTGTGTTGTGGAGGCAGCGTAGCATAGCTTGTTTAATCTTGCATTATGTTAATGCATACCGGGGAGCCATTAACATGGGAATCTCGGATTTAAAATACAACAAACCAGACAGTTCAATGTTTTGTAGCAGTGTGTGCTTTGGAGTCATAAACACATAATGTTTTTATCACCTTTCAGCCCAAAGCAAATGTTCACAGCTAAGTACCCCTTTATTCAATCTATCCACAAATATATATCTATTTGTTTTTAATAAAATTTGTTAATATTTATGAGAAATAGAATATCACTATTATTTTTACCTAGGGTGCATTCTTTACCTATTAGAAGTTATACAACCTTTCTAAAACCAAATTAAGCAAAAGCATTAGCATCAATCCATTGAATGCAGGTGCTATTTTTAAAAAAGTAGGTGTTTTCACACACTAGAGTGAATGAAAAAATATTGTTGCCTTGACTGTCAGATTGGGTTTCTTTTCTATTGAAGCTAAATGGGTTAAATTAAATTATTAATTAACAATGCATCTGCACAATTAGGTGGGCATTTTTATTTCATTTAACTTATATATTTATTTCTGACTTAGGAAGGAAAGAATCATAACAAGACAAGGAGAGGAACATCTCCCAGAACTAGATATTCCCCATAGCACTGTTGCAGTATTGGTTTTATTGTAATTTCCATTGTAGTGTTGTTAATTCCTTGAGTTTATAACTCAGGCATAACAACTTGCTCCATGGTAAAAGTTCTCTGAGAAAATTTTTCTAGGTTTATTTGCTGTTGTTTCTAGACTAGAAAAGCTGTAACATCGTTGTTGCAGGTGCTCTGAGTTACTTCTTGTTGTGAACTGATTTTACCTGGTCTGGCATTGAGGTGCCATTACCCAAACCATCTCTGGAGCTGCTACCTGAACCTTTGCTTCTGGTGTGCATGAGGGTGAGTGAAGACAGGTGCTGTTTGCACCTGAGGAACTGCCCAAACTCCCAAGCCACTGTGGAGCAAAAGCAGCAATCACAGTTTCAGTTTCCTCAATTCCCCTTCCAAAGTGCATGGGAATGTCCATAAACCTGCTTCAAACATTCAGTGGAAAAAGAGCACTCATGACTTCTCCACTTGGAGTGAAGCTCTCCCTTTCCATCCTTTACACTGCTCCCCCAAAACTGCAGCTGGGTGCAGCCTTGTGCTGGGTTTCTCATCGAATTTCTCCCTGCATAGCAAAAACAGAAGTGCTTTTCAGCACTGCCATTCTTCAAACCTCCTTTCCAAGGTGGATTTTGTCTTGGTCCCTGCCAGAATCCCAGCCACTGGATGGTACAAATGCTGTAAATGGACTAATGTGGGCCCAGCAAGCTCTGCGACTGCTGCTTTGAGCTGTGCCTTTGAAAATAATGAGCTGGATTGTCAGAGTCCTTGGTCAGCAAGGCGAGAGAATGAGAACCCTGCTGCTCCCCTGCTCAGTTTGTAACTCCAGCTGCTGGCAGTGGCAACTATTCAGCCGAAATTCCCTCCAGTGAGAAAGGTCTTTGGCAAGATGGAAATGTTGGGATTTTTCCCCCCCTCCCCTGTAACTTTTGGGTTTCTTTGGCATCAAATGCCTTGTGTCTTCATACAAAGGTTTTTGTTTTTTGTTTTTTGTTGTTTTTTTTTTTTAAAAGCTGACATTTTGATTTCACTTTAATTAAACCACTTTGGAAGCAGCACGACTCAGTTTTGGAATGAATTGCAATGGTACAAATTTTGTGCGGAGGCATCTCTATTTCAGAGTGACTACGTCCCTTCTGACAGTCCTCCCACAGCTAGCCCACCTTGCCTTGCTTCAGGCCTCCATCAGGCTGGGCTTTTTTACCTGCATGAATCCTGCTGCTCCACAAGCATCCTGACCAAATGTCACAGGGCTGAGACACAACTGCTTTTACTCCTTTGCTTTTCTGATTGCCTGACAGCCCTTTTGTTCCTTTTCCTCCCCTCTTCCACTCAGTTACTAACCCAGTGTGGATGCCAGGTCCCAGGAATTCTCAGGGCTTTTTTCTCACCCAGGAGAAGCTCATGTCCAGTCCTCACTGAATTAGCGCTCTACTGTGACCTACCAGAATCTGGAGCACAGCATGCAGAAGGAAAGAACTTGTGGGGACAAGGGCCAGCACCCTACTACATCCAAAGAACATATATGGCATTACTGCAGTACAAAGGAGCTCTCTTACTGCTCCCTCCACTTAAAGTTCTGCACATGACTTTGCAAAGTTTTAAATAGGTATAAATAGTGGTTGTTAAAAGATCAGTGATTCTTTTTTTGCTGTAGTCCTTCAAACCCACCCCCCCCTTCTGCCCTGCTCATATGGTGCTCCTACAGCTTCATACTTTTAGCAGCTTTGTTTTGTTCAGTGTCTAATTTTGCAAGAATTGGCCAAATATCCCACCTTTTCCACATGCTCATGTGCTTTAGCTTTCTGTCTTGCCTCTTCAACTGCTCTTCTTTTACTCTCTCCGCAGATCACAGTATCAGTATTTTGCATGACATGTTTACTGCAGTAGAAAAAAACGTGGTTCAAGAAAACCAAGAGTATGTCTTGGGTTATTTAACTATATTTATAGTAGAGGAGGTGAATTGCCAAAATTAAACCATGACAACATGACAAAAATTTATGGAGATGATAAGGCAGAAATTCCCAGACACCCTCTTGCAACTCCGCTTCCAAGCCCATGAGCTCATCCCCACCAGCATTTGGGATGTGTGCCTCAGTCTGGAAATCACCTTTGTAAGCAATTATTGGTTATTTTTAGTACAATCCTTGGAAATTTCAACAATTCAGGTTCACATCTATTACTATGAAGTCTAGTTATTTGGAAGGGCACTTTTATGATCAAAAACCATATGGGAGAGGATTTAAAGAAAGGAAATTAGTGATCAGTTTCAGTGCTGGACTACAGAATCATGCAGAGGCTTCTCATGGGGTTGTGTTGATTCAGTGTTTCTTTCCTACCCTGGCAAGGCCTTTCCAACCACTAGTCTAGTACATGAGCATTGCTCTGTTTTCCAGTTTTATAGAGACTTTTAACATCCATTTCTGTTTTGCAGCCCAAAATTTCTAGAAATTGCCCACTTACAGGAAAGAAATCCATAGAGGTCAAGAAATAATTACAAATCAACTATCAGAATTACAAATATTTTAACCCTCTGATGTTGCTTAGTGCATTGAAAATTGAACCCACTCAGATGAATTAAATGAAATGCAGGCAGAAGACTACTGGGAAGTGATTAGCTGGCCCCTGTGTCCTGGCAGTCCTGTAGTGCACTACTAAGTCATTCATAGCATCCCTAAAGCCAAATGACTGAGTGCTGGATTCACAGGATATATTCCTAGGGCCTGACATACTTTGAAAAAGTCCAACCCTACAATAAACACGAAAATGCTCTTAAACTGAATGTGTTATCACTGAATGTGTTAATAAAAATCATCTATCGAATATATTTTCTTAGGGATGGGACTGAACTGGATAAGGAGATGGCAGGAAGAATTTGATAATTTGTGGAGTTCTGGCTCTGTGATCCCTGTCTTATATGAGAGAGAAGACAGAAGCAGTTTAATTCCAGCAAAAGAAGCAAAGCAAAATGTTTCTTCTTCGAGCAAGCAAAGAGAGGAAGGAAGCTGTTGATCATTCCCTGTTCTGCCCAGGCTGTAGGACATCTACAAGCTGTCAGCTGTGCTGGGCAGGCAGTGGAATTACAACCAGCATAGCCTAGTGGGCTGCTCACTGCTGCGCCAACTATGTTTAGTGGTGGGTATTTTCAGTATCAGGACTTTGTCTTGTAATCCACGTCACACAGCACCTGACTGGCAGATGTCTGGATACATAGTGAGGCTGAAGGAATCAGTAGCTTGGACGTGCTGGAGTTTTTTGTGGATGTGACTATTTCAATCATTTTGGGTTTATTTCAAAAGTGAATTTCTAACTACACCCACAGTTCTGGGTCAGGAAAAAGCGAGACCTCATATAAAAACAATCTAATTTTTAAAGTTGTTGAAAGGGCAAATCCTTAAAAACATGTCAGTTCATTAATATATAATAATGCTATGCCAAGTTGCCCTGAAATAATTTAGTAGATAAGATCTCATTTTGCTGATAACTAAATGAGTTTTAGAACATTCAAAGTATTTTTTTTTAAATCTTGTTTTCATTTACAATGGCTTGTAGCTGTTTATATCCATTTAATGACTAAAAAAGCATGTCCACAATCTGTCCCTGGCTGAATTCCTCTGAATAGTTCACTCGTTCAGAGTGGTTATTGGCTTAGTGTGTTGGTTCAGTGACCAGCGTGATTTTTGAATCAATGTAACACAGGAGAGGGCTTACAATACTGCTGCCACAAAATGCAATCAACTGCCTAGCACACTTGTCTGAAGAATTAGTAAAGCATAGAACGCAAAGTGGCAGAAATAGAAGTATAATTCTGGCAAAATCATCAAAGGATGCAATAACCGAGTTAGAAAATGCAGTGACAGATCTAATTAACGAACTAAATTACAATTCAGTCCAAAAATAATTGTCATTAGAAGTAAAATCACATTTCTGTCTGAAGCGTCTCAGCATGTTTGCCATAGTGATTGGTAAAACTAAAAAGAAGCCCACTCTCATTATTTTTTTAATGCAATTATTACACACAAAAATCAGTCATGAAATCGAATATGCCAGTTTAGCAAACGATTCTCAGCTAAGAGCCTTCCTTCTCACACCACAAGGTAGAGATTTAGGCTGGGGCTGCTGGCTTACATCACTCCTTTTGTGCTCATCTTGAAGTCAATAATATTTTTGAACTGACTCCTTCCTCCCAAAGACCTCTTCATATTCTGAATTAAAACAACAGACCATTTAATTTTAATATTGACCTAATTGCACATCTGAATCAGTTGGAAGCTGTCTAACAAAACAAAAATACTAATAGGACATGTGCCAACTGCAGTTTAAGTTGGGCTGCTTTTAATATAAGCTGAAGAGCTTTTGTATTAAGCTCTAACAATGGATAATACAGCTGCTGAGCTGATTACTTAAGCAACTTCTGGATATATTCACACATCAAATTTGAATTCCAAGTATTTTGCATACTGTTTCCACCTATATAATTGTCCGCTGGCCCTTATCATTATTTATTATGCAAAACTGATTTTTTTTTGAAGCGTGAAGAATGAAGTAATTTAGTATGCAAACAGTTAAAACTCTCATGTGGATTCTGATTTCGTATGTGTTGATAAATTCACTTAGGATGACTGACAGTGCAAGATTTTTCGGGGTCATATCGGTCACTCTTTCCATGACACTGATGAAAATGATAAACCAAATGCCAGAAGTGTCCCTGGCGCATCATAGGATGAAATGTGCAAAATGTCAGTGTCTAGCCTGTGTCTATTAATAACTAAATATGATTGTGTGTAATGAGCAGAGATTTTCATGTTGATTGAAGTATGATTTCTTTTGATCTTCCAGATGTTGCTGCTTAGAAATTCATATTGCTCTTTTGCTGCTAAATGCATAATGACCTTTTAAAACCTTTTAACTGTTAAAACTCCTATTATTTTCAGCAATGTAGCCAAGTTTCCATGCTTTTTTTTTTAATGTTGACTGGAAGTTTCCCTCTCTTCCCATCCTCACCTTCCCTTTCTGCTTTCTCTGCTCTCCTTTTTTATATCCTTCTTTTCCTCTAATACATTTCTCTAGCAAAGTTCCTGACAACCTATGGGCTCCTGTGCTCAGAGGGGCAGATGGCGTAAGATGGCTGGATCCTGTTGCCACTTGTGTCACTGCTACTCCCTGAGAGTCCCAGACTGCTGCCCAGCACTGCAGGAAAATTTGTCCTGAGCAACCATTTCATGTGAATACCCAGGTCATCTCGCTTCTGAGGTAGAAAAGGAACAAAGGCAGGTGTCAGAAATGAAGAATCGTGTAGCTGACGCTGATAGCGGAGTGATCTGCTCTGAAGAAAGGAATTGTGGAGCATTGTAAGCTTTCTGCATGAATAATGCATTCGTGTCGCTCATTTTTGGGCTTAGTCACACCCTGCCTTCTACATTTGGTCCTTTATGGTTGCACCTGTGCATGAATGGTGACTGCCTGAGAGCCTGCAAGAATAAAACGAGTCCTGGAGTAAAGGCAGCAGCAGTGGCAGCAGTGTAAACATCTCTTCATTATTCAGCTTTTGTGCCAATCCCACGTTGGCGGGAGGCTGTCTCTGGCCTGTGTGACTCAGCCACGTGAATGCAGGGAGCTGCTTCTGCACCCTGAAGGTGTTTTCAGCTCTTAACTGGTTCAGTCAGCAGCCTCTGTATAGAGATGGCAAGGAAGGCAGTCTCTACTACTCGCACTTTTGGCAATAAGAGTTTTAGGATGCTTCAAGAGCTCTGAATGGGCTTCACGGTGCACAGGTTTCTTCCTGCACCGCTCCAGCATCGTTCACACTGAAAGGGCCTTGGGAGACCACCTGGTCCAAACTCCCATTTCAAGCTGGGCCAGCACTGGCTTGAGACTTATTTTGCCCATCCCATTCTAAGTATTCTGGATGGGTCTGGAAGGAGAACTGCACCTGCCCTGTTATGTTTGGAATGGTGTATACTCAACAGGTCAAGGGCCAAATCTTCTTTATATTTTGCGTAAATGTGATGTCTCCAAGCAGGACTGCTGTAAATTAGCGTGTGGACAAATCTACTTGAAACAGTTTGACCAAACCACTGTAAGAGCCTTGTTCTATCTAGTTGCTTCCAAACCATCCTTTGGACTCAGTGCCATCCAGCCTAGGAGTTGGTTCAGCTCTTCTCATTACCCAGACACTGACATAGGGCCACCCTCAGGTGTTTTGTGCCCTCTGAAATGGGGACATAGCCATGGATCTATTTTAGCTGTTGTGTAGTAACAGCAGAATGTACCACTTCTGCATGGGCAGCACATAGATGGAAAAGACAATAAAGACAATAAAACGAAGTCAAGCATCTAGCAAAAGAAATCCCATTTCACCAAGTTTTTTACACCTATGTCTGTTCCTGGAAAAGTTCAAAATAAATAGGTTATTATATTTCTGATTGCACACTCTGTGGAAAATGTGACACACAAAGCCAAATTCAAGAAGGTCCTAGACCCTTGGAGTGCCAGACCAAGTCTACCACGGCACAGGTAAAGAGTGGCTGTTACAGACTATGTCAGATTTTTTGTGTTTGCAGGTAAAAGATGCTGTCCATCATATGGCAGTGTCCTTGCGAATTAGCTGCATCTTTTGCTGGCATCCCTGTGGTCCTGTTTGTCCCTAATGCAATAGTGACAGTCCTGAGGCCCTATTACTCTCAGCTACCTCTGGTTCCTGTGCAGTGCACTGTGTCCTTCATTATCCATGCTGGTCCCATCTGGTCTGACAAGCCTTCTCCATCCTCACAAGCGATTACAAATAATAATGATGACAAAACCCAGGGAATTTTTGCTTTATTCTGAAAATGATTGTTTTGTGTTACAAGATGGCACTTCCCGCCTGTCTCTGGGGTCACCTGGCAACCATTTGCTAGCCTCCTGCCATCAGACCCATATCCAGTAAGGACATCTGGAAACTCATTTGGGATGGGAACTGCTCCCTTTTACCACCCCTGCAGGCCTTCTCTGGACAGGGGTGAGGCTACTGTGCATGCATTGGATTCGTGGCCATTACTCTGATAGAGGCTATTTAAACATATTGTAGCAGTTTCATTTATGTGTTGCCAAAATATTAAAAGAAAAGCTGGTACTAATACAGTATCAACCACCAACACTGCATAATTAAGCAAGCATTATTTGCAGTTGATGTTTGTCTGTTTAATAGAATTAAGGATAATTAAGAGAAAACAGTGAGAAGATATCTCTGCACAATATAACAATCTACCAAAGCAAGTGAAACAGGGAAAGCAATGTCTCTGAGTAGGATTGCTCACTCTGTGTGGTGTTTGCTCCTTTGTCTCTTTAATGGATCACTTAATAATAAAAATTATATATTTGCATATGTACATACATATACAGATTAAATGAAAAAGTGACAGAGCAAGGTGGGAGCACATTAAGATTTTAAAAGATGTGTTTAAAGAGCACACTTTCTTAAGTTTTGAGAAAGTATATTTGCCACATAGGGCTAAAATAGTCACATCCCAACTTTCATCCAGCATCCTTTCCTTTTGTTTACATCAAAATGCCCTGAAATGACTGTTCCTGTCTGATCACATTCCCCACTCTCCTCACCCCGAAGCTCATAACTCTGAATTGTCTGGAGTATGTCCAAAGGATGTTAAACACTGGTTTGGCCACAGGGTTTTGCTACAGGAGTAAAAGTGGATGAATGCGTTGTGCCAATCCATACCTTGGTAGAAGCATGTTCTTCTGACGTCCCACCTTGGTGCTAAGCCTCCTCCCTGGCTGTGGTGTTACAGATATAAATCACCTTTCTGTAGGTGGATAACCCTTTGCTTTAAAGGTCTGTTCCTTTAATCAAAATCAGTAGGGACAGCAGAGGGAGTGTGGCTAAGGATGTATTTACTTGAAACATCCAGAGCTCTGAATACATCACCAAGGCAGGCCAGAATGGCCTGGGGAACATCTGTGCTTCAGCTTTGCTCAACAAAGACAAATATGTCTCACTCTGTGCTTTGTTCTTATATAAGTTTCCATATCGGTAAAAATAATTCAATGTATCTTGGTAATTCTGTTAAGGCAGGCTCGCCAGTTCCCCTGCTTCAGATTCAATAGTAATTGGGTTGATATTACCTGCAGGTATCTTTGTAAGATAATGCTGTTATTGTCACTACTCCAGAAGCTTTATCAATACATTAATTGGTGCTGGAAAATTGACAGCCTGCCCTTATGCATGTCTGGCTTTGAACAACCCTAAGCTGAAATTATTATTTGAAATTATTTTCATTCTTGAAGACGGTTCTTTACAAAGGGACAACAAGAAGAAACATCCTTAGATGGCACCCAGGTTTGATGAATGGATACCTAATGCAATCACTATTTTTATTTGTTTCTGTAGTAAAGGCACACCCAGGGGCTTTAGTGAGGATTAGGGCCTCTGTGCTCAGTACCATGCACAAGCAGCTTGAAATCAAATGTGGATTCATATATAAGAAAATGAAACCAGCCATTCCCTTTCAGAAAAATTGAATTTCCTTCCCAACAGGTCGATAAGTGAGCTCAGATGGTGGTGTTTGAAAAGGAGAGATAGCAGCCACGGTGTGCAGCAGAGCTTCCTTCTGAGGGTCCCATATCTCTGTAAGACTCCAGCGAGATGAGTCCCTGCACTAACACAGAGCTTTTGGGAAAAACTGTGCTCCAAGATACAAACACGTTCCTCTGTCTTCATACCTCCAGTGTTGCCTTTACAGACAGGCACAGCTGGTGGTTCCCTGCAGCAGCAGTGGCTGGCAGACTGCCTTGCTTGGGCAAGGTATGTGGCAAAGCACTGCCCCAGTCCCCAGCCTGGCCAGTCTCTATCTGCACAGCTGCTGGCAGAGACTGTAGGAGACAATGAGTACTAGTTTGGGTGTCAGCTTCCCCCTTTCCTCCCCCTCAGCAACAACTAAAGAAACAAGTCCAATTCTACTTCCCAGTCTTGTCCCTTTCCGCTCTCACCTGATGCAGCATCTCCTGTTCTCCACTCACAAAGTGTTCAGGTAGATGGTCCAGTCACGCAGAGAGAAATTAGAATAGCAATCTTCCCCCAGACTGGTGCCTCCCAGCTTTTCCTGCACTCTTCCTCTAAATATTTTCTTTGCTTTGCAGAATTGAATTTTACCTGTAGTCAGGATCAGCCTTGAGCTGGCTTTGCACTTTTAAGCTCTGCTGGAAGCTGATCCCGAATTGCGGCTTTTGCCTGGATTTTGCAGAGCTCTCTGAGCTCTGGTCCGCCTGGCACTGCACAAAAAGATCAGATGAGGTACCACAAAGGGCTAATGAGCACTACTGCCCAGAGGGGTGATGGATGCCCCATCCCTGGTAACATTCAAGGTCAGATTTTACAGGGCTCTGAGCAACCTGATCTAGTTGTAGACGTCCCTTCTCGTTGCAGGGGAGTAGGACTAGGTGAACTTTAATGGTCCCTTCCAACCCAAACTATTCTATGAATCTATGAAAGTGGCCTGGATCCAAATGGTCTAGTTTGCATGCATGGCTGAAGTTTTAGGGGCTTGGGCAGAAGGAAAAAGAGGTGGGTGCAACTACCTAAATCTCTTTGCCAGTCAATACAAAGGCATAAGCCACTATAAAGACTAGTAGAGATTGCTCCTGTCTCTCTTATTTGTGAGGTGTAAGGAAAGAAGAGGGGAATCACTAGCTGGTCATGAAGCAGATTTCAAAGGCATGAAGACTTTATTCTAAAGGCAGAATACTAGCATTGGATGTGCCATTTCTTACGTTGTAACTGATGTAGGGTGAGGAATATCTAGTTCTCAGCTTTCTTCTGATAGAGGTAGAAATGTTCTGTCCCAGATCTCCAGACTGCCCTGATTTGCTGTATCCTGGATAAAATCAGTCGCCAGTTCTTTTCAAGCCAATCCATGGTACAGCCTACTGTCAGGAGTCACATGGAAGAGACAGCAAGCAGGAGGGAACCATGCAGGAGCCAGGAGCCAGGCATGCATGAGTTTTGCCGTGGCTTTTCTCCTGGTTTTTACCCAGTGATGCTGAACTGTACCAGCACACATACCCCAGCATGCTGCAGCCATAACAGCAATAGAGAAATGACTTCACCACCTCTGTGGTGTCAGAAGTCCTGACTCATCTGGAAACTGAGGGAGGGTGTAGGTGCATCTTGCTCTGTGCTTGGGTTGTTGTAGGATCAGTAGCCCCAGCCATGCTGCCAGCACCAGCAACTGGAGCAGAGAGCCTGGGCAAGATTCAGACTAAACCTGTGTGGATTTAGCTGTCAGCATCCAAACATGTGACTACTGAAAAGGAGCAGTTTTGACAAACTGGACCAGTGTCTGATGTTTGTAAACCAGTGTGTGTCTGTGTTCATATTTATTCACAGCATTCTTCAACGTTCAAGTTCCTAGATTGGTGTGAGGATAGTTCCTCAGAAATTAATAACTGTTAGAGCTTTGTGGCTCAGTGAATTGTTTACTGCCTTACATCATTAATACTATCCTTGTAGGAAGGAGGAGTGTTGAAAATAATAAACACTATTTCCTTCATTGATATGCTGAAGGCTATGGGAGCAAAGGCAGGATGTGACTGCTGGTTACTGCAGGGCCTTGAAATACACGGCTTCCAGCTGGTGCTTCGGTCCACGCTTGGGTCTTCACTCCTCACTGTAATAAAAAAGTGGTACAATTACACAAGCCCAAGTTTGCACCTTTTCTGGCATACTGAATATTCTGCTCTCTGCCTGTCTGTCTGTCTTTCTCTGCTTATTTATTTTATATACATCACTCAGCAAACATGCTGGATTTTACATGCTGGGTGTGGATATCACCCCTGGCTGGGAAATCACCCTGAGCACTGGTCCTTGGTGGGCTGTTGGTTCAGTAGGTGGCACTATTTCCTCTTGATTTAGGACCAAACCCGAGTCCCAGTACCACGTGTGGGAGCTGCAAGGCCCAAGTGCCCAGTTTGAGTCTAGTATCAGGGCTGGTCGCTGCTGTACGAGACATAAGGCTGCGTTTCTGGGCATGGATGGGAGGTGGGGGGCTCTTTACTTTTTAGTCAAAATTCATTTCTCTAATTTTGTTCTGATTCTATAAATCTCTTTTGCACACACAGCTGGGTATTGTATTGATTTTTTACCACACAGCCTAAAACCAGCTGTCTGGTATTCAATGTGTTGTAGGAACTCTGTTAAACCAGTTATTACAATCTACCCCAGAGATGACTGCGTTCCTGCAGCAGAAAAGAAATGTGTCCTTCCATCTTCCTTCATAATGTTGAATCTTAATTAATTGCTGCTTATAAAGTGCTTTCAGATCCCCAGAGGGGAAAAAAAAATTGTATGGAAGTGCAAAGTATTGTTAATTGTTATTCTAGCACTTTAAAAGTGTGAACCTGGCCCTGAAAACTAGCCACCAAAAAAAAAAAACAAAAAACCCCAAAAACACTAATTTCAAATTCTGCATGAGAAAACTCGAGGCCACAAGGGAATTTGAAAGGTTCCTAATTAGGCAGAACTCACAAGGCAGACAAAAACTGGAAGACAAAGGTTAAACAAAAAAGGCAAGAATATATTTTCACAGGAATCCAAAACACAAGTAGAGAAATGCAGTGACAGACAGATACTTGGTCAGGACCACAGGCCAGGTGCAGATCCACCCGGAGAGATGCCTGCACATTAGCATACATCCCACTGGCAAATGTACTGGGCAAACCCATGCCGGAGGTAGCTCAAGCAACTTCCTTGGAGTGACACCAGGGATTTGCTTGGCCCCTTTTGTTTAGCTGATATCACAAGAGTGGAGATGGAGAATTAGACTGACATTGATAACTGCCTGCCATGCAGTCAAGGGAGAGAGTGATCATTTTGTGTGCTGCTGGCTCTGCCCCGTAGGGTCTTTGGATATTGTTCCCCTCCCCCGCCCTGTATTATTATGCTTTCTATTTTTAGAAAATCCTGGAGAGTAGGAGCAAGTGGTTTAAAAAAAAAAGGGAGGGGGGAGCAACAGCCTTGGGGCTGGATTTACAAGGACAGCTCAGGATACTAACAGCCATTGTATGCTCCAAGTTCAAATGTAATTTTTTTAACTCTCCTCTCCCCTTGCAGGAGATGTTTAATTTACACCAGTCGAGTTTGCCAGGTGCCATGGCACTGGGCTTGCACAGGTAGACCTTCACCTGTGATTTGATGACTTTGAGTTGCTTGACATCTGTTTCACTGGCAAATTTTCTCTCTTTCCCAGAGCAGCAGATCCTGCAGCCATACTCGGAGCCTGCTTTCCCTCAGCCTCCCTGTATCTTCTCACAAAATGCAGCCAAACACTCCTCCCCGCTACACACCCTTTTACCAGTTCTGAGAATCCCTGAGACAAAATCCCTACTTTGTCTGTTTTGGGATAGAAACAGCCAGATCTCCCCTCTTTCTGGAAACTTTTTTACCAGTGGGGTACTGAGTGAGGTAGGACATAGCTGTCTCAGTCAATCCCATAAATTATTCCCGGTTTAATAGGAGCCCTTTCCTTTGCATTGCAATTCAGCATTCACACACTAAGAAAGCCAGCCCTGCCTCTCCTCCAGTGCAGGTAAGGATCCAGTCCTTAAGGCTGCAGAATCAACTCTGCGGCTTCTTGTTCCCTGTGAATTAATGAATATTTATGTTTTTATTGCAGCATGGAATAGCTCAGGTCCCATGAGCACAGCAAGCAGGGAAATGTTTGATTTGTGAGCTAGAGATAGGGAGCAGCAGTAGTTGAAATTCAGGTGCCACGGGGATTTCTGTACAGGAGAGCTGTAGTATCCATGTAATTTAGGTACCAAGGAGGTCTGGAAGATGGCTGGTTTGGAAGTTAGCACGTACAGCAGCAGTTAGACACCTCCAACACCCCAGTGAATCAAGTTCCAAAGGCTCTAGCACAATAAGCAATCCATATTCACATATTTTGATTATTCAAAAAGGTTTTAACCTTCCCTGAAAATTAAGCACAAAGGGCCTAATTCTAGATGCTGCATGGATATAACTCTTGCTATAAGTCTCACTGAAGTTGATCAGTAAAACAGCATTTCACATTTGCCTCTTTGAGAATGGGATTTGTTTTATATCTAACTAGACAGTTGTCATCAGACTAATCCATACATCTGCATAACAAAATCTCTCTCTTGTTTTACCATTGCTGTAAGATTTCCTCTTTGGACATACACTTCATATCTAAAGGCTTCACAGAGACCTTCTCTTTCCTTGCTAGTCTTTTACTGTTGTTACCTGTGCTCAGGATGCAATAGTCAATGTTCATTTCTTATCCCTGGCAGTGTTCAAGGACAGGTTGGATGGGACTCTGAGCAACCTCATCTAGTGAAAAGTGTCCCTGGCCGTGGCAGGGGATCAGAACTAGGTGATCTTTAAGATCCCTTCCAACCTAGACCATCCTATGACTCTGTGATGATTCTGTGATTTTCTTGATGCAAGATGTAGCAGATAAGTGTAACATCCTTAACAGTACACCACAAATACTGTGTGGAAGGGTACAACATCTCCCTTTTGGGCTGATCTTTGCTTACTGTATGCAGGCTTTAATGTTAAATGTTCCCAAGTTAAGACCAGAGTCTGTTTTCCTTTGTAATCCCCCAATGAGTCACAACCCAGATACTTCTTATGATAAGATTTGGTGAGGCAGCTCAGCCTTCAGCTCATAGTCTGCAAAACTGTAACATCCTCACTACAGATCCTGCTATCTAACTGTTTCCCTTGCATTCACTCTGATCTTTGGACCTCACAGCAACCAGTCTGTATCATTAAAGAGCAAAAAGATTAATATGGGGAAAGAAAAGAAGCAATGAAAGTTGAGTGTCCTAGCTAAGCCAATGTGAGGGTCATGATGGGGCAGCGCTGCCAGCCATGAGGGGATGCACAGGGAGGGGGCTGTCCCCCAGAGCAGTGAGCTGTGAGTTTGCCCTATCTGCCTGTGAAACTTCCCTCTTAGAGGTAAACAGATGTCATCCTTCTGGGAGATCCACCCCACAAACCTTCCAGCAGAGCTTCCTATCTAGCAGGCCCAAACACCTTAATTATAGCATGCTACCATTGCATGTACCACACAGCAATCTGGATGGGAGAGAGAGAGAGGACATAAGAAGTGATGCTAGTTGTGACAGGAGAAAATGGATTACTTTTCTTCTGTGTTTCAGCCTAATTACTATACTGAGAGTCTGTCTTCGCTGGTGTCTTGGAGCTTTAGGGCTCTGTGCTGAAAGCAGAATAAGTGCCAGTAGCCAAGGAATGGGGTACTCAGTACCAGAACAACAAAACCACCTTCATGATGGCAGTGACCTGCAAGACTCTAATTAGCTCTGGTAGCAGCAGGACCCAGCTGTGATGTTGAACACAGATCTGAAGCTTGAAGAGACTCTGGCCAGCCACAAGCAGGCTCCGTAGCTGTGCCAGAAGTGAAGGGAACAGAGGAAACTTCTGCCACAGTGACATGAAAGAATGCTCAGAAGGTGTCTCCAGCTCCTGTGCCAGCTGGCTGAGTGGCTGCAGAGCCTATGTATAAAGACCACTTTCTGGGAAATGGAAAGACATATATGTTTAATAATAGAGCTTGTGACTCATTTTCTCTCTTTGCTACCCCAACTGCATAACCAAACAGCCTCCAATCTTCCTTCATATGACCTTCAATCATCTGTTGGAAAGTCACATCACCAGGATGAAATTGAGAGGATTTATTTCAGAAATTTCACTAATGAGGATGAAGGAACTTCTATGCTGCATTTGCTTCTCTTTCCTCGAAGACCAAAGATGAGGTAGGTCACCCAAAAGGCAGATTATTCCATCACTATGACCTCACAGTACAGTCTCCATATTTTATTGAATGCAGGAAGCTGATAACCTTATCCTTGTCATGTTTTCACAGATCTGTGCCTCTTTTCATCATATTCCTCTAGGCAATTCCATGTCTATTTCCTACTTAACCTCATAGTTTTGATTTGCATAACAGGTTGCTTGTTCCTTTGCTTTTGCACATTTCTTTTGTTTAAGAAAGAATCCCATCCTAATCCCTTGAATTTGTCCATGATTCTGCCATTAATCCCTCAAAAGAAAAAAAAGAAGGTGCACAATATACAGACTCTCCCAGAACCCAAAGAAAAGAGTACCCCGAAGAACATCCATGCTAAATACTGTTGTTTACCCATGCACTCCAAATGCATTAATTGTTAGACAACGGAGAAGAGTTTAGGTTAAACAGGCAGCTTTGTCACTTCGCAGACCTTTAGACTCACAAGATAAATAAGACAATTCAAGCATGGCTTTACCACTCAACCTACTTCTCCTTATGTTCTTACAAAAGCTTATGCAATTGTGTATTGATGTAAAAGGCACTTTCCTGCCTGTGATTATTTATGCAATCAGTAGGAAAAAATTCATGATGAACTAGACTCTGCGGGTCAGCCTCTGATCACTCTAATTTGAATGCTGGATGAAGAAAAAATGTCACAGGCAGCCAATATCCTGAAAAAGAGAAGATCTGCAGGGACACTGACAGGAGACTGGCAGTGAGTTGTCACAGTAGACTTTGCCAGTTATTTGCTGTCTTTCTGCGTATCATCTGGTCTTCTGCTCCTGAATCACAGGCTTAGGCTCCCCTGCAAGCAAGACAAATGCCTAATTTGTGGCTACCAACAGGAGTCATGTCCAAGATGAACATTGAACTGCTCAGATCTGTTAAAACTGAGAAACTTCTACGCACATCTGAAAATACAACATGAATTGCCTCAGGAGCACTGGTGCTTGAGGCTGTGATGCCTGCAGGGTTTTGGGTGCCACTTCATGTCATGAAGGAATGTGGAGAAATCAGTGCCTTGATGTCTGGTTGATAGCTAGCAATGAGCAGAGTGCGGGGCTCTCATGAAATCCCATCTACCCTTTTGTGTCTGGTTTGGGCCCCAAATGAGGAAGGATAGGAAAAAAATGCACCAGGTCTTATGGAGGGCTACTAAAACAGCATGAGGTTGGGAGCTCATGGCTCACAAAGAGAGGCTGAGGGAGTTGGACCAGTTCTGTCTTTGTGGAGAGAAGACTAAGGGACAAACTTAAATGGGACAAACTAAATTTGTCAGCTACAAATTGAAAAGATTGACAGCTACAAAGCGGGGAGACTCAAATCCTTCTTGATAGTGCCAGGCACTCTAAGCAGGGCAAAGACCACAAAATGAGATTTGGGATTTCAGTTTGGACGTTAAGAAAACATGTTTCAGCAGGAGGACAGAACACTGGAAGAGCTCACCAAAAGTGTCGTGCAACCTTTTGAGGTTTGCAAGTCTCAGCTACACAAAGCCACAGACATGGTCCCCTGTGGGTGACTGTCCACCTGAGTAGGATGATGGAGACTAGAGATCTCCGGATGTCCTTTCCAACCAGCATTTCTGTGATTCTGCAATTTAGACAATTCTGGGCATATTTTGTAGCTGAGGCTTCTCAAATGAGACTAGGTCAGACCAGAAGACTAGAACAAAAAAACTGAGAGCAAAAGTTCTGCTCTAAAAATCAATGCACCAGAAGAATTTTATCCATATGCTGTAAGATGAAGAGCTGCATTTTGGCCATTACATTCAATGGGCTATGAGTGTCCCATCATGGTATGAAGATCTAGAGATAACTTCAGAGGGAACCTGCTGGAAGGAAACTCTGAATGCTGGAGTGGTGTAAAGCTGTCTCTCAGCTGACAGCAGAACAAAGTCTTCTTATGCTCTAAAATGATTCTCATAGAGACTGAGAAGCTAGTGTGTGTGCAGGGCCCCATCCAGCTCTGGGTTAAAATGTTTGGAAAAGAGAGGGAAATACCCTAGGGAAAGAAGGCAGCATTAATTTTACTGTTACTCTGTTTGGGAGTGAGCAATACTGAAATCTCAAGCTTGCAGTCATACAGGTAGCAAAATAGCCACTGATTCAGTCTGAAACAAAATCTGCTGTCAACACACACACACACACACACATCTAAATCACCTTTAAAAAACCTTCTAGCACCACTCATCAGTTGCTTCCTATGTGATTAACACATTCCTGGTGAGTGGGCAAAAGTAGCATTTCCAGTTTTCTCTGTACTACAAGTCTTTGACAGTACGGACTTGTGGCTGCACGGAGAGCACACAGTGCCCTGCCATTTCCCCTAAACCCACGTGTTAAACCAAAGAGTCAGGCTGAAGCCACAGCAGGCACACAGCAGTGTGCATGGACATGAAATCTAACAAAGAAATAAACACATAGATCTCCACGGATCTATTTAAATACAATATTTTATTCCATTCCATGTAGCTTTTTATACAGTTCTCATCACCATAGCAACAGAGGTCCAGCTCTTCAAAGGGTATTTAGGTATCCTTCAGCACCCAAATCTATCAGCTGGGTGCTATTTCAACCACAAAATTATTATTAGGCTTCTACACACTCCTGTGTTTATCCAAGGTGCCTGAATATACATGCTGCCCATAGCTGAGAAGATGTTAAGGGCTCCAACTCAAGTCAAAACGGGATGTGAAGATCCTCAAATGGAGAATTTCCCCACTTGACTTGACCCTGGTGCCTTGGAAACATCCTGGAAAGATGTTTAAGTGAGCTGTGGTTCACCCAGTGGACAGGCTAGGGGCAAATATGGATATATATAAATATATATATTTCTTTTTTCATTTTTACACCTGCCAGTCTTGCCACCCTGGCAGCCCCATACATCTTGACGGTTAAAGCATTGATGTGTGACAGGGGGGTTCAAATTTTACTCTGAATCATTTGAAGCAGAGAAGTACAACTCCTCTCCCACATCCTACCATAACCCTACTGCCAGTTCTCCCTGTTTGAATGAACACAGTGAAGCAAAAAGATTTTCTCTGCAGAACACCTTCCCCTCAGGGGAATGGTTCGAATTTTGCCTCAAATGATGCAAAACCAGGGAACTGAGCTGGAGTTTCCTGCAGCATAAGATTAACAATCATCTGTCATGGTTTGGTTCCATTATCTTTTTGTAAAGGGAGATATGTGCGCAGGGGGATTTTTAAAATATACATATTTCCGTGCATATAAATTGTGTATCTCTTTGCATGCTTCCACTTAGATGAATAGTGTGTGTATATTTAGCAGCATTGTCCAGATTTTGCATAAATAAAGGTGGTTGTGTACATTTTTCATTCCCCCTCTCCAAGTAGCTCAATATACGTTGTATACAGTGACGTTTATGCTCAGACAGTGTGCAAGGCTGTGCATGCATGTGTCCTGTTTGATGGGGGAAGGGGATCGCCTTGACACAATACTTATTAGTATCATCAATCATTGGGGGTGTCATTTCCAAATTCCCTTTCCCTTACCTAATTTGCTAAACCTAATTCTTTATCACACTGCAAAACCCAGCATGAGAGATGGAAGTGTTAATAAGAGATGGCTTGCTCTACTGTACACGGGCAATGTCAGCTTGGCATCTTCTAGAGGGATTTCCCTTTTCCTCTCTTTTCATGTCGGGTGCTCTGTGTGTGCTCAACCCAGAGCAATTAGCAGCCCATTGCATCTCTGTTTCATCGTGGTTTTATTTACTTCTGGCTCCTCAGTGTACTTTTCAGTTGCTGGAGTTCCTAAGTCAAGCATCTTGCTTGATCTGTCCTAGCTGATACTTTCTTGGCTTATTTGCTAATGCATCCAGTTCAGGACACCTCCAAAATACACTTCATTAAACTCAACAACCTACAGCTATATATTTTTTTCCCCAAATTTGGTACTAAATTAGCAAAAGACCTTTATCAAAATCTTGCCTTATTGAATTTGCCAGTCCTGTCCTACTTGTGCAAAGAATTGTATGTCTGTAAAACTTGGAGGGAGCAAAACAACAAACCATGTGTGGAATCTAAACTACTGACTCAAAACTCCCATCTCAGACATGGACAGGGCCAGGATTTCATCCTATCGGCGCTGTTACTTCCATTCCTATGCAACTCCTGTTCTTGTCAATGAATTTAACTCACCAGAAATCGTTGATTTCCCTGGGTTTATTCACTGGATTGTTCTACACACAGACTCCTAATGGAATTAATGGATCTGCATCCTGCCCACATAGATTACTGCACTGGATTTGGGCTCAATTATTCATGGACGTGATTTAGTTTCACCAGCAGACCTTTAAAATATACAGATTCTTCTCTCAGTTGTTATAAAGAGGATGCCATAAAAGGAAAACAGAAACATATGAAAACAGTAACAATAAGGCAGGTCAGGAGCCCTAGCAGGAAATGACCTTCAAAATTTCATGCATGTTAAGGGAAAAAAAGCAAACAAGCTCTGTTTTTCATAAAACAGGGAAGGTACTTCCAGTGCGTAAAGCTTTTAACACCGACATAAAGAATCAGTGAAGCCTGACTCCTGCATTTGATGAGAAATGAGCAAGACTCAGAATACAAAGATGTCACCAATTAGCAGCATGTCAGCTAGAAATGTGAATATTTTTAGAAAACTGAAAGAATGGGAGACATTTTTAAACAAAGAAGAGCTTTTAATCAGATAAAGAAACTGATATTATGGGGGATGCTTTACAAAAATCCTTTGGGAATTTGGTTGCTTAGTGCCAGGAGGAATGGTACTTGACTCTGTTTTTTGAATTTTCTTTTTTCATTTCGAACAACTGTAATTCCCCCCATGACAACACAGTCCCTCGAGACAGACCATTGGGACTCCCTGGTTAGATGCTGTCATGATGACATCAGTCTTTATAGAAGCACAGAAAATAACGCTGGATCAAGGCACACCATACTGAAGTTCCAGTAAAACCAAAGTATTTATACGAGTCCAGTAAAACTGACCACAGCTGGGAAGGGCCCACTTCAAAGATGAAAACTCACATCCTTAACTCAGGCCTAGAGCAGTCAGGATTTGCTAGAAAATTGGGAGAGAATGTTTCTGACACAGAAGTTGCGATAACAGGAGATGTACAATGAAGGGTCTGCTGTGATAACTGGATTCATGGCGCTGCTCCTTACTCACCCTGCATGTCCCCTCAGGCTGGCAGGCAGCTAAAGCCATGTTACTTGAATGCTTCTTGTGCAGCAGCAAGAATTCCAACCATGAACTCAGCTATTTGCTCAGAGGCTCTGAGATCCCCAGAACTGCTTTTCCTTTACAGAGGAGGTACCTGTTTGCTCAGCTTCCTGACTGAAAGCCATGTTCAAACAGCAACAGCTGAAAAAAAGGCTTAAACAAGAGTATTCAAGATTGAAAAAGCTCTTCTGAGCAGGGATCGACTACTGCATTTACCCTTACTCTATTCTTTGTTGGCTTTTAGGCAGCTCTGTAAAATGTATTCTCCAAGGAAAATATAAGATCTTTAAAGGCTAGAAAAATTTCAGGATTTCTATGTGAGAAGTATCGAACATAAGAAGAATCTGTGCTTGCTAAAACCTTTATGGTAAATTGTGCTCTGATCTTGTCATTTCACAATGAAATGCCAAATGTCATGGCCAAATGTCCAAGGAAAGGTACCATCAGGCTCCTTGTGTCTCACTACACACCCTATAAATGAATTTACCTGATTAAGTCTTTTTTTCTCAGACTTTTAAGTACCTAATGGAAATTACTTTTAGTGTAGGGAGGCTACAAGGAATGAAGTGAGACTTTGGCACTAAAATGTCAAGTTACTGGTCAATGGCTATTTACCTTCCCAGAGCCAGGACTACAACTCTTCCATACAGCAAATGCTGCAATATTCAGATTATCTGAGGAGCGTGAATATTTTTTAGCCTTTTGTAGCAGACCTATAGAGGAAAAAAATAAAAAAAATAAATGTGATTAGACACAGATAGTAAACCTCAGTTCCTGAATATTCTGTGCAGGCTGGGAGAAGCCTTTTTTCTCCCTTATGCCCTAAGCTGGTCCTGTTGTCCAGCTGTGTCCAGCTGTGTGCCTCACTGACACATGTACAGCTACTCCCCAGAGGAGTTGAAGGACTCACAGATTGAGGTAACAAGTTTTGGCAACTCAGCTTGTCTCCACGCGTGTGTCACATTATAGCCTCTTCCACACAAGAACGAGGGAGTAATTTCTCTGATGCAAACTCAGCTGTTTGCTATGACAAAAGGGATTTTTTTGAGTATCATGTTGAGGCTAACATACACCTCTTGCATCAACATTTAAGGAGGCATCCATTGAGATTTGGTTTAGGCTCCATACCTGAAAACACCTGTCCTAACAGGTGCCCGTTCCATTGTACTCCTATTTCCATGAATCCTATCAGTATGGCATGAGAACCAGCTCTCCTGAAGTTATCCTACTCACTAACAACACCAGGAATAGCCAGGCATAAAGTCTGCTATGAGAAAACATTTAAGAACATTTTACTGGGTAATGTGGCCATTTTCTCTCACGTCTGTCAGAGGCAAAGGAGCAAACCTTATAGGAACATCCAATTTGAGAGCTACTTAACTTAGCTAGACCATAACAACCAACTGCAAGGATGGACAAAGCCCTTACCCCCAGTGGCTGGGTTTGTGCTCCACCACGGCAAGAAGTTGGCCAGATCTTAGTTTTTTTCAGTCTGTAGAATATTAAAGGAGTTACCAAATTGTTGCAAAGATAAATCTTTCTTGCATACTTTGAAATTGAAAAACATTATGCTTCCTGGCAGAGAATTTTTTTGACAGGTAAGTATCTTATGATTCACGTTTGACTTTCATCAATCACAGTAATAGCCAGGTAAGGCCAGTTAATACTGTGCCTGGTACATTTCCTCAACAAGTCTGTGAGTCTTGTTTTTAGATAACTGTCACAGCCATTTGGTTGGCCTGTACTAAGAAAAATACTAGTTTTTCAAATCCACGAAGTTATGCACTGAGGTGCCATTCAAGCTAGGAAGGTTATGAAGGCAGTTGTCCCAGTCCTCCTGCTGCTCTAATGGCTGTGCAATAATTTTGGCCCAGGAGCCAGCTGCAGGCTCAGTTAAAATATCAGCAATTTTCACCTTGGGGTAAGGTTTAGTGAAACTCATTGTTTTTAATTTGCAGCTTTGAGAAGTGTAACCATCTATGTTTTATAGATTTTTCTTTTCCTATGAGGGAACTCATCAACTTTGATGTCTGTAACTATTGATTCTCTGTATTAAGGGATTGGTAAAACAGATTAACCACAGTAGCATGTTAATTAAGACCATGTTTCAGCTTTCCAAAATTACTCTCTTTTTGCAGAAAGCTGATGAATTGACTGGCATTAGAGACTGTCCAATCCAAGAAGCCAGAAGGTATGTTTCACATACAGAGAGAAGGGGGAATCATCCACACACCCAAGAGAAGGTTTGGAGACAATGCAATCCCATTTTCATGGTGTCCTGTGTGGGTCTGCTGTATCCAAACCTTTAGTGGTGCTAACAGGATACTTCACATATACAGAGCCGTGTCAGATCTTCAGCCAGGTTGAGACAGGATTTTCCATGCATGAAAATTCCAGGATGAGTAGTCAAGACTAGGAACTGGACCTTGTCCCACAGAAAGACGTTCTGTCACAGAAACCCAGACTATCACACTGGAACCTCTTCAGGTTTTCTGCATTACCTTCAGCTAAAATATGATTCTCCTCCCTTCATCCTTAACTTTCATGTCTCTTGTGCAGTTAAGGCTTTAACCTTTGGAGCAGACCTGGTGGTGGATTTGTGCCTGGTACAGAGGCAGAGACATTAGGGCTGCCTTGGGTAAATAACAGTTTTCAACTGAAAGGAAAATGCAAATGTCTTGTGTGTTTTCTCCCACCTTGGTGCTCCCAGATCCCTGCTCTGCCTGCCTTTCATTCCAGCTTTGCTCTGCCTTTCCCAAGCCCCATTTCTCACTGTGCTCTCACCGATTATTTCTTTTCAGAGACAGTAAACCTCAGTGTCAGCTCAGCTTGCATTAGTGTCAGAGAAGTATCTCTTGGCAGTTTACAAAAGAAAAAATGGAAAGTTGAGCATCATTTAATGCGAAATGTGCTAGAGTGCCTATGCTGAGCTTCTCAGAGAAGCCTGAGGCTCCAGCTACCTGAAAAAGCTGATAAAAGCTGCTGTCATCCAGTGATTCAGCTCCCCTCTCTACCATGGCTCTGGCTCTGCCCTGTGTGGAGAACTTAAAACACACAGGAACTTTTGGTTGTGCTTTTTTTGACCTCAGTCTTCACTTGCAGCCTCTCTTTCCAAACCTCTCAAGTGGACCACAAGACAGGAAATGGGGGAGCAAAGTCCCTCCCCTGGTACTAGGAGATCAGGTTTGTGATCACCTCAGGAACCTGAATGTATATGGGATCTGATGAGATGCATCCCAGAGTCCTTTGGGAATTGGTAGATGCAGCAGGCAAGCCACTCTCCATAATATTTGGCGTCATGGCAATCAGACAAAGTCCCAGGTCACTGGAAAAATGAAAACAAAGGTAGAAAGAAGAACCTTGGGAACTGCCAACCTGTCAGCCTCACCTCTGTGCCTGGGAAGATCATGAAACAGATCCTCTTGGCCGATGTGCTAAGGCACGTGGAAGACAGGGAGGTGATGTCCAAACAGAGATGGGTGACAAGTGGTGTCCCTCATGGGTCTGCACTGAGACCAGTGCTGTTTGGTATCTTCATCAGTGACACAGACTGTGAGACAGAGTGCAGCCTCAGCAAGTTTGCAGGTGACACCAAGCTGTGTGGTGTGCTTGACATGCCTGAAGGATAGGATGCCTTCCAGGGGGACTTGGAAAAGCTTAAGGAGTGGCCCATGGGAACCTTGTGATGTTGAACAAGGCCAAGTGCAAGGTGCTGTGCACCTGGGTCAGGACAACCTCCAGTATCAGTACAGGCTGGGGGATGAAGGGATTGAGATCAGCCCTGCAGAGAAGGACTTAGGACTCCTGGTGGATGAAAAGCTGGACAAGAGAGAGCAATGTGAGCTTGCAGCCCAGAAGGCCATCTGTATCTTGAGCTGCATCAAAAGCAACATAGTCAGCAGGTCCAGGAATGTGATTCAGCCCCTAACTCTGCTCTTATGAGATCCCACCTGGAGTACTGTGTCCAGTTTGGGGGTCCCCAGAACAGGAAAGGGATGTTACAGCCACTCCAGGAGAGGCCACGAAAATTATCAGAGGGTTGGATCACCCCTCCTATAAAGACAGGCTGAGACAGGTGCAGTTGGTCAGCCTGGAAAAAAGTCTTCAGGGAGACCTTAAAGCACCTTCGAATACCAAAAGGGACTTTATAAGAAAGATGAGGATAGACTTTTTATCAGGGTCTGCAGTGATAGGACAAGAGGTAGTGGTTTTAAACGAAAAGAGGGTAGATTTAGACAAGATATAAGGAAGAAATTTTTAATGGGCAATGTGGAACTGGCTGCCCAGAGGGGTGGTAGATGTGCCCCATCTCTGGAAACATTAAAGGTCAGATAGGAGAGGGTTCTGAGCAACCTGATCTAGTTGAAGTTATCTCTGTTTATTGCAGTGGCATGGACTTTTAAAGGTCCTTTCCAATCCAAACTATTCCATGATTCAGTGATTCTTATACAGACTAGTAGCTAGTGGTGCTATTCATCCAAGTTTCACTTGCATTGAAGTGTTGCCTCTGCAACTGCCCAATGCTCTTCTAAAGACATATTTACCCAGAAAAAAATGATGAGAGTTTGCTTTTCATGTGATTATGTGGATTGCTTCCTTAGCTATTCTGTCTGGGAGTCAGAAAAATAGGATCAATGTCCAAGGGGTGTGTCTGGTGGTAGAGTGGGCTGGTCTGATCCACTCTCAGAAAGAGACTGTACTATGTGGGCTGAGAGTTACCTCCAGCAGGCAAAATCCCTCTCCATTTCTCCATCATCCCCGTTATTTCTTGCAAGGGTATCAAGCAGATTCTTGTACCTCTTAGCATCATGTAAGCTGGAATGTTTTTTTCCCAAAAAGAAATATTGTCAGCGCAGCTCTTCAAGGTCATGCACATGGTTGTAATCAGTTAATTTCATTTTGAGTGTTAAAAAATCAAGGAACACGAACGGTACAGCTTTGAAATATTGTTCAAAAATACATCTTTCCTGGGTAGATGGGACTATGCTAAATGTGTATATCTTTTAGAAGAAGCCTCAATTTTCTTATTGCTATGATTTCCCACTTCCACCATTTTCTGGAAGAAGAGGGTTATTTTGTTCAGAGATTATTTTAGCTGGTTCTATCCATTTTACTGAACTGAATTCCTCCTCCCTCCTCAAAAGGCTTTCTTTTAATAACAGTTGTTATTTCTTTCCAAGTGCTGGGAAGAGGAGTCCAATAAACCCCAATTTGGGTTCCTTCCAGAAATAAAAACCATTTCAGCTGTCATTCAGGCCTGCCTTTTCATTAATTCTGTTTCAATGTATTCTATATGACTGTGTGCCTGCCTTTGCAACAGCAAGGAATCTCAGTGGGATGGAGCAGCTTAATCGATCAGCAATCCTGGTCACCCAGAAAGAGTGTTAATTGGCCTCAGTACTTGAAGCATGTGACACTGTGTGACCTAATCATCTGAACTGGAGAAGTCAATAAATTAGAGGAGAAATGCAGATGGATAAAATAAGGCCCCAGTTCTATACAACACGCTGTGAACATTGTTCCTGAAACCAGTAGTGCTATATGGAAAAGCCAAGTCAAGCATTTGCTGGATAAGGCCCAGGGGAGCTAAGAGCAAGAATAATTTTGTGTTTTCAGAGTTTCACCTTTTAGTCTTCCATCACATACATTTGATATGTCTCAGCAATTTGTCTGAAAGCTCCTAACTGTATCTGTGACAATTATTCATTCTCCCACTCTAATAACCAGTGGTGCAGCTTGCCTTGCCTCTGTGCTCCTGGGGATGGACTGAGGCTGGCCAAGCCAATGTGACCTGCTCAGGGAACTGGCAGGGACGTGCCCCGGCTCACCTCCCTCTGAGAGAGGAGTGGCGTTCACACAAAGTTCGGCGTCTGGGTTAAATACTGCAGGTGAGATCTCAGCTCCCGCTGCAGCAATGGGAGCAGGTTTGCTTGTTCATGGGGTCCAGCATTTACCTCCAACCAGTGGCAAGCTAATAACTTCAGGCTGCTAGTTTAGACCTGTAATTTAGACCCATAAAGAAGCTGGTGTGAACACCTCCCACTGTGCCTGCAGTACCAGCCACTGCAGTGGCTGGTGAAGGAGAGTGCATTGCCCTTGGAGGCAGGGCAGTGTCCTGTCAGCCTCCTTATTAAAAGTGTTCCCATCTCTGTGCTGCAGATGAAGGACTTCAGTGCCTGGAGCTGGCAGGGGTGATTTTCTAAGCCCTGACTGCAGAAGAACTAGCCTGTGCAAGCACAGGGTATCCTGGTGAGCATGGGAGGGACTGCCATAGCAGCTGGAACATGTGAGAGGAGGGCCAGCAGCTGGGTCAGGCAGAAGAGTCTGGTACCCCTCTTGTGCAGTATGGCTGGGTAGGGATAGAATTCTGAATGCCTCTTTTATGAGACTAGGAGGTGTCAGGATGGGATCTGGAATAATAAATCTCTTCATCCTGCCTGGTCCAAAGGCAGTGAGTACTGTGGACAGTCACATTCTCTTGAACACTCAGAAAAAGAAGGAAATAAACAGTAAATGCATCTGTCAGACAATGAGTTACAGGGAGGATGCTGTAAAGTGTATCCCTGTGCTGGTTTTGTCCAAGATAGTTCATATTCTTCACAGTAGCTCATATGGGTTTGTGTTTTGGATTTGTGCTGAAAACAGTTGATGATATAGAGATGTTGCTGTTGTTGCTGAACAGTGCTTGCACAGCTTTAAGGCTTTTCATCCTGCCCTGCCAGCAAGGGGGCTGGAGGTGCACAAGGTGTTTGTGAGGAAACACAGCTGGGACAGCGGACCCCAGCTGACCCAAGGGGTATCCCACACCATATGGCATCATGCTCAGTATGTACAGTGGGGAAGAAGGAAGGAGCGGGGAACATTTGGAGCGATGGTGTTTGTCTTCCCAAGTCAGCGTTCCGCGTGATGGAGCCCTGCTCTCCTGGAGATAGCTGAACACCTGCCTGCCCATGGGAAGTGGTGAATCAATTCCTTGTTTTGTTTGCTTGTTTGTGTGGGTTTTGCTTTAGCTGTTAAACTGTCTTTATCTCAACCCACGAGTTTTCTCACTTTTACTCTTCCGATTCTCTCCCCGTCTCACCAGTGGGGTTGTGAGCAGCACTGGGATGCTTGAGCCCTTTCAGAGGGGGATGTCTGGAGGGGCAGGTGCAAACCTGGCCTCCTGTGTCCAGGGTCTGTCTGTCCTGCTGTGTCTGTTGGCAGGGCCACAACCCTGGGACCTTTCTGGGGAGGATGCAAGGAGGAAAACTCATGCAGGTCCTCCTGGGGGCATGATCATCCCAGCCGCCAGCTACAGATGTGAGCTTAATGTCACTGCTGTCCAGTCCTGTTGGGACATGGCAGGTGACACAAGAGTCTCAGGCATGGGGCAGGAAACCAGAGGACATATGTCAGCCCCCAGGTATGGGAACATTAGGACTGGAACCCCAAGGGCAAGGATGCTTGAAATGATATCTATCACAACCTTTCAAACATGTTTAGGTTCTAAATTACCTTCTAGTTCTTGTCTTTTAGGTTAACAGTAGGCAAAGTGCTTATGACTGTCTCTGCAGCCACGAAGCTCCTCAAAGTCTGAGGTGATTTTTGTGATGGACACGATAGATGGTAATTTTTTCCCCTCAAAATCCAGCAGGTGGCAAATGCACAGAATCCAGTCTGAATGTTTATGCAAGTAAAACAAAAAATGAAGTTTCTTACACTAACCAGAAGCTGTGGGCATGGGGCTAAAGTCTCAGTCTGGGGTAGCCAAGACTCAGGAAAGGGGCCTTTGAACCAAAGGGTCCTGATGCGCGTATTTTCAGTGAAATTTTCTCCATTGATTTTTTTCATCAAATGTGGATTGTTTTTTCATTAGAAATCTATCAATTTAGCAGCTGACTTTCAAGCTGACTGAAAATTGGACTTTTTCAGTTACAAAAAAAAAAATTAAAAATTTTCAATTGCTTGTTAAATTAGCTCCAAGAATCCTTGCAGCAGCTCAGAAAGCTTGACTATGTATTATGCACCCTGACCCACTCTGTATGGCCACAGAAGGGAGAGAGGAGTCAACCTCAGTTTGTGCAATTATCTAGGTGCACATCTCAGTTTATATATGGTGTAATGAAAACATTTGTTTATCCTTTAAGTTCCAGTAGGAAACCAAACTTACAGACTTCATCTTTAGAGTTTTGTCCTTAACCATGCCCCTTAACTTAAACACATCAAAAATCACATCTGCGGTGAGAAATAGCCAATGGGAGGCCATTGGATTTGCAGTTTCCTACCAGTTAGAACCATCTTGTGCTGGTGCAGTCAGTGGAGAGGACTGAAGGGAGAGACACTGCTGCCAACCAGGTGCAGGGACACCAGCACATGCAAAATGACTCCCAGCCTTCAGCAGAGCCAATATGGTAGTGAAGGGGTGGATATCTCCTACAACAAAATCTACAGATGTCCAACCATGTGTAAGTGAACATGTGCCTGGTAGGAGTGCTCTAATGCTATTTTATCCAGCACAAATGTCTGGAGGTGCATTTATCCATCTGTTGGCTGTACACATTGCTATGCTCTTAATTATTCCTTTTATTTTTTTTCCTGCTGTTGTTTATCTATATATGGATCTATTATATATATATATGTATATATCTGTTTAACATCTCCAGAAATAGTTGCACAGATAAATATCTGTAGGCAAGGTATGGTCCACAGTGGGAAAAAAATTGGTGTGTTAGCAGAGAAACTAACATAAATTTGCAGTCAAAAGTCACAGGCACAGTCCTATTAGTTGTCCAACAAAATGCATTTTCAAAAATAAGAAACCTTAGGAAAAATAATATCAGGAAGAAAGTTAGCAAGGCGCTGCAAACTCATTTGTTGCCTTTTAAGTGCCAGAAGGTGTTCAGAGACAGCGGAGCTACTGATGTTAAGTCAAATAGGAAAGGAAAGTAGACCAGATTATAGTAGCCTGGCAGATAGGAAGGAGAAAATACATAAGGAATAGGAACAATAAACTCTGCAGATCAGCCAGGTGAATAATACAAACCTGTCCTGTCCTCTCCTGTCCATAGGTCACTTTTTCCCATAGCCAACAAAAGTGATCTGTACCACATCCTTTATCTGCTGGCCTTTCAGTAGGGAAGACAAGGTATTTAAATAACAATAATAAAGCTTTCCATTTGTATTTTAATAAGGAAACATTTCTTTTTATCAGATTACCAGGCCTGTCATGATTCACCTCTGAGCCCTTCACTTGGCTAATGAATTTATGCCCCTCTCTCTAGGGGAAGAAGATCTTGTCATTCACAAAATAATGCCATTATCAGCGTATCTCATGCTGAGGTGAGGCAGGGAAGAAATCCCTGCTCAGCTTCCTTGGTGCTGGTCTCTCCTTCCTCCTGTGCTTGGTGCTGTAAGAGGGCAGGTCATTGGTTGCCTTTGACGCTGCTCAGCTCAAAGGCTGCTGTCTGGTGTCAGAGCCTTTGAGGTCAGGAGAGACCATGGTGTGCTATGGAAAATCCCACACCTTTTTCCCTGCTCAGACCAAGAGCTGCTTACTCTGTTACAATGCAAAATCTCCTTGATTTAGTTCAACTTGTGCACAAAGCAAGTGGAATAGGGTCCCCCATCCTTCACCAAAAGGTTGAACAAGGGTGAAATTTCGGCCAAAATACGGGGAAAAAAAGTCTGGACTGTGGGCTCTGCAGGACTCTGCATCTCTGGTGTGGGCAGGGTACTAAACTATATGGCTGTAACATCCTTCAGGTGGCTTCAAACTTTGCATGGACAGGTTGCCTTCCATCGCTATCTATTCCTGAGCCATTTCGCACCATGCCAGGGCAGTCTCTCAGCTCTGGTTCAGATTCCCAGAGGTATTTTCCACCACCTGCACCCTCATCATGAGTATTTGGCAAGCTTAAGTTTGAAGATGTCAGAAGAGCAAACCTCTGTCACATGAGACAGCCCTAAGAGCTGGAACACCATCTGGTATCGGTTTTATAGTCTCTAGTTGAACAAGAAAAACAAATGCCTTTTTGTGGGTGTGTGTGTAACTTCAAAAAGCCAGTTATTCAGAATCCTCACACAAACCTGGCCTCGCTCTCAGCTGTGTGCTGCAGTCCTCCTGGCACATCAGGGACAGTTTGTGGGAGCAGGGTTTAGCTGTTGCCTGTTGGCAGTGCAATGTTCCCATAAGAGATGCAGTTTCCCTGATCAGAGCCCTGGACACGCTGGGAAATGGCAACTTTCAGGGGAAAGCCCATGGCCAGGTGGGAATCCCTCCACATCTCATGATGCTTTCCTTCTGCAAAGGAGGCTCTTTCAGTAATGTCCTGCCTACCTACTGGCCAGCCTGCATGTTCCACTGGGAACAGTATTTTTCCGCTTTCAACTCACAAACAATTCTGGGCTAAGTAACTTACCACTGTGTCTCTCTCTCTGATGATTTGGGAAGAAGATGGAAAGATTATCTGGGACTACCACTAAATTTTTAGCTGTTTGGATTAGCAGAAGCAAATCCCACCTTCTATGCCTACATTACTGACTGAAGGGTAGAGGAGCAGATGGGATAGGAAGAGGAAAGTGTGTGTGTAAGTGAATATTTATTAGAGGGTTTTTAAATATCTGTTAGTGGTACTGCTGTCCTCTCACCTCTTGTCTTCTGGAAGGTCTAACTTGGCAGTGCATTCCCTGATACTGAGTTCAGGCAGGAGGAGTTTATGATGCTTCCTTTCCCACTTGCCCAACCCTCCATATTTCACTGCAGATTAAAGAGAAACTCAGAGAAGTAATTAAATTACTTTTCTCTGACTTAAAATACTTAATAATATTAAATGAGCTTTCACAGAAGCCAAAAGTAAAAGCTATAATGGCATTTTCAGCCAGCATTAAATTGTTAATTAATTGATGTACATTAGAAATAGTACAACTCATGCAGCATCAGCCATCTATTCTGAAAAAATGTTTAAAATGTGATGGTCTCAGTGACTCATACCGGTCAGACTCAGCTAGACTCATATATATAACTGCAGGAGTCTGCTTTGGGAGGGTGGAACAGCACTGATTATGTATGGCAGGGCTGTTTGTGTCTGCCATTCACTTAAGTCCTGTTTTTACAGGACTGGAATTCACAGGGCAAATTACAAAAGCTTTTACAAGCCAGCATTCTGCTAAAAAAAAAAAAAAAAAAAAGAACTTTTGTGGACATTTATGTGGTTTTGTGCATGTTAGGTGTTGTGTTGGCAGCTTACAGAAAACCAAGTTTAATGCAAAAAAAAGATGATCTGGGAAGGTCTCCCGGAGTAAATATCTACACCACCAACAAAAACTGTGTTCTTTGTCTTACTGAGAAGCACAAGATTATTAGCGACTGGAACTTGTTTAGTAATGAGATGACAACATTGACAGATCACTACAAAGGTGTCTGCTCATTACATTCCTCGGTGAATGTGATGATTTGAGAATCTCTGCTGTATCATCTCGGCTGAAGAGTAAGGACCCACATCTTTCCTGCAAGATTTCTGTTCTTGTGACTCACACCCTCATGTCAGAGGGGCACCAGACTAAAGACTCCATTTGGCATCTTGGCCACAGGGGATAAAGGAGGTGGAAGTTGAGCAGGGAAGGAATTTGGCACAGCTGAGAATTCGAGCAAGGCATGGTACCTGGTCTGGTTCAGCAAACACAGCTGCAACAGAATCTTTCAGAACAAAATACCTGAAAGTGTATGAGACAGTAGTGCATCAAAAAATGTTTTATTTCCCAAGTCATCTCGTTATCTCATCATGTTGTTACAGCATCTTTACTCTCTGAACCGCAGAGAAAAATAAAGAAGGTAATTTAACATAACAAACATAATCTAAGTGTTTCTTCAAAAAGCTCAGCATTTAGTGCTATGACTTTAAGGAAGGTCAAATCCTACCTAACTGCTTAGGAACACAGTTTGGCTTAGTTGCCTGTCTTGAGGGTCTTTGCAATGGAAATATATGGGATAGGCAGAAGTGTAATTCAATTCAGATTAATTGTAGTAAATCCCAGCTTGTTACTCCAGTTTCTGTATTACCTTATTTAAATAAAATAAAATAAAAATGCAGCCTTTACTTAGAATGAACAGTAGAACGCATAAGAAAGTTAATGCTAAAGACCTTCTGTTCTGTAAGGAACACCTCACGGAGTCAGGTCACTTATCCAGCTTCTTCAACCATGCACAGCTAGATACACCAGATGTTAAATCAATCTCCCTTTTCAAAAAGCAATGTGTATTCCTGCTCATCGAAAGAAATATATAAATAATCAAAATGTAATTTTGGAAAAAGTGGCAAGGTTTTTTCCCCTTCAATCACTTAGAAAAGCACTGGCTTCCTTTCAGCCTTGGCAATGCTTCTATCAGGATGACAAAGCTGTGGGTTCTCTTGGGCTTCTGCCCAACAGATCAGGTGTAGCATCAGTAACACCACAAGAATTGGTTTTGCTCATGCTCACTCACTGTTCCACATGCAGGAACAAACATTTCTAACTTGGATAACACAAATGAAACCTGCTGGAAAATGAAGCAGACTTCCTGTGTGAAGGAAATGGGTGCCACATTTAGAAACAAGTGCTACTAAAGCACTGCTGTTCACTAGCTTTTTTTTGTTCATGAACTCAAATTTTTGGCCAGTTTTTCCTTTTTTCCTGTCTTGTGCTGGAAAGCAGCAGTGCCTATGATCCCACACAGCACTGCCACCAGCTGTGAGGTAGACAAAGCCATTGAGTGCTACCCAGCACAAGGGCTGCTCTCCAGTTGTGCCCCACTGTGGTCATTGCAGCACTTCATGACCAGGCTTGGGGTACACCCGGCCAATGCTGTCTGCTGCTGAACCCACAGCCCTGCCCTGAGTCCAGTACTGATGGCAAAAGGAGGGGTTTCAGAAGCTGCTGTCACTTATGAAGTGGTTGGTTATATGGGAAACTACTGTCCTGTGAAATTCCCTCCCATACCGTGAATTTTGGTAGAAGCTAAGGAGCCCAACTGGTAGACACAGGATTTGGGATTCAGCTCCCCAAATGTAGGCATCCAACATCATCTGAGGCACATCAGGGGATTTAAGCCACTGCCACAAGGCTAGTAAACATAACACAAGCTCTCAGACTCTCAGCTATTCAGCATGAGTGCCAGAGGCCAGGCAGGGTACCCACAGCATCTGCAGCGACTTTGAACACCTACCAACAAGCACTGAATCCTGCCTAGAGGGTGGGATTCAGCTCATGGATTAAGACACTTAAATATAAGTGCTTCCACATGTGCTACATGCCTGAGTGTCCTCTAAAGTAAATGACAACCTTGGTGGTGGAGCCTAGAGAGGGATTTGTCTGTACAAGGGTAGGCATCTCCTTTTGGGATGCTGATTGGCAATCAATCTGCATCTAGGGAAATTTCAACTAGGTCTTTGAAAAATGTTTTTCACAAAGAAGACCCAGAGGAGTCTGCATCTCTGGAGATACTCAAAACTTGTCTGGAAATGACCCTGAGCTGTGTGTTCCAAGTACTGTGCTAAGTGTGGGGGGGTTGCACTAGCTGAGCTCCAGAGCTTCATTTTAAAGTCCATTCAGCAGTTCTTCACTGAGTCAAAAAGGATACCAAAGCAATTTTAGTAGGTGTTTTACTCTTTAAGTTGCATCCACCCTCTGTGTCTAGATCCCACATAACTGATGGTGTAAAGCGGGGGGAAGGAACATGGCTTTTGCAGGGGGAGATTGTGTCTCTGAAGACTACTAAGAGGCTTAGAAGGAACCAGTGAGTGTGCTGATGTGGGTGATAGTGTGTATTTGGCTTTCCTAAAACCATTTGGCAAAGGATATGTCATGAAATGTTCTTACAGAAACTGAATTGCCATTGAATTTAAGGGGAAGTTTTTTTGTGGGTTCATGAGTGATCAAAACAAAAGAAGCACGTAGTGAAGAAAAGGACAGTTTTTGTAGTGATTGCCCAGTATAAAAAATGTTTTAAAGGAGGAGGTGATAGTGAGGTGGCTGAGTGTGACTGACACATATTATCTAGGGTTAGAGAAACAAAAGTAGCTGTGAAGTGTCATGGAGAGACCTTGTGATAATGTAGGACTGTGAAGATGCATATGAGATCATGGGTGATAAACATAAACTAATGTACAGCATGAAATACACATTCCTAACAATAAAGACAAAATGGTGACCTGAAGAAAAGGATTTAATATTGCTGTGAATGAAGGTGGTTTGTGAGCACCACCTCAGTGCCTCAGTGGAGAAGGGCAACAAAATGTTAGGCATTCCAAAGGAAAGGAAAACATATAAAAACATCACCGTGTGACAGTGGACCACAGCCTGGGCCCTGTGTACCTCAGAGCATAGTAGAAACAGAATTGGACAAGTTAAGGTGAAGGATAGCAAAGGTGATCAAAGGCACAGGACAGTGTGGAGGAGGGGGAGAAATAAGTCTTCTGTGTGGAACAGGAGAAACGGGAAGAATAGGATAAGAAAGGCTATAAATTCAAGGTCTGTAAAATCAGCAATCACTTCTCTTTTTCTCACAAGTGATCCAAAGCAGTTATGAGGGAATAGGTTTACAAGATAAAAAGGAAATGCTTTTCTACCTATCACATAGTTAAATTTTGATGCTCCCTGTTTCAGGGCATGGGGTGAATAGGATGAATCACCTCATGATGAAGTGGACAGCCAAACCAGATAATTCACACCATAAAAATGCTTATTTTCCTTCACTGACTACAAAGTAAGCTTATGATGAGTTGTTCACTGTAGAAGTCCACGCAAAAGCTGCACAGAGGCTGGTTAGGATAACCCACTTGTAATATATGCTGGAAATGATGGAGTAACACATTCCTGTATCTTTGAGAACTGCGGCCAAAGCTCCTGCAGGAACAGTTTGTAGTCCAAACTGTGCTCAAGTCTGAATCTCCCAGACTGGTCATCCATGCTGAGCCTTTTACTTGCATTGCTGATTTACTTGCAGGTGGGGGGATAACTGGTGCACTCTCCAGGGAAGAAATTAATTTTTGATTTGACTTCACTGCAGAAAGAAGAATTTCCCCAAGGACTCAGTTGTTCCAAGCACACAGTGCTTGAAAGGTCCTATGCATAAACCAGTACTAAACCCAGCCTACCAGTGAGTTAGCAATCTTTGCTCAGCATGTAAAACAGAAATACCAGTCCCATCTTTGCTCAGCATGTAAAACAGAAATACCAGTCCCATCAGCACTTAAGGTTTACAGTAAGTGCTAAAAACAAAATCCTAGGAAATTTTGGGCAACTGGAAAAGTTTGGTTTTATACTGTATGTGGGGCTGCAGTAGTTTATCTGGGAGCAGAAGCAGGACTCTCCCTTTTGCGCTGGAAGACACCAAGCAGGGCAGCAGATGGACAGCTCTTTCCTTCTGACGCCGTTTGCTGAGTGCTGTGTCCTCCTGCTTCCCCAAAAGCACGAACAGCTCAGGCTCAGAGGAGGGAGGAGTGTTGTCACCACATGGGCTGTGCAGCTGGTGAGTTCAAGCATGCTGGGGGTGCTCCAGGCTGATACTCAAACACAGGTCTGTCCTGGGCCCTACCAGAAGTCAATACGCAGTCTGCCATACTGATGAGGAGCTAGAACCATAGATGTAAACCCGGGAGTAACACTGACAAAGTGATGTCTCTGGGCAGCAGCTGAGACTGTCCTACAGCTGGAGCACTGGGGAGCTGTGTGTACCTGTGCAGCATAAAAACAAAGCAAGCGCTGGCTGCCTGAGTCAATGTATGCACAACTGATGGCTTCTGTGTTTGCCTAGAAGATTCATGATGCTCCAGTAGTTATACAGTTAAATGCGTTTCTCTTTTTTGTCCTTCATCTGATATTACCAGAGGTTTCAGAAAGCTATCTTGGAGATGAAAGACCTCCTAAATTACACCAACAGGAAAATAGCTATAATGGTGCATATATTTTGCTTCCAAGATGAAAGTCACCTTCTTACACTGAGAAAGGCATAGATATTAAAACATGCAACTACATAAACAAGGTTAAAGAATGTAAAATGTGATCCTTCTGATGAAAAGGAAGAGAGCTGGACCAGGACGGTTTTACCTTTCTGTTTACATTTCTCTAGTTATTTTCAGGTAAGTGGCAAACTATTTTAAGTCTTCTAAACACAAGCGAAATTTTAACACATAATACAGGACCAAGAGAACTGCCATACTGCAACCCCAAAGACTGCTCTGATGACAACTAACAATAGATATTTCATGGGAAGGTACAAACCTTCATGTAATGGACAGTGCTTTTGGGAAAATGACTTCCTATCCCCCAGGGAGAAGACTTTATTTTATGCTGTACTTGTGTGGGAACCTTTAGACTTTATTCCTCTTAGCCTTATGTAATGTAACAGTGAGTATTTTCCATTACCTGTTCAAATCCTTCTATGAATCCTGCTACTATTTTTAAACTATAAATCTTTGGCCATTTTGTGATGGTCTGCTCCACCAACCTTTCCTTCCAAAAAACAGACTCCTGCCTTTGATTTTCCTAAAAGTGGGTACCATTTAACCTGTTTGTTGACTTGTACACACACAGCAGGCCCTTTTTTTTTTTTTTTCCACTTGCTGGTTGTACAAGGAGGATGACTGTAATTTGGTCATTCTTTTGCCTGCTTCACCTTCTGGCCTGAACACAGAGTCTGCCTCGATCAAAACCCTGGAAGGTGCAATATTACAGGCCACACACCTGAGCCAGGTGTGGCTGAAATCTCTTCTCAGGGCAGATTAAAGGTGCATCCCTAAGCTGCCAGCAGGGCATTTGTGCCCCTCTCTGTCAGCCTCACGTTCCCACACGGATAGTCAAAATCCACCTCTCCAGCAAGAGACGTCGGCATGGCTCCCACCCCCCAAATAAAAGCAAAGCACCAGCTGTTAATGCTGTATTCACAATACCATAATCCACAGACAATATGACTTTATTCACAAATATGATTTTTACAGAGGTAGAACAAAATACTTTGTATAATCTTTTTTTTTAAACTATATACATATAAAGAATATAATAGAATGACAAGAAAGAAAAGATTGTAAACAAAACAATATTATGCTATCAAATACAGTACAAACAGCATGCATGAACAGCTTCAAATGAAATCTTGCTGGTGTAACTTTATTTTTTTTTCTCATGTGGTAAATGAAGAGTAGTAAAGAGTCATGCTCTAATTGGATTGAGTATGCCACAGCTCTGCAATTTTGTTTTAATTATTTTTTTTTTCTTTTACAATAAACCAACAGGATTGCTTTCTTTTCACTGTGGTGGGGAAAGCTTTTGTAATGCCCAATGTAATCTTAACAGAAAAATATAATAATCAAATCTACAAAGTGTACTCTCATTTAAAAAGCAAAACCATAGAAACTGTACAGTTTTAAAAAGCGAATTATCTCAAATGCTCCTTAAGAGAATTTTCTAAAGAAAGAATAAAATATGCTGAATAAAAATTAGAAGAGCTATTGTTCTGTAACAAAACTAATCAAATACTTGTTTTCTACTCCAATAAACATTTTTTTTTTTAATTAATGACTATTCTGGAAATTATGAAGTGGGCCAGGTTTTATTAATGTTCCACTTGACTAATAAAGCATGAACTCCTTACAGGTACGATAGCTGTCATTTCCCTGGGGATGGATGGGGATTGGTTCTGCATGCATGCTAGGGACAGGGACAAGGTTTAGTCATGGGCGTAGATTTTAAAAATATTTTTAAATGTTTTAAATGTCTAGTAGCTTCTATAAAAATAATCTTGCTTGTTTTGCTGCTGGATTGAGATTTGGATATGTGATTTTCTGCTGAAATTCATTCTTGGCCCTTGCAATTGTGGAGGGTTTCCACTGGATATTTCCTGGGCTGCACCAGGTCCCACCAACAATGACCAACAGCAATGGTTTGAGCGCACACCTGAAACATGTGAAGCCAACAGCAAACTCCACACTGTTTTCCCTGTGGTCAGGGCTGAACCTCAAGGATCTGGGATCTGGGGACTGCTTCTGCCTTGCCCCTCCATCCCTGTAAGCCCAGGGCCATATCATGGGAAAGGCGAAGGCTGGGGAGAGCAACTGTGCTGTTACTCCTGTGAACTAACCATGGTGACCCACCTCTCCGTCCCTCATATCTGGACACATTGTGACCATAGAAGCATGAGGTCTGGTCAGGTCACTGCCCTGCTTGGGGACAGCAGCTGTGTGCGCTGCCTGTGGCAAAACAGGGTTTTCTCCCCCGAACCAGGGAGGAAGGAAACTGTGAGCAGTGGGGTTAAATCACCCTCCTGCAGCACATCCCCCTAAATGTCATTTAAAGATTCAATCACACAAACAGAACCTGTACATTCCATTTGTCTTAAGAGCGCAAAGACGGTCAATATTAAACACATGCTGTTTATGGCCACGTGTCAGGCACTAGCCCAAGCTTCAATTGCAATGAGTTTACTAAAGATCAAGCGGAATATTGAAGAGGGAAGGATGGTGGGTTTCATTTGACTCCAGGCTCTCAGGTGATTCTAGTTTTCAGGCAGAAGCACAACTCAACCTGACAGTGAACATGGGGAGGGTCCCATGCCCAGCGCACGTGACCAGGAGTTGGTCTCAACAACATCCTTTGCCAAACCACAAGGATTAAGTTAACTGCAGTGAAAAGAAATACCTGCCCTGCATGGAAAATCCATCTCTGTGGCTTCATCCATGGCTTTGGCATCTTCCTGGGAAGTGGATTGTCAAACCTCCCCAGATTGCCCTGGTGTGACTGAAACCTCCATTTCACTAATCAACCCTGCAGCAAATTATCACCCCCAGGAGCACGGCATTTACTGAGAGGTGTGAACAGTGTGCTGTGCATGGACAAAATACTCTGTGTGATCATTTACAGTCAACAGAAAAAGCCTGGCACCTCTTTGTGGAAGAACTGTACAAAACATGGCTGAAATAACAGGATTGTCAATGACGGTCAGTGGGAGATACTCCAACCCTCTGAGTAAATCTGCATCTTTCTGTTATGTAAACTGGTCTACAAGTATGAATAAAACAATACATTCCTGCCCCATTAGCCTTGGGGAAGATTAATGCCCTCTAATCTATGCTAAATAAACTCCGAAGCATGAAGAGAAATATTTAAGTCCCACACTCAGCGGCTTGTGAATTAATAGGGATCACCCTGAAATTGCTATTATGAAATGCAAATATTTGCAAAAGAACAATTAACAAATATTCCTGAAGTGCAAATGCAAGGCTGGTCAGGCATGTTTGTGGGATGCACAGGGACAGTCGGAAGGCGAACACTAATGAATCCCGGGGCAGATACATGTGCTGAAAACCCATTAGCCCACTGGCAGTACTCAATGGCACAGCACCTTGCACTGGGAAACAATCCTGCCTGATAATCAGAGGGCTTGGCTTTGGATGCCCCAATTTTGATTCTTTGGGCAGTTTGTTTGCATACAACTACTTGTATTTTTCAGAAAGCTGCAGTACATGGCTCACAGTAAATCTACTTCAAACACTTGCTGATACAGATCAAACTGATCTCATCTGCCCTGATCTGCAATTTTGAGTTAGCTAAAGTAATAAAAGAATCCTGTTTAACCTAAATTATCAAATGAAAAAGGCAATTTTCTCATTTATACTCCATTAGTTTTTTTAGTTATTGCTAGGAAAGCTCTAAAATGCTTAGGCCATAAAATAAACATGTGGCTTAATGTACAGTATGTGTACTTAAGAGGATGATGGCATCTGCAGTAACTGCTCTGCACTGCTATAGTAATGGGATGCACAAATTAAGCAACAGCACATATCAAGTAAAGCATACAACAATGTATGGCAAAAAGTAACAAGCCTTCTGCTTTTTTTTTTTATTATTCTTTATTTTGTAGTAACTCTTTAATTGCTAAAAAGAAGAAATCACCAATACCCACAGCTACAACACGAAATGTCAGCATGGTTGACTTCGATAGATGCCCGTTCCCCCTGTGCCAGCAAAACTCAGTGATACCATTATCTTTTACATGTCACTGATTAGAACTTTAAAAAAGTGTCCCCTTCCCAAATGAAATTCAATGATCTGTTTTCCAGCACTGAAGTTAAATGATTAGCCTAGTATGGTTTCAAGCACACAACACTCAAGATTTTGGAAAAGGAGCACCCCAGGTTCTTACGTCACAGAGATGTAGGATAACATATGAAAAAGCATCCAAGTATTCGCTTTTGAAAATGAAATTAAGAGCCTAGATCACTTAGGTACCTTCAATAATTTTACACTCAGGCCCTTCATTCAAACATATCAGTATACTTTCTATCAATAATTTAAATTCCTTCAGAAGAGTGCCACAACTAAATCTGTGAACTCACAGAAGCAAGATTGCATAAACCAGACCATTTACAGCATATTTTAGCATTACTTTGCGACAGTAGGCATCAAGAGTTGAGAACAAAAGAATCTCTGAAATTCAACCTGTGTTGCTTTACCCCTTCATGCTTATTTAAAATAGGTATCATTCGGAACAAGGAGCGAGCAGGGTCTGTGCAGAAAGCTGCAATGAACTTCTGGATCAGACAAACTCGATGACAATCATAAAATGCAGGTTGGAGATTTCTCCTTCAGCCAGGCTTTTACAGAAATATATTTTCCTGGCTAAAAAGGATGGCACAGCAGAGCTTTACAGAGGGAAATGCAAAAATATAAAGAGAAGAGTCCCATTTTCTTCCTCAGTAATCCCATAAAACTGACAGCCTTTTTCCATAACAGCTCCAGACAGTTACCTGTTTGCTGACAGGGCCTCTCTCATCACCTGAGGCGAGTCTACACTCCCTTTTCTGTGCTGTCAGTGGCAGGTACATGGTCAGAGCTGCTGTGCTCGTTGTCCCCCAGCTTCCCATTAATGTGACCAACATGACCTCCCCAGTTGCAACAACTGTGCAAGACTGTTTTACTTATAGTTCAGTTTTTCTTCCTCTCATGGCACAAAGCTGAAAAGTAAACAACAGTTAAGAAAACATTTGCTTGCCAAAGGCTGGCATGAGAAGGTGCAAGCTTTCCTTGCCAGAGCCTGGACCTGTGTTTACTCACACCCTCAGCACTGTTTCATGCTCTAGCTTAGCATCGTATGGGAACAATTACCATCCTCTTCAGGCCCTCCCTCTTATTCAGCCTTTTGAGAAGTTATAAAATATAACAGAACACTGTTTTCTGAGACTATACGGACTGCACTAATTACCCACAATATTGTATATTTGCTATCAAGAACATGAATGTGTGCTTTCAAAGTGTGACATTCAGGGCTTTGAGGATGTGAAGGGAATTAGATGGATTGTTCTGTCACTTAATCCGAGGCTTTGATGTACTTTTAAAAATTTGTTTAAAACCCCAAAAAACAGAATACACATTTTTAACTGTTGAACTTTTACCAGCTAAAGGAGTTTGTAAGAACCCTATCACTATGTGGTTACAACAGAAGATACACAGTTAAGGTCAGGTCACGGTTTCCAAGAACATTCACAGGGACTGAGGATGAGGAAAATGAGGGACGGATTCTGTGGGAAGGTTCAGGAGACTGAGCTGCTCACTGGGGAAGGGCCTTGAGTATTGCATTCACTTCCTCTGCAACCGCTGTCAAGGCAAACTCAAACTGCTCCTGCAGAGAGAACAAACGCGAACTCTGATTAATAAAACAAAGCACTTTCCAAAAGCCTGGCGCACTATTCCACAGCTGAACATCCTCAAGACATTGTTAAAAATATGAATATGCAGGATGAACTGTGCACTGCAATGGAAAAGAACAAAATGTTCCGGGATTATTGATGTCATATAACATGTTTGACAGCATCTTGAAGCCAGAGTAATTTTAATGGAGAAAAATGTTAGTAGCAGAACATAAGCTATTGGGACACAATGATGTATTGCCATTGCATGGTCAGAAGGGTTTGGGAGTAGCTGATCACCAGCTATTTCCTTCTGACACAGAGATGGGAGCTCATTAATATAATTGAGATATGAAATAAGTGAGTTGCTGCAAAGCAGAGACTTTGGCTTTTCTCAGGAATGATTCTCATTGAAACAATCTGGAATAATTATCCCCTCACCTAATATCTGTTATGCAGAACAATATCTGCTTCTTGGCGTACCTGTCATTGATTTTTTAAGCCTCTCTTTTTAATGCCCTTTCCACACCCACAAAATTACTCAGTGATGATTAGACCACTCCTATGTAAGAAATACTTGTGAGAGCTTTTCTGTTATTAATCTTCTGTGACCACAACACCAAAATCATTAACAGGCTTCTGTGCTGTGTTGGCAGAGGTTTTCAGGACACAGCCAAGAATGGCTAGTGCTTCTAAGTGCAAATCTAACAGGATCTTGAACTGTGTAGCCCTACAGATGGACAAAGGAGTTTTAAATCCTCAAGGTTAACAGGTGTTTTATTTCTCAAGCAGGAAATTTTGCTCAGTATTTTAGCTTGTGAAATAGCTGACACGATGATTTGGAGTCCGTGACTTTTCATTAGGCAGTTCACTCAAAATACAGGCAAATCAAACACACCAGGTAAGGACTGTGGAGAAATTTTCGATTTTCTAGAGTACTCCAGAGGTTTAAGCCAGCTGGAGTCAAGAGCTGCTGAAGAATCGACTTTGAGAATGGAGGTCTGAGATGTGCCCTACAAAACATCCCAAGATCACTGCTGGGATACTTTATGTGTCTCCCGTTAGAAAACTGATGCTCTGGTACTTCCAGCCCCTCAGTCTGTTCTGCCAGGGGCTGTGTGGGATGGCTGCAGAACACAGTCAGCCCCATAAGTGATTACTGGAATAACAAATTACAGATGTGCAACCCATAGTTCAGAAAGGCAGCTGCTTTCTAATTCCTGCAATCAAGTGCCAGCCTTCTCTGCCTTGTCTTACCACCATGCAGAACCATCTCCCATGTGGAGATGCTTCAGACAAGCAATGATGGGCACAATGCCAGCAGCAAAAGAACAAGAAAACTCAGAAAAATTTCTGACATTCAAGAATTTTGCTTTCTGCTTGGTGCTGTCAAAGTGGCATCCATGGACATTTGCTGGATTGTAGCCAATAGTTTTTAATCAGACATCAATTCACCCTAAAGAGTAGGACTCCTCCTCAGTAGGCACTGAAAATGGTGTATATGACTGCCTATGGCTCCCTGCATGGCTCAAGGTCTCTGCAAGTGAAGAAAAGACTGGGAATGCTGGTGGCCATCCAGGAGCATCAGTTGCATTTTAACTGGAGCACAATGAGTGTGTGAGAGGAGCTGGAGGGCAAGCGGAGGCAGAGAGGGCATGTTACTGCTCATGCGGTGCCAGAACCAAACCGGGAGCTCATACCAGCTCAAAAAGCTTCAGGACATTTGGGCTGATGCATGAGAAGTGCATCAGAGAGAGAGAGCTTTGGCAGGAAGAGGTGGGAGCCACTGGACCCCACTGTTGCAGTCCTGTGAGATGAGAGACCTGTGGAGCAACCTGAGCAGGGTAGGAGATCCCTGTGGTAGGGCTGGCAGGAGAGGGAGAAAGCAGGTGGTCCTGGAATGCTGGCACTCAGATCTGAGCAGGACAGCTGGCCCCCATCGTACCCGTCCTTGGAACGGGCGGAGGACAACAACAGAGGAGGCTGATCTGAACACAATGGAGCTGGCAGGGTGATGCAGTGAAGTTCCAGAGATGAGCAGAGGCCTCTTTCAAGATGTGAGCATCAGCTTAGAAGGAGGGAAGGTGCCCATGGTAATGAGGTTACCCGATGCTCTACATCTGAGTATATCACAGTATAACACAGCCAGGAAAACCTTGCAAGATCAAGGACTATAAGACTATTAGTCCCACTGCTGAAAATAACCTGTATTGCTCTAAAGTTATTCAGTAAGTAAATCTGCACTCTAACCTCGTTGGTCCAAAGATGTGTTCCCCTTATTACAATGATCTGTCTGGAGACCCCCTTACCTCTCATGGAGAGGTACCCCTGATGGGAGCACAGGGCACCACCTGAGGAAGAGTGTCAGTCTTACCCAGGAGGTGTGGACTGAACAACAGGAACTCACTATGGATTTTGGAGACAAGTTCAGTGGAGACTACCAGCTGACATCAGGTGTGACCTTAGTGACTGAGACAATACAACTTAAAAAGCGTAGTCTTTACGTCCAGAGCTCAAACCTGACTGTGAAACAGCGAAGGGGACAGTAGAGCAGACTTAAACTGTTTGGGGATGTGGTTTTTCTGAGATGGTGCAGCTGAACTCTTCCCCTTCCATCCTTTCACATAATGCACACAGGCAAAACGCAGAGAGTGCAGTTTCCATTGTTGTGTATCACCACCCTCCAAAGAAAAGCCTTTACACACCTGCTTTGCCATGAAGACAGACACAGGGCAAATTGCTGCCAGTAATTTTAAAGGAGCTCAGTTTGTTGTTCTGTATAGCTACACTGCCATTCATATATGCCATTTGCATATACCAGATTGTCTGGAGAGGAATTTTAACATCTAGCTTTGTCCAGAAAACTGAGCTGGACAGGCATTCTGTGGTGTCAGTCCACCTATAATGCAGAGGTTACAAGAGTCACCTTAAAAACGAATAATAAGCGATGTTTTCTTAAGTCTAAAAATAAAAATTCCCAGGAAAACAAACTGAGTACAAGTAGCATATATGATACAATAAAGAATCTAGCTGATGTTACAGACTGTGAGAGGAAGGATATAGGAGAGAGGAGAAAAAGAAATTATCTATTTTTCCCACTACAGAGAATACACTTCCTCCTTCATTACTTTTTCCTCTCACAAGTGGCATATCAATTCTATTTTATGATTCCCCTGCAAAAAAAAAAAAAAAAATTCAACAAGCCCACAAACCCTCTATTATGCTTCCCAGAAATGCAGAATGTCGTTATGATGATTTCATTACAATTTATTATATACAGTGCTTTTGAATTAAAGATCCCTTCCAGAAGACAAAATGCTGCAAACAAATCTTCCCCATGCCTATTGGAAATGTGGAGCGCTGCCTGCTGGAAACAGAAGAACATTGCTGAAGGAAGTTGGTGTTTATTTTGCCTGGGGATATTCTGTAATTGGCATTTCTAACCTGACTTTTAATCCATCGTTTTAAATTACTCCAAGAGTCTAATATTCCTCATTTGTATTCAGTTGGGAAAGCACAGGGGTTTGTTTAAATCCATCAGAAAAATTCTCTGGGGATGGTGCATTGCTAGCATGTAACCAGATATTTATAATTTGCAAGACATTAGCTTGAATAAGTGATTTGGGTGGTTTTGAGAAAATGACAATGATGGAAGAAGAAGCAAGAGGAGAGATAAGCAATATCCTGAGAAAATTTTTCATCCTGGATGAAAACACAGGATACATTTCTTTTCTGGAGCTCTTCCAGACAAATGTTTGGAGGCAAAAAACATGTCTTAAGGGAGATTTTCATGGAACTTGGGTAACTATTGCTGAGCTAAGTAAGAGAAGTTGTTCATGTAACCTCATTCTTTGGTTCTGGAGCGATGCTTTTTCTCCTGTTGAAGGCAACAAGCCATAATTTCTTTGCCCTGAAAAGGAAACTGGAATCTGAGCTCTGTGTTGCTACTGAGCTGCTATGTATTTTAGATGCATTTACAGAGTAGTGCAGGACTTGCATATTCCCTCAGAGTAAATATATATATATGTGATTGGATACTGTGTGCTACCTGCAATTTCTTCCCAGTCTGAATAATCAAAGCAGATGATTTGTGTAATTTTGTGCCTTACTTGCAGATAAAGATTAGTTAGCTTTGACTGGCTCATCTTTATTTTTCATGCACTTAATTGGTAAATAATAATTAGCGTTCCCCCAGCTGTTATTCAGCACTATTTTTCTAGTATTAGTGGGAAGATAAAATGATTGTGAAGAGATTCAGGAAAAGTTATGAATCAAAGATTCCTGCAACACATTTATTTCACCTTTGCCCCTCAGCAGTTTCAGCTCCCTAAACACTGAAAAATTTCCTATCAGTTCCAGCCTGGCAAAGACAGAGTGCTGTCACATTGCTCTTGTTACTCAGTTTGGGACTGTAACTATAATTTGATATTTTATAGTGTCATAAATAGATTTATTTGGTCTTCATGCCAGGAAGGAGTTTCTTTATTGTCATATTTGCAACTCTTAACTTGCAGCAAATACTGAAAAATATAATTCCATATATCACTGGGATTGTTAATAACAGAAACTTTCATTTCTAATTTAAGGGACTACAATCATACTGTCAGCTATCTTTAAAAGTTTTACATTGTGGAAAAATGTCAAAACTATTACAAGTGACAGGAATTATAGAGTAAGGCACTCACCTCACCAAAGGGTACAAATACAGTTACATCCATAAAGGACAAGGCCGTAGGCACGATGTAAGCTCTTCCATTCAATGACACAAAAAATTACCTGATTTCCTACAAAACTTTATTTCCTTTAACTCAAAACTTTGGAGGTTTTTTTCCAGTAAAAAAATCAAATGCAGCAGTTACATTCTCTTTAATGAGTAGAAGCTTAAGAAAAATGTTACATGCACAGTTAAGCACAGATACTCTAAGAAAATAATCCATAGTTCAGGATGAAAGCAAGAACATTCTTTCAAATGCACATTTTCTTTAGTAGGCTATAGATTGTTGTCTTGACTGCCCTTCATATATGGTAATCAAGATAGATGTTGGAGATGTTACAAGAAAGAACAGTAAACACCAAAGAAAGTAACCTAGATAAATCTTCAGCATAAATAAACCTCAGTTGGTAGGGAGCCAAACAGAGTAATCAGCAAGCGACCTGCGTTAAATTAGGTCATACCCTCTCTCTTCTGTCATGAAAACAACTACTGTGAAAGACCTTTAATGTATTTAAAATCCCAGTGGATTTATTGACAGTACCTTTGTCTGGACCATGCCTGGTCTCTGGTCCCTCAAGTGCTCCAGGGTAGCAGCAATATCAATCTCTTTAGCACCTGCAACAAACCACAAATTGGGCTGAGTTCAGAGCACAAGATAATCCATGCTGCATCTGTCAATCTCTTGCTATCAGGTTCCCTTTGGGCTAACAGTCCAATTGAAAATTATTACATCCATCTCTCAGCAGATTTGGCAGGCAGCTGCAATTTTTGTGTTCATATAGAAAAATAAGAGGTTGGGGCACCTTTTACTAACATTAATTTAAGAGAAGCCTGAGAAAAACAAATTCTTAAAAATGTCTCTGCCCCTAGAGCAGAATATATTTTGCGGAACCTAAGGGTCTGTCATGGCAATGCTACTGAGTGTCCCTTTGTCACTTCTAAGAGTATGCACTGAATTAAAGGCCTGAACCACACAAAGACTTATGCGTTAAAAACAAGGTTTAGGTGACCTTTTGTCACTTGCAGTTGAGATCCAGGAAACCTATCTATGGCTCCCTAGTTCAGGACCTGCCAGACCATCCATCCTTCTGTGTGATCCCTGTTTCTATGATTGATCTATGGCATTTTCCTTAGGTTATACTTTGGGAGTCTGGACACAGCTGCTGTGTAAAGGCCAGCAGCACCAGGACACAGAAAACAGGCACAGACAGCCTAACTGCTGTGGGACTGGCTCCCCTCCTCCGTGCACATGGAGGTGCTTTCTTACAGGACATGATCCATAGAGATCAAAGCAACTCCTTGTGCCTTTCCCTTTCTTGTAATACGCAAAGATTAGAGAACTGAAGGGGGCAGGGAGATGCTGATTTCCTCCTCAATTTCCCCCAGTGTAAGATATTTCATGACCACCCTCCTCATTTTCCTTAAGTGCCTAATCTGATAATGTTTATTGAAGGGATTGAGGGGAAATAGGGATTTTGGTCCTTCCTGTATGAGCTCCAAGAGTAGAAGCCTGGCTGGAAATCCTTTGAGCTGAAAAGCTCAGCTACAGAATTTGGCTCTCTTGCATCTGTTCCCTTCTGCATCTCGCAAGAACATCTCACAGTGTTAAAGCATCAGGCAGATGGGCAGGGGGTCATCCTAGCCCAAATGTAACTATCTCATCTCTGCTCCACTGTCCCTGCTGCCCTGATAGGCCGTGCATTCTCCTAGGGCAGATGTGGGTTATAGCTTCAGAAACTCAGAAAGGTGCTGCCCTCAGGTCCCTCCTCTTCTGTACATTCACTTTCCTCATGAGACGGTCTATTAAGGGCAGGGATTTGCTACAGTTCTGAAATCTGCTCTATTTTAAAGGATACTCAGTGGTATGCTCTGAAGAAGGCTGTGGGCCTTTGATACGCAATTTGACAACCATTTCTCATTGCCTGGCCCAGACTGTGCCAATTTGGGACTTCTTTTAATATTTCAAATATCCCCATAAGGGTTTCAGCAGCCAACTTGTGGGCCATGGACCTAAAGCATTGCTGCTGCAATAGCTAACTTGTACACATCTAGAAACATTCTTGTTTAGTCCCCAGAACTTGGATTTTTTAAAATTGGACCCAATGCTTATCACTCTTCCTGCAACTCTGGCCATTTAAGGTCTTGTCTAGCTGTAATTAGGTTCATGTCAATGTAAACATCATGCACCTCCTCATTTACCCAACTCAACTTTACAGTTCAGCACCACCTTTTAAAAAATGCAGAAAAGCAACTAATAGTGAATGATTTAATTTGGTTTCCCTGATAAAAGATATAAAAAGATATTTAAAAATAACATCAGCTCTACAAGAATAATTGACTTGCAATATGTTCTTCACATCAATGAAAATATGTTTTTCAGCTGTATCAGAAATGGAATGAATTCAATTCAGTAAATATAAGAGTGACAACTTGGAAATGTTTTCTGACAGATAGTTTTGCTAATTACCATGGGTTGGGGCACTGTATGATTTTGCTCTCCCTGCCCACGGCCCCTGCTGTCCCAGGATTTACATGGATGGGCTTTGAAAAAAAATAAGTTAAATTTTAAAATCAACCCCTCCCAAAATCTCACAACAGAGCAAAGCAATACATACTTACATGCACTGTAAAATCCAAAAACAGTGATGGTAATTACACCTTAAATCTGTTGCAGGTTTTGCAGTGGCAATTCCTCTGGAAAGTATCAGTAAAGGCTCACTCTTTGCAAACCCTATCACTGGTGTAACACAGGTGCTCATTTCTGTGTTTACTCTCACACATACATGTGCAATTAGGTGGGATTTTCCTGTTTCACCACGGATGTCTATGGGAGCGGAGCTGAGTAAGTACTGCACACGCTTTACAGCCTTACTTGTAGCCTCATTTGATTACCAGGAAATAAATTGTCCCAGTAGCATTTTAGCTCAACATAAGGGGAACTCTGTCTTTCAGAAACTAAGATATGAGAAAAATTTAAGACACTGTCATCCATGGAGGAGGTTAACCACAGTCCTGAGCTGTCCTCTGAAGTGTGTGCTGAGAGGATGAACCCGGAGATCGTCCCACTGGAGCTGGCAGGCTGAAGTGCCACATGGACTTACCCATGGCTGTGGATATATGTGTCCAACAACCAGTGAGGGATGATCTTTATTTGAAAATACTCTAGCCTCAGGACAAAAAGGGAAAAGGTTCATGACAAGACCTAATAGCACTTCTTAATTGCCCAACAGGCTTCTGAGCTTACCTTTGAAAGGGTTAATTTGTCCATTTCTGTGACGCAGCTTGCAGCAGTTACTAGTGAACTGATGCTTGCTTTTTTGTCATCATTAAGGGAATGACATGACTAATAGTATGAACAACACTTGATTAAAAATCCTGATTTAGCAAAACATCAAAGCATATGCTTGCACTGGAACATAAGAACAGTCCTAGTGGGCTGGTGTGCTTAATGGGAAGCTTGTTCTGAAGTGTTTTGTCAGTAAAGTCCCCGAAACATCAGCTTTTACTGACTAGTGTCACCCAACTCATGACTTGTGATCAGCAGGTCACGCAAAAGCATTTCTGACATCCTTGGCCATAGGAAACGGAGAGCAAAGTATGATTTTGCCCAAATTAAGTGTCTTGCTGAGATACCAGAGGGTTAGAGACAATCCAAAGCAGAGACATGGAGTGGTTTGCTATCCCCTTTTTCCCACCTCTGAATGCCCTGGATATCATGGCAATGGGAACTACCTAAGTACTTAGAGAGACTGATCAATAAAACTTAGGGCTGCAAAGACAAGATGCTGTTTTGAAAGAAAAATATCTTGGAACAACAAAACTCACAGGAAAAGAGATGAAATCAATGGCATGGGATAAAGCCAGCATGACTTATTTTCTCTCTACATGAGTAAACCTCTCTTCCTCCTCTGCATCTACACATTCTGCATCTATTCCCTTATTGTGGCTAAAACAAACGTGCTTAAATATATATTGCTAGTCCTCTATTAAATCTCATTTTGTGATGAGGGCTTTATTTCTATTCAAGCTAGACTGCTGTTACATTATGTAAATTCAGCTCACTTCCACTGACGTGGCAATAGTCTGTAGGAAGTTTTCCGGTGACAGAAACAGACAAAGGAAGAGATTTTCAAGGCGCAAAGGGAGGCCTGAACTCAACCTGCCTTCACAGGTGAGAGGAGCTCAATGTTTAAGTGCAGTGTGAGCTTTCAGCTCTCTTTGGAATTATTTTGCTGAAATCTGACACAAATTCAGCACCTTCTTTGCCACGCTGAGGCTTTCTCTTTAATCTGAGAGTACAGCAGTGCGGCATAATATTCTATAGTACCCAGTAACAGTTTATTTATGCTTTTGAGCCATTTCAGGTGACAAAAAATACAGCATAATGCTGTATTGTACATCGCATTGGGAGAGAGGGATATTGCATCTAAGGACATTGGGGTCAAGTCATGCTCTTACTGAGATGGCTGCAAAACATCCACACACTGCTAAGGCATTTTAAACATTGCTTATCTGGAAAGCCCACATACAAACTACATTTGATGCAGTGGTTTAGAATAAAAGCTGGAAGAACTCTGATTCCAAGGATATCCCATTACTGAAAGTGTTTTTCTCAGGCTACTAAATTATGAAGTACAGTAATAGATGTAGATGTCAATTTCTTGTCATACAACAAATAATCTAGAGAAAGGGTTAAAAATACTAGGTTGAAGACCACTGACATTTGGAAAAGAGAACACAAAATATGTCAAAAAGGCAATATTTTCTGTCTTTTCTCCCCACCAGTACATATCAGTCTGCTTAACAGTGCTACTGGTTTCAGAAACTAAAGAGAGGGATAAAAGAAGCAGCATTTAAACAATAAAGAACTGCCTTTTCACATTTTGACTGTATTTTACTCTGCAGGGAATAAATTTGGTTTGTCCTTGTGACAGGTTTTTTTCACAATGGATTTCGTTGCTTGTTCTATTTGAATGTACAAATGTAACTTAGTGTGAGACTGATCTAATACTGTACCAGCAGAATTGTGAAAAATGACTGTGGAATGTGCTTTTTTCTTGCAGTAATTCTTTGTGATACTACCAGCCTTCCCCTGCCCTTAGCATCTCAGTGAGCTAGCTGAGTAACTACCTCGGAAAGCATTTCCACACCAGTGCAAGCCAGATTTTAACTTCAGTAATTAACTATCATCTTCCTAAAGGCTTGAAGCATTCACAGTGAGTGCACAACAACCCACATCAGGAACATTAGCTGGATAAACTAAAAGAAAACAAGAGAAGATGCAAGCTGAATGATATTTTGCCCCCAAGGAGAGAAGCAGTTTCTGAAGTTTAGGGTCATATCCTTTGCAACCCTTTCTCTCCCTGCAGGCATGAATGCAGGATGCACGCTGGCACTTAACAGCTGGTGCTCCTGATTAGCAGATCTCAAGGGGTTAAAGTGTTTGTCCTTAGATATTCGCCCAAGTGGAGTATCCAGCATGTCATAAAAACATGGGTAAAAGTTAAGTTGCCTTTTTCTCCTGCAATAAATAATGACCTGGCCTAATTCTGCTGCGATAGGCTCCGTGAGCTGACCGGCAGCTTGCAGTGTTTAAAATCACAGTGAATTACCTAATGCTAGTTTTATGCCCTAAACATGGCAGGGGACCTATTCTGCAAAGCACAAGTCACACAAGAAACCCCCTGTGGAGGCTCAACCATTCCACATGGTAGCAGTATTGCTGTCACCGTGATGGCACAGGAATATGACAAAGTTTGTTGAGAGGGGTAACATCTTTAAATGTATCAGCTGAGAAGGAAAAATTAAGGCATATCATTAAACAGGGTTTTTCATATTCAGCAAACTACAGAGCTTGTGGACATGAAAAGGTGCTGGGTTGTTAGGTTTTTTTGGTTTGTTTTTTTTTTTCATTTATAAGAACAATCAGCATTTGTTATATAAATGCATGAAAATTTTGGCTTAATTAAGATAATCTTTGAGATTTTTCTCTAGTAGACTTGAACATACACTGAAAGCAAAGTCAAAAGTCCTATTTTATTCAGTACTAATGAAAAGTCCAGCGTAGATTCTGTGAAACTGATAGAATTTTATATTAAAGCTCTATCTTAAAAGGAATATTTTAGATTCTAGATGCTCTGAATTTTCTGTGTATTTATAAAAATAAAATGATGCTTAAATACTTCATCAAAGCAGTTATTTGTGGGGGGTTTCTTTTTAAATAACTCAAACTGAAGAGTTTTCTTTGTGAATGTTTCACAAATACATTTCACTCATAAATATTAAATTAAAAAGGATTTTTCTAGTTGGGAACAACTTTCAGATCTACCAGCATATATGCTCAAAAAGATATGACTATAACTCTGTAGAATGGCTATAAATCTGTTAGCGTGAGTTCTAAAGGATGGCTTGGTCATTAGGGGGCTACATTTAGACAGATTTCAATTCACTTCCAGACTGAGACTGACTCCCTGCACCACTCTGGCCAAATCATTAAATTCACCCTATGTTTCACACCATCGTTTATAAAACGAACCATTTTTTCCCTACCTAAGGAGTTGTTATGAAAGCAAGTCCATTAATGATTACAAGGCACTTGGACACTAGAGAGGTGAGGATCTAGACAGATAGTCTATTTTTTTTTTCCTGATACCCTTTGCACATTTTCAGCCCTCTTTTTGTTCCCCTTGATCATAAAGTGATCACAAAGTTGAATATATGATGTAGGAGTCGTGCTGGGCATTTGTAAAGGGGATGTTATTAGCACTTTTACCACTTCTCCTTAAGAAAATGATGATGATCTGTGTGGGAATAAGCATTTATTCCAACAGAAAAAAAAATGGAGTACTAAGGAGAATACAGAAATGACCCGTCAAGTGCCTTTCTTTTTGTAGCAGTAAGTATTCGGCTTCATTCTAGTCAGGTATTACCTGCTTAATGCATCTTTTTATATTTACTATATTGTATAGATTTTGAATTAGGCCTTGAAGGGCAAAGGGACTTGTTAGGTCAGATTAAAAACTGGCTTGTTAGAATCTTGAAGGAAGAGTCACTAATACAGTCCTTCACACTTCTGCTGCTAGAAGCTGAAAAAGATCCACTTATTAATATTTTCAGGATGCTGCTGCTCAGCAGCTTCAGCCTCAGATTACACACAGCTCGGTACTCGCAGGCAGTCGGGAGCACAGTGGAATATTCATGTGCAATATTGTGAAATAGCAAAAATACACTTGAGAAAAAAATAAGCGGGAAAATACAGTGTTAGTGAGGACACTCAGCTGCCTCATCACAGTGTGTCTGTATTTAGGAAGAATATAAGTGCTTTTCATGTTTGGGTGATGACTGCATGACTCATGCCGAAAAGTGATGCATCATGGCCAAAGCACACTTGTGCACAGCAGATTTGTGCTGCCTTTCTTCCCTCCCTGTGTGAAGATTCTGACAAAAAGGCTTTCTTGGGTTTAACACAGCATCTTCTGTCCCTTTTCTGCATTCAGCTTTGCCATAGGAAGGAGGTAGGCAGTGAACTATGGAGGCCCAAGGACAGACAGTAACCAGCTCCATGTCTGTCAGGAGCCTGATACACAAACATACCCATCTATGCTTCTGTCTGCAACAGCGTATAGGAAGAGAAGCGGGCTCTCTGGGGAGTTAGAAGGGTAAATCAGCACTCATGGACTATTACACTGTCACAGCTATGCTGTTTCCAATGTTGAATGTGGCTGGACATGGCGCAGATATGCTATGGATTTGCAGTGCTCCTAAAGCCCTGGATGCCTCCAGCTTCCCACTGACAACTTCTAAAGGATGGCTCATGTAGTTGCTCCAGCAAGTGTTTGCCCCATTGAGTACTTAATGTTGCAGCAAAACATTTAATCACACCATATGAGGGGCAAACTCAATCTGATTAAAGAGAAAAGGGTCATAACTAGGGGGAGTGTAACACCACTTCTTCACTGACCATTAGTTTTAATGGCAAACCGGTAATATTTACTAACTAGCTTAGTCTCAAAGGCCCAACCTCATCTCATCTACTCCAGCCATCCTTGAAGTTCGAATTGGAGCTAGTCATCTCCTCTCCCAACAGCTAAGAGAGAGAGGGTAAGCTCTGATGGCAATTCATTTGCCTGAGAATTATCCTCCAGAGGTGTGTGTCGTTCTCGTTGATGACTGAGGAGACCTAGACAACTAGGTTAGGTGAGATGCTTAAAACAAGATGTTTTATATGGCTAAAGTTAGCCAGAATGAACCTGGGTCAAAAAGAGCAGAGTTTCTGTTCTGCACTTTCGGGTTCACAAATGCTAGAATCTGCCATATCTAATGGTGTTTGAGGTCTGTGTTTTGTGTCTGTAGCATTCCCCATTTCCCTCACCTCCTCATTTGGTGATTTTGGGGGAAATGACAGAAGAAAAGCAACATGGAACCACAATGAAGAGATAAACCAGTTGCAATACAGTGTAGTGAAGGCCATGGAAGTGAAAAAATTGTTGTATGAGTAACTGCTGTTTACACAGTGCTCTGTTGCAAAGAAACAAGAGTATTTTCTTCCTTCAGCTTGTATTATTTAAGTGTCCACTAAATAAAAACACTTGCAAATATTAGAGATAAAAAAGGGAGCTGACCACCAGCTATAAACTAGAAAAATAAAAGCCATTTTCATTTGTAGTTATCCAGTTGTCTGTTGTCGTAACTGCTGGAATTCTGCTGTTGGCCAGAAGGATCATTTGATGCTTTTCATGGAAAGAGAAAAGCGTCAGCAAAAATCTAGTGAGGGGCACTCTTTTAAAGATAACCATAAAGATAAAATGTATTCGGGCTGGCATTTTTGCAAAAAGCTTATTCTCTCTCTGAGATAAACAAAATCCATGTGCGCGCGCGCGTGTGTGTGTGTGTGTGTGTGTAATTAGGGATGGACCCATCATATACCTGAATCAGTGAACTGTCTCTAATTTCAGATGAAATACATACATACTTCTATACACCTAACAACAAACTAAACGAAATTTCACTACCTTAATTAAAAAAAACCCAAAAGCCAAAACAACTTCAACAAAAGAACCTAATGGGTAAGGCAAGCATGTAAGTGAAGAAGGGAGTACTTAAAGTAATAAAAGCAAAGTAATTAAAATTATTGTGGCAGTCATACACACAGAGCATACATTACACAATGTGTTATTGTTTACACATTTTATATTAATACTGAAGACTGCATTTTATAAATGCATAAATGTGATATGGCTTTGTCAGTACACAATCCAAAGTGACACTGAAGATGGAACAACTGGGAACAGTCTAATATTTTAAAAAATGCTCGAGGAAAATAATGCTTCTAAGCTTCACACTGATTTTAACAGTCTTGCCAGGATAAAATTCACTGCTGACATGTCAGCTTTTAAGCTAATATCTTTTGTCAATGCAGAAAAAACATGCAGAAACCACTCACTGTAACTGAATGCAAATAGATGCTAATTTGAGGACCAATCCTTCCTCAATTCAACTGTGCATGAGAATTGTCACATCACATTCTGTACCATATAGGAATTGTTTCTCTTTTACACCTAGATTTCCTCCACCCTCCCCAAAAGTTAAAAGTAAAATGAGTATGTTCAAATTGCTGCATACAAGAAAGGAAGTTTATGAGTTGTATTTCATATGAGGTAAGATATCCCATAATCACCTGTGGTCACACTAGAAAATTCCAGTGCACACATGTAAATTCAACTAACACATGCATGTGTAGACACATATGCACACATACAAGGCACATAGTAGCAAGAATTGTGAGTGCTACTGCCTGCTTACAGGTGCTCCCCAGGATCAGCTCCCATAGACTTTTACACCAATTCCTTCTTTTAGTATCTCTTCTAGAAGCTATCGTAAGTTACCTGAGAGGCAGTCAAACTCCACGTGCTGAATCAAACATGAACAAAGCTTAGATGCTTCTTGCAAAAATTATACTTCTGAAAACACGCCTCACTTGGCCTTAAAAAAATCTTAGAGTCCCCTTTGGAAAATATGAATTTTCTTTCCAGGGGACACAGAAGTAGCTCGCCCACATGAAACTATTAAATTGTAAGAACTACGTTTTACATTACTTTCATTTCACGTTGCACGTAGGTGGTAATGCTTTCACAAGACAGTACATGGAGTGACCTGAATAAAAGATACAACTATTATGGATTCATTCTTTAACAGAGTTTATCCTTAAAAGTGACTAAACTTGGTCCAGCCACAGAAGTTGTGGAATAACTACACTTTAGTTAGGCAATACACACTGTACCCTTTACAGCCAGAATATACCATCCAGTCAATGGAACACTTCTCTGCTGCATAAGATTAGCTACCAAAAAAGTAATAGCCCTTCACTCTGCATATAAATCTCCTTTTCCAAACATTTGCCCAGCTGCTTCCCAAAATGGTAGCACAGTATTTTTATGACCAGCTTTTTCACTTTTCCATATTCTAACCTACCCACTGTGTGAAAAAATGCTGCCCAAATTCCTTATCTGCTTGTCTCCTCCTTAGTTTCAGTCAATGACCTCTTGTTTTCAAATTAGTCACTATCTCAAGCTGCTTACTGACATCAATACGTTTCTTTCAGGGTCTTCTGACGCTCTATGGGGACCCCCCTTCGTGCTCCCTTTCCCAAGGAATAGCCCATGTCTGATCAGTCTTTCATCACAATTCATTTGCCCCAAACCCTGGATAATTAGGATTGCTTTTTACCATACTTTCCTACTTCCAATTTTTTTCCAATAAAATCCTCAGAACAGCAAATAACTCAAGAAATATGTCTCTTTAAGGGGAATCCCTGACCACCAAACCATATTAAAAAAAGAAAAAAGACAAATTCGTAAATAACTTGTTCACTTTTTGTTTGAAATCTCTATATGCCATAAAGGAAAGGATCTAAAAATGCAGGCCATACAACATACACAAGAAAATATCAACCAACAACACCTTCACCGTCGTCACTAACTCATTTCACAACAGAAGCTTGTAGAACATGCTACATTTTAATCTTCCTTTTATGAACTATTAATCAATTAGTCTGTACAGTCAATAACATGCCAAAAGCTTTCATGCATTTTTCAAAGGAAATAAACACTGTTTCAAATAGCTTTTTCTAAATAGTGAGAGTTTGCTGAGCATCTCAGGCTGGACTGTAAAACACTATCCTATACATTCCCTATATACACTTCTGCATGTAGCTGGGGGCCCAGCTCTCATTGTGATTAATTATCTGCTGGGAAAGACTGCAAGAATGAGCACTATTTGCCTAATTGTGTTTCCAGGGTAACTCATTACATAAAAGTTACAATACATAAATGCAGTTCATTTGAAAAAACAGCCTTACAACACATGATATGTTTACATGGACACTAGGAACTTAGGAAATTGAAACAGCAGCATTCCAGATTTACATGGTTGGAATTATTGCTACAGAGAAATGAGGCAGTCTTGGGGGTGGCACAATAGTACACAAAGCAAATCCCATTTTTTTGCCTCTATTGGCTTGAGTCTTTCTTAATGTGTTCCTAGAGAAAATAATCTGTCTCATCCAAATCTCAAAGACTAGCAATGTGATTAATTCAAACTTAGAACATGAAAACAATTAGCCTGGATTTTTCTGTTGTAAATTTTTCTCCAGAATATCACCTATTTCTAATCCTGCTTTTTGTCCTCTAAGCATTAGATACCTATAAAAAAAAGTAATCTCTCTTTTACACCATATATTCTTTAAACCACTGCATGACATGTAGTATGTTAAATTTTATTTTCATGGGAGAAGCTGAATCCTGGGCTGAAAAAATATTCCCTCATTCACCAAAAGCATGTCAGAAATAGTCAGCTCTAGACTTGTATCAGCACAACTGAACAATAGAATTTTCTCAGACTTTGCATAAGGACTCAAAAATAAGCAGATTGAATCCATTTTAACACGAGTATGGGCAAGCATTTCCTTTCATAAAATCCTTTCAGAGAGGAGCTAACCCCACAACTTCATTATGATTGTTAAATCCACAGAGCAGATAAGCAAAACCTCAGCAAGGGTTCAGATTAGCCCAAATCATTTGATCACGATGAGTCAGAAGGCGAATTAAGGAATCTTTTGTTTTGCCTTAAAATGTCACGGTATAAACTGCATCTGCTCAGGAGCTGACTCACAAGACCCTCAGACAATAGGGTAGCAGGGGCAAGGAAAGGACTCGGGGAGATAACCTCCACAGCCAGCCCAGGCCAGAGCGTGTGTGCTCATCAATTATAATCCAGGCTTTTGAACGCAAGAGAATAAACCATTGGTTCGGCTTTGCTAAATCGAATCTTTTTGCTGGGTTTTAGAATTTGGAAATCAATACTTTAAAAGGATTTTAAAATTCATATTCGCCTTTCCTTTGACTCATCTCGTTCCAGCTAGTTCAAACACAAGAAAATGGATGGTCAGCAAACCCTAAGCAGCTGCTGGCTGGATTAATATCTAAAAATCAAACTATTATCTGCACTATCCAAGCCTCTCAGTTCAGAAAAATGAAAGTGGGAAGACTCATAATCTCATTTTTTTTCTCTTTTTCCTTTTTTCTTTTCTTCTTTCTTTCCTTTTTTTTTTTTTTTTGGGGTGCCAGAAACACTCAATAAAAATGTCTTGCAATAATATCACACTTTTAGTCACTACAATAAGCCTGCGGGAAAGACATGAAATGAGAAAATTCTCAACTTTTCTCTAGATCACACGAAAAGAAAAAAACCTGATCAGCTCAGAGTTACTGTGAGTTTGGGGTGAGGAAGGAATATCAAGCAGACTAAATCTAAATCAGCTTATCTTCCCTAGTAACAAAGGATAAAACTTGTAAATACATCAAGAATGTTGAAATTCTCAGCAGAAATCAGCCTCTGAAAAACAGTCTTTATCAAAAATCTGGCAAGCATTCTTATCTACAGAAACAATCCATTATCATTTTTTGTATTTATTTAAATCACGAAAGCACACATGGGTTGAACTAAATCACTTTTCAGCTTCTAACTCAAAACTAAAGCTTGTCCTAAACTGTCTGTCATGGAAATGAGAGGTGACTTGGTAACTGTCTTAAAATTGCAACCATGTACAAGTAGCTATCATAGTTAAATAGATACATAGTTAACATGTGTTAAATAGTATTTAAATATGTTACTGCAAGGTCAGATTCAGCACTGTTTAGTGTTTGTTATTACTTTGATGGGTATAGGATCAGAGTCTTGGAACTACTCTGCATATCACACAATCATAGAACACCAGCTTGGAGTGGGGGACCTCAAGGATCAACTGGTCCAAACTTTTTAGGCAACAGCATATGAACCTAGGAAGGTTAAAATTATAGTAACAACCTACATGAGAAATATCAACATTAATTATTGGCACAGCTAAACAGAAGCATATGCTTTGCACTTAAAACTTCCTGCTGACATGACACAGGAATGATAGCCTTGGACAGACCTCACTGCTCTCTGACTGTTCCAGTGTCTAAGAACATTATTTACTGCAGCTTTTGAAGTCAGTGCACAGACGCAGTCATTGCATTTACCACACTGAGGAAAGCGAAATTCAGTAAGAACCTGCCCCCACAGGAAATCATCCCAGTGCTCCCGCAAGCTCCTGCATGTCCTCTCACCAGCCCAATACCCCCCAAATACACCATGGGGGCACGTCTGCCTTCGGTACCAACTTTGACTCTCCTGCAAGAGCCCTAAACCAAGATGCTTTGCTTTTCAAAAATTTAAATCCTTAAAATTCCCTTCCTCAAAGGGGTTGGGGCTGTCAAACTGGCGTGGCAGATGTCAAGCACAAAATCCTCTCCAACTTGAATTCTTTTCCCCTGCTTTAGGCTTTAGGAACAGGTCCCGTGCTGGTGGTTTTCAGCATCTAAAGTAATATGGAGGATGGCAACAGGCAAGGTAGTAGAAGATATGAATTTATGTGTTTAACAGAGTGTTAGCACTAATTCAATGAGCAGTAGAAGAAATTGCAAATGACAAAGGCATTTACAGTTAACTGTCTAGGAGAATGCAGGGAAGTAAATCATTACATGAAAAAGGAGCTCCTTTTCCCAACCTACCCTATTAAAGACCCCACTAAAGAGCCAAGGCATTTATTGATTGCTTTCAACTTTCCCACTGAAACTAAGTACTCCTCTATTTACTTTGATTTAAAAATGCATTATTGTCTACTTTCTAATAAACCAGACAGTGGAACAAGAAACTCAAATTATTCTAAGTTTATTCTTAAAACGTCTATGGGTTTTTTTGGTTGGTGGTGGTTTGTTGGGGTTTTTTTGGTTTTTTTTTTGGCTCTTTTTTTTTTTTTTTTTTTTTGAAAGACTGAAGGCCTTAATCCTTAAAAGCCTTTTTGAAAGAAGGGTTCCTCAACGCTGGCCCTGCAGCTGGGCCCAGATTGAAAGTGCACTTACATTTTTATGTTCAGCGCTGAAGGACTCTGAAGTTAGCCCCTCGCACTGCACATAAAAGCTTTGGAAAGGGCATTCTTTGCCACTCGTGCAATTCATTCTCTAAGAAAAGGAAATGGAAAGAAAGATTTCATGTCCAGGGCTTCAGGCCTTTGATCATTTGATGAACATTGGATCCTCAACCTGGGCCTCCAGCTTCTCAGGCCAGACAAAGCCGGCCCCGGCCGCACAGGCTGGTCCGCGGCTCCCGCCCGAACAAAACCTTTGGCGGCCGCACAGTGTGACAGCCTGGGAAAGGCCCACCTCAGCAGGGCTGAGATGCCCGCTCTGCCCTTTGATCTTTCATTTAAACTCCAGCCAAAGCACCAGGTCAGGGGATTTCGCGCCGCACACCCCCACGGGCAGAGGGGAGCAGGTCAAGAACAAAATGGGGGTGAGCGATCTCCGAAAAGCCCTGTGACGCCTTTCTCTGGCCAGTTTCACATGACTTGTCTGGCATTGTGAAGCGCTAAGCCCACACTTAAAATGGAATTTGACATTACATGGTACAATGGAGTCAATAAATGCCATTCTTCAGTGCTTTTACAACAAAGTCAACCCTCCCTTAAGTGGCTGAAAGCCCCGAGCTAGAAAATACTTCTCATTTACTTCTTTCTGCCAATAAATTGCATATACTTTAAATCTAGTTTTCATTATGGCTTCTTGCTGCCGATGACAGAAATGAGCTGAACAAACACTTAACAAAGGTCTACATTAATTTTTTGATGTACCATTGCTTCTATTTTTAAAGTCTAGGTTGTCACGTGGCACGTAATAAGCATTGGAAATATCTCCATATTCCTTCACAGACCAAAAACCTATTTTCCAACGAGCATGAAAAACTAATCTCATCCCACTGAAAAATTTATTTTCAGTACAGTGCAAAGGAGAAGGGAAACATACAACTTCTTTTAGCATCAGCAGCAAGTTCCACATGATGCTCGCAGGCAGAAAATTCAGTCCATGTTTGAGAAGGCATGTTAACAGAATCTGGAGAGAAAAAAAATGCTAAAATCTTCTTTCTAAAGGGACAGGATGCCACCGTGTCCCAGAGGACTGGAATATTCAGGATGCAACAGCAGATGACTGCCAAGCATGGAGCGTATTTTTAAACAATATATGAAAATATATCTGTGTTAGAAGACTTTAAACAACAATTGTAAAGTGATTAGAATTAAAAGAACTAAATATTATTGTTTCTCTATAGAAATTAATATGCTTTTACAACTATTTCTTTTTCATTAAATACAGAGATGTGCATAATGGCTGACAAAGGTGGCTTAAGAACTCAGGTTAAGAATCAATAAAGGCAAATCACTATTTTTTGTTTATTTTGTCAGGTTTACATACCCACTTTCACCCGTCTTCCTTCTGAAGACAGTATCAGTACAAAAATTTCTTTAGCTCTATCAAAAATTCTTTCAGGTTACCTCAAATACTTCCTACCACAAACCATTTACTATTCAAGAAAACATAAAGGAATGGTCCCAATCTCTAGAGATCTATAGATTTCAGTATAAACAAACAAGACTTTATGCTTATGTTGACAGATGATTTCCCACTTCATAAAATCACATACCACAGATAAGGCCACTAAGAAACAGAGAAGTTAAATACATGGTTCAATATCAAACAGCGCCAGAACCGGGAACGGAGCATTCACTCATTTATTTTCAGTTCTCTGTCCCGTTCACTACAGTCTTTTTCCTCCTAATTTGTGCAGCACCAGCACTTCTGGGCGCTTTGGTGGCAAGTGGGCAGCTACAAAAATCAAAGTAATTGCACCTGACCGTCGTGGCTGGGTAAGGGACGGGGGACTGGGCAACAGTCATGGCCACGACCTAACTCAGGCAACCACCAAACCAGGACTGCACAGCCCCGAGGCTTCTACTTCTAAAACCAAGTAATACTATTTTAAATGCTAAATTTTAAGATTCAAAGTATTTGCGTTAGGGTTTGCTGTTTGAAATTGTTATGAGAATAAGACCATAGAACATTCAGGAAAGAGTACAATTTGCCTCTAATTTATTCTCAGATTTTCTGTGAATATTGCTCCCCCACTGTTGCCATGGCAACGCAAGCACATTTTTCAGCACCAAGGAAGTAAAAAGCCTTTCGATTCTCACCTTTGGCCATTTTATTGAGAACCATGTCAATTAGAATGTAGGTTCCACTTCTTCCTGCACCATCGCTGCCAACAGAAAAGGGAAAAGAAAAAATAAAGCCTATCAGTGTGCATCTAGACTCAACATGAAGGTATCTGCCCTTAATGTTATGCTGTTACACATGGGGGAGAGGAAAGAATGAGGGGTTAAGGTGGGGTATACCGAGACAGGAGAGAAAGTTTGAACTGAATTAACACAGGCTGGTTGTGCAAGATTAACCACTAGTCTGCATGGAGAACAGGCCTTTGCTTTGATTTTTTTTTAAGCCAAGTTGTGTTTATGCAAGAAAAACATTTTAAACAATGGTGGAAAAGTCACTAACCCTAAACCAGGATACCATTTCTGTTCAAAAAGTGTACATATATTGACCTTATAGTCAGTTATATATGTGATCAAGAGTCACAGAATAAGTTAGACTAGAATATTATCCAGAACAGTCAAAAATGCTTCAGATTGCATTTGAACACACTGGTCAGAGGGAATGCAGAGACCTGTTCAATAAACAAAATATTTGATTACTGAGGAACTGCAATCTTTCTTCGTTACCCATCATGACTGGTTTGTTTTTGATTTTTACCTTTTCCTTTAACTCTTCCTTAGTTCAACAACCAGAACAAAGATTATCATGTAATTCCTAAGAAACAGCTTTAACTTCTGTGTATCAGTAGCCCTTCCTCAGAGATGTGAGACCAAGCCTCGAGAGGGGGAAAGCTCCCTAATCTGAATGCAGCTTGTGTCCCTTTCAGAGAGCAATGTGTAATTGCCAGCGTGATGCTCTTTTAGAGCTGCTGTTAGCAAACATAATTAAGACTTTAAGCAAAAGCTTTTTTTCTTTCCCTCCCCAAAATTTTTACAAAGGTGCATGTGTGACCAATTAGACTGGTACGTAGTTTTATTAATTAAGCCATTATTTTTATTGATAGCTCAATTTGTGTACAAGAATTAACGAAAGAAAAAAGAATAGAACAGCATGAAGTGCGTTATTGCATTCTGTTTACAGGCAGGCTATGAAACAATTTTTGTTAAGTCTCTGTAGACAGAGCTTTTTTTCCTTCAGTTACTAGATTGCTGTTTAGAGAAAAGGAGGTAATAAGTGGTGTTTTTTCTTCTCTGTCTACAAAGGGAACAAAGACACAATCTTATTACTTAAGCTGAACAATGAGAGACAAGGCAGCGATCAGGTCCAATAAAAACAAAAACTGATGAGCTGATGGTAGATACTTCCATCCATAATAGTAAGGAAAGAATGAGAAACTTCAAAGCTCTTCATTCTGCATCAGATGTTTATTATCTCAGGTTTCCTAAAGGCAATGCAAACAAGCCTCCTCTGGAGCATTCACCTCTGCTGAGGTCTCTTTGCATCCAGTGGAAGGTGACTGAGCTGAGGCAGGCGAGAAACATGCCCCTCTCTCCTCACTCCCACCCAAAGTGGAGTGCCACATGGCAAACATCCTGTCTCTTAGCAGGATGATAATGTATATAATCTTCATTATCTACAAGGATATTTTCAATAAATAAGTGCAAAATTCTCCTTATAACTCAGAACCTCCAGTGGCAAAACCCACCATTAACATTATTATGGTAAATTTTTCCATCGGCCTGCCTGACAGACTTTGTGTGCATCTACCAGATTGTCAGGCCTTAAAATAACCTGTCCTTAAAGGATTACCCAGACAGGTTTCCACTCCCTGACATTGCCCTCTTACCAAGATCTCTGAAAGCAAGCAAAGAAGAAATAAAACATAATTGAGTGTTAACAAAATAAGACTAAACTGGGAGGGAAAGCAAAAAATCTCTGTAATTTTGAAGGTGTACGAAACTGAAGTGCTACTTATACTAGAAAGTGTGGCCAATACATTTTTAAGTCATGGCTCAACATCTACAAAATCATATGAAAGGATAATTTCATTATGAAAACAGATCCAAAATATTCATTAGCAATAAAATCCAGTTGAATTATACTTAATACCGTCAGCCTACCTCACTATCTGTTTAGTGATCAATCTAAAGCTTTAACTTGCCCACTTCATTTATGTCTATATTAAGTTCTTACACATACAGATCTCTCTAAAGCTATTTTAGAAATTGTACTTGCCTGCAATGAACAACTACTGGACAAGAGCGACCCCTGTAGCACTTGTTTACTTTTCTGAAATAAAACAGACACAAAAAATTAATTAAGCATATTATAACTGTTTCTTTAGCCAACTGTCAAAAATAAGCAATAAGAAAATGCAAATATTGCTGTCTTCAAAGAAATACCCAGGTTGATAATTTCCTAATATAACAAGAAGTTGTTAGGTACATAATCTTGTTTAAAAGTTTGTTTCTGCTTTGCTGCTGTAGAAATCCCAGAAAACATCCCATTATTACTGTTGTCTGGGCAAAATAAATGAGCTATTTTCTCAAATTGTTCATGTCAGCTCCAAAACTAAGATCTTGAGATGCTTTAATTTTAAAGCAAACTTCGAGTTCATGAGCTTGCTCAAAGAAATATCAAGGGATATCAAACTGAATTCAAAATTAAAAAGGGCTATTCCAGTACTCTTTGTACAGTGTGTGCTAAGTTGTAACACCAGTTCTTCCCAGAAAGGCCACCAAATCTCCTGAAATGCTTCTTAAAAATTCTAAAATGTAATCTATTGTAGTAAAAATAACTAAATCCATCAGTGAGCTTTACTGCTTTGGTTCTACTGCAAAAGTCTTACATATTTAATATTTAAATATTGTGGTCTTCAACAGCTTCCCGGTTAAACAGTCTCAGTGGCAAGAGGATATATGCGAAATCAATCAATGAAAGTACAGCCATAGAACAGGTCTGCTGGTATGTAAATTCAGTGAAGGAATTAACTAGTGCTGAAGCAAACCAAGGTACTTAGTCTAAGAATAGAGTCCACAAAATTGGTTTAAATCCATTTAAATTGCCTTACAAAACCCAAGATCCCAAGCCCTCTCTTTCGCTCTAGGATATATTTTGCATGTCAAGTATATTACAGGCCCAAAACCCCATAAAATATGCACACATATGTTAACAAGGCAAGCTGAATAAAGGCTAAAATGGGAAAGCATTGCTTAAAGAAATCAAAACCTTTCATTCAAATTATTTGATGGGATGTTTGAGTTTCCTGGAGCTAGAAGGTCTCCTATGAAGCCATTTCATAGGGCAGCTTCCCAGGGGTGCCCCGACCCTCTAATAGTCCCCAGCTCAGTCCAAGGATTACACTCGATTCTGGTAGCTAAACTGAAGTGAGCTGCTGAAATTTGGCAACAGGGGTATGATGTTATTATGAATTTTAAAGCAGAACTAACCTACTGAATCATTTAGTTCTTGGCTGTTCATCTATTCACCAACATCTGTGCTGTGAAAACATGCATATATCTTTAAACATTGCTTACAGTATAGCCTGAGGATGCCTAAACTTCTGACAGGGTGTTGGGATACCTGGAATTCAACCCAAACAGGCTATGAAGGTGTTGGTGATATCCCAGGAAACCATGTTTTCACATTCTGCTTTTTGTTATTTAAGATTCTAACCAAACTTGAGAACAGTATTAAGTTCTTGTAATGATTCCCTTTAAACATTTGAATTCAGAAACTTTCCATAATCCTTACTCTCTTGCTTACTTATGTAAATCATACTTGCAGAGACATTCTGTCTCTATTTATATTCTCTGTATATAAGTAATTAATGCAGCAGAACAATGTTCTATGAAATGAGTGGTAAGTCATTGAGGAACACTTTACTGCAGAAGTTAAATGGACCATTTATAGGTCCATAAATACATATATACACAGACAGCACCAAGCAAAACTTCAGTGACTTAAGCTGGAGCAAAGCTTTCATGTGAATGAACCATTCAATTCTTGATGGTCATATCTGATGAGCAGCTCCTTCTGTGTGATAGAAAGCCCGATATTACTTTTTTGTATTGTACAGTAAATTATATTTGAAATATCTGTATGAACATCTGATACAGTCAGTCTGCATTCCCTGACGTGCAGCTGGTCATCCTCCCCCCATATGCCCATCATGTGCATTAGCAAAGAGTTGTCTCTGCATTTAAAATATTAAATAAAAGTAAATCACTACAGAGGGGTATTTACCATTTCTCTTTCTGCTTGTGTGGTTTCTTTGTTCCTTGCATGGCACCACTTATATGATATTTGCATGTTGTGACTAGCCATCTACCAAAGTCCTAATATAATTTCAATGACAAACTTGATCTAAACCTATCAGACCTCTCAGTAAATCAGACAGCCAGAGACACATGTTAGGGAAAGACACCTTATGTTTGTCAGTTTTATTGAAGGCGTTTCAAACATTTTCATTATCACACATTTCAGAAAACACATTAAAACAAAGGGTTTCAATCCAGCTGGTTCATAACTTTGTCTATATATAGTTTATGAAAATATTTAGAAATGCAGCAACATCTCATTTCATTCTTAATTCTGGCTAATGAGAGTGAGCTGAAAATTCATCAGTAAGCAAAGTTCTTGAGTGTTGAAGAAAATATATATTATATATATATATACACATATACAGGAAGAATTAACTTAGAAAGAATGATTAGTAATACAAACCAACCCTTGGCTCATTGAGTGAAAAAGAAATCATCATGCAAACCATCAGCAAGCAAAGGTCAGAGGTCGTTAGAGGCTCAGAAAAGGGGTTTCCCACATTGTCCCTGCAGCAGAGTCACAGTTTCCAATGATCACTTTTGTGACTATGCAACTGGGCTCATATTACTAGCTGCAACATCACAAAAATGACACTGGCAACCGCTAATTAGCTGGCAAAATAAGAATTTGTCCATTTTTAAAGTGAGCAGTGTTAGTAAATGCCATTGCACACAGCGAGAAGTGATAGCATAATAGATATATATTTTAAGCAAAGCCCTCACATGTGATGCTAATTATCTTTTAGCTTAGCAGTCCCTCTTTAAAGTGTAAATGTGCTCCCTCTGGGCTCAAGAAATATTTAATGACACATATCAGTGCATGACTAACAAGCTAGTCCAGAGCAATAATGATTGGTCTATTGTTCAAAATGAAATTAGGACTCCAGAAACATTTAAAACTGACCAGTGTTTTCCATAGTAGCCTCACCTCTCAGGGACTGTCTTTTGTACAGATTTGTAAAATATATAGAATAATCTCTTTTTGGCAATTTATACCTACATTATGACAGCATGATAGATTATTCAGCAAGGTTTAATGTATCTGCTAGATGCAAAATCATCTAAATCACTGCCTGATACATAGTAAGAGAAATGTAAGCTTTCAGTTTTCAAAGAGACTTGCAAACTTCAATTCAATAAAAATTTTAAGGTCCGTATTTCCACAGACAGACTCTGGGCAAGGTAATTTTGGGAATCCAATTTTTCTTGGTGATGAATTATAAAAAATAGAGGGTTGGTTATGTATATGCTTAATTTCATATATGTATGTGAATATATAAATATACACACATATCCATATATATGTACAAACACACTGAATGCACATTAAAACATAGATAAGATCAAAAGAAATGAGTGCAGCCCCTTCCTAGCACTACCCTACTAAGAGTATGGTAGCACTGTCAGACAGTTGTTCTGGGGGCTTTATGAGTCAGCTGTTGTAATCCAGCAGAATTTGTACTTTAAATAGAAAGCTTCAGGTGCAAAACATGTATAAATGAATTCCAAATACATTATTTTAGCAATAGTGCATTAGGTTTTTTGTCATTAAAAAAAACTTAAAAAAGAAAAAAAAAAAAAAGAAAGAAAGATCAGATGACCAAGAAAACTGAGATTCATAGACAGCTATTGAGCATGCCAAAATTCCTTTTCAGGCGGAATTTTACTATGCATTCAGTACTATGAGGTCATTGTACAAAATCTGCACGTAGCAAATGATTACAGTACCCTACACTGGACTGTGAATACATGTGAAATGAACACTCAGAATTCAATTAAATCTTAACAGGTTCATTCCCATACTGGCTTTATATACAAAGAATGACAGCTCCACTACTTTTCTCACCTAGTTATAATTTTTCTTTTTCAAAGTATTGCACAACACTTCTTCAGCATGGCTATTTAACCCTTACACAATGTCACTCTAAGAAGCGCTTTCTTGGCGATGTGAACTGTGACTTACTGTAGACCTAATCCTGCAGTTCATGCAGGGACCTCAATCCTTACTGAAGCAAGTCAGAGTCGAGGTACTCCAAACTTCAGATGTCCTTGCTCTACAGGCTCTTTATACTCTAGTTAGAATGGCTAGCAGATTTCCCAGTAACTCTAAAAAGAATGAAGTTGGAAGCTGCATTGGCTCTGTGCTGCACCTCACACAGCTTAATGGAACCGAGTCAGAATTTTCACTGCAGAAACTCACTACAGGCAACTTCCTCCATCCCACAAGCAAAGGGAAATCAACGTATAAAAATCATATTAAAGTTGAACCCAGAGAAGAAACACCTTGAAAATTCAGTTACAGTTTCAACTCCACCCTATGCTTCCTTCCTCCACTATTGCTTTTGTGTTGTGACACCAGTATATCCTCCTAGCCATAGCCCCAGACGTAGCGTTAACCCGACCCGCACCGCGTGAGATGACTCTCTGCTTTGAAAAGCCTTGCAGGATGTACAAGAATACTGAATGGATGAAGGGTGGCATTTAGTCCTAAATTTTTAAGGGTAAAATTTTGCCAGCAGACAACTGTGCAAACAGCTCCTGTTGGACACACGCCAGCTTCTCCCCTCGGGTGCAGATGCACAACTTCGACTGGCATCAGTCAGAGCTTCCAGCACTTATTGAAAGAAACAAGTTTGGACCTTTTGAGCGCTGAGCCCCTTATAATCACTTCGGGGGGTTGTAGATAATATTGTAGTACAGAGAGAACAACACGCGATCCCACAGGCCGCTTGCGAATTGAGAACCAACTCCCCAAACCTCTCGGAGATTCTTTTCATTAGCCATAAGCGCATCGCGGTGGATTAGCTGATACACGCTAACACCTACACATGATGCACTGGGCACGGTTTGCAATCAAATGAAGATTATTTCGCTCCAGTATTTATCATGCATGGCTTTAATTTTCAAATTAAAATTTAGATAGACACAGCAAACATTAGAGAAGGTGGCAAGGACTTTCACAGGTTCTGCCTTTGTGTATTTGTATTTTAAAGCCACATTGACTTTCTTTAAAATTCCAGAGGGTATGCTTTGTCAACATTTTCATCTGCTTTCTCAAATTTTCACCTTCCTGCAGCCCAAGGTCTACAGACCTTGCTGTTGGATCCTTATGAGCAAATGCTCCCATGGGAATGACGTTATCACCATATGACTCCATTGTGATTTTTTTTTCAAGCATGCTCATACTTCCTAATTTATTTGTGAGAGTCCTTAAACAAGGATCTTAGGGGAGCCACACAAAAAGCCTGGAAGTTTCAGAATGGATAAATTCTTGAAAAACAAAGAAATACAGAAGCACTGAAGAGCTGTACAAAGGGAGGAAAGGTATTGATCTCTAAACGGGAAATGAGTATCTCTTAAAACCAGGCAACATCTCTGTGTGAGACAACACTAAACATCAACCTACTGCAGATATTTGTGTTAGCTTAGCATTGTGGCATCACAGGCTGAGGAACCCCCTTTCAAACCAAAAATCTTTAAAGGACAAATAAAAGCACTAGTCTAGTTCCTCAGATGGGTACAGCCTTAAACAAACTGTCATACTTTGTGCTTTACCTGCGGAAATCCAGAAGGGATCTTGTGGAAGCAGGAACCCTCTGATCGTTCCAGCTAAGGAAGTGGAACTGTGTCACTGTGCGGGTCTCGTTTGTCTGCAGGTTCTTCAGGTAGAAGCTCCTCACAAGGAAATCCTCACACCAGATGTGCTCAGAGACAAGATTTACCTAAACCCACAGGAAGGAACAAATGGAGATCAGCAATTTTCCTTGCAAGTCATGTCTTCGGCATTGCAGATGTAGGATGTCTGGGATGAAGGAACTGCATGAAAATTTTATTTTGATTAGCAAATTGGCCAGTACTGGGGGGAAAAAAAAAAAACCAACTGCTTTTGCAATCAATGTAGTTGTCAGGAAGGAGTTAGCTGCCTCTGCTGTTGTACTGAAAACATATGAAAAATCTTGACAATTTTAATGCAAAAGGAAAATTCACTAAATATAATCTTTAAAACACTATGTGAATACAAAAGATACTTTGTATTGAAAATGTGTTAGACTGACAGTCACATTCTATTCGCAGAAGTGTGTTGCCCAGGCCACTCTCAGAGGTCTTAAAAATCTGAGTTGAACTCACACGAGAAGTGAAAATTTGGTTTCTTCTGCTATGAAGAAAAATAAGCATCAAAAATGCAGCTTATTTGCAGAGCTCATCTTTTCAGACAATGAGTTTGTTCACATTGTAGCTTAAATAACAATATTTTTTCACAACATCTTCACAGATCTTCGTATTTGGCATTGTATTATTTTCTACCTCTACACAGCTGGACATCTGGAAAAATCTGACAGTCGTTGTCAATGTTACATGGCAACAAAACTGGTGATATGGTATTCTGGGCTAGAAATGCAAAGCAGAAAAAAAAAATATTTGTTGTTGTGACTGAGGCAAGAGGTAAAAATAGATAGGATTAATTACTGCAGCAATATAGAGGTTTTTCTACAAAGATATACATGTGGCTTTCCTAAGGCAAAATTTACTAGTTCTAAACATACTATTTTTCTATAAAATACAAATACATGCTTTTATGTATCAACCACTTGCAAAACTATTTGAAAAGCAAAATTACTGTCCTTATTAAAATTGCAATATTTGACTCATTATTTACTCTATTTTATTTGGTGGGAACTACCTTGCCATTGAAGCTGCACTCCAGTTTTGAGCAAATCTAAAACTACTCGAAGGCACACCAAGTGTGTTTAAGAGCCCTCAGCTCGACCTCCAGGTTAGATAGGCTTCAGCCACCGTTCTGCCCTGTGTGAAACCAACCCACACACTTACTGTCACCCTTGCAACCAGATATTTTGTGTAGGTACCTCGTAGATGTGGTAGAGGTTTGACCCTTCGTCTGGCCAGTAGTGGTAGCACTGCTTGACTCCGTTTTCCGCAAGGGGTGTCAGCATGACAATAACGACACAGCCGTTCTCCCAGACCATCTGCAGACAAAGAAAGACACCGTGGCCACATTGTGACTGCCTAATTACTGCGTGACATGTATAATTACTGCACTCAGACACACAATCAAAATTTATTCCATTCACAGGAAATTTATTTCATTTTCATTAGACACTTTTACTCTGCAGCTGCTTTCAAATCCCTGAATAAACTGGCACCGTATTTTGCAGGCGTCCATGAAATATTAAAGAATTTCAATTTGGGTCATCCACAAAACCTCTCCTTGCTCCTGGTACCATGTTCAGCTGCTTTTCTGTCAAACTTTTAGATCCACTAAAGGAACACTGAATGATGCCATCAAAACACCCAGCTCCTTAAGATTTGGTATTCAAAACTAAAGCCGCACAGATCGACTAAAGTCACATGTACTGAAACCTGTTTCTGTTCTCAGCCCTGTGGCTTTTTTCACTTTGTCAAGTAGCAAAAGCCATTAAAGTGCTGCATTACTGAAACTATCATAAAAGTTGCATCTGAACAACAGTAATGAAGAAAAGGCAGGAAAAACCCAAATCAAATCTGCTCTTCCAGCAATGTTTCAGGTGGAGAAATCATCCCTCCAGATGCACATTTATGAGAGATTTGTTGCTAATGTGAATTATTTTCTCTTTCCTTCTTTCTTTTTCTCTCCTTCAGTTTTTCCTCTATTTTCTTTCTTCCTTTTCCTTTTCCTCTCTATTCCCTTTTCTGTCTTTTCTCTTTCTCATTTATATTTTGTTTTTCTTTCCTTATTTGTTTTTTTGTTCTCTCCCCTTTTCTCTCTTCTAGTTCTCTTTCTTCCTTTCAGTTTCTTTTTCAGTTTTTTTTCTGGAAGTAGAAGGAAAGTCCAACTCTTGATGCAGACAGTGCACTCACAGGGCACAAGTATAGCAGGAACAGAAGAAGACAGAGGATATTCACTCCCAGCATGATCACTTAATAATTTAGACCAGTCACAGAGTAGGATACAGGAACCCTGCACATCCTCAACTAAAGGATTTGTGGATGTCTACCACGAACAGCAAACAAGCAGAGATGCTCTGGTCTGGCATATCTCTGTTCAAAACACAGCCCATGGCTGAATAAAAAGGCTCCTATGAATTAATACCAAGCAGCATAATTACTAAAAACTGTTATTATTATGCTGTACATTGATGTTATATTTGCATACAACTTTCATTGTCTTTTTGCTAGCATATAAAATTACTAAATGTAGAGTAAACTGCTCTTTTTGTGAAGGGTTATGTTTATTTCACAGAAATATTTATAAGCAACCGTATTGACATGTAAATTTTGTCAACAAAAAAGCCCTTTGTCTAAACTGTGCAAAGATGAGATGATACATTCAATTCAAGGATTATTTTTTTTTAATTACATATCAAATAAAAAGGTTTCCCATTCATGGATAATGATGTTGTCTTCCCTTTTAAGAATAGCTTGCATATAGAGAAACAAATAACATTTTTCTTCCCTTTTTTTTCACTTTACAACATAATTAAAACAACTTTTAAAACCAGCTTAGAATTATTTAGAGAAATGAATCCAGGGTTTGCACAGAATAGGGTTATTTATCATTCTGAAAAGAAGTGGGGGGAAAAAATTACAGCAGAGTTTAAGAATAAAAATAATCTCCCTTATATTTTTCCTTTTTTCACTTAAAATATTTTTAAAGTAAAAATATCTGTAATTCCCTCATCGTCATGTTAAAAATCTCATAATCCCACAAAACCATTTAAAAATACTATAAAATTCTAGACATTTTACAGACAGATGTAGAGTTATCATTTGTATCTTTTCTGTACTGCAGTTCAGGCCACAGCTGGGAACCTTTTTTTATATGTAAGGAAGATGCTACAGATTTCATTCATTCTAACACAGTTTCACTTTTTCAGTCAGCAATCAGACTAAGATAAGAATTCAAAACATGCATCTTACTTTAAAACTAGCCCCACTAAATCAGTACTTCCATCACATAACGATTTAATGTGCCTCTAGAAGGTATAGAAGCTCATTGAAGCCATTACGAAAATGAGGAGAAACACAGTTTTTATGAGTGTAATAAAAATACAATGATCTAGACCATAAACTAATCATCGAGCACTCTGCTTGTGCCACCCAAGTGTAACATTATAAAAGCCCACTCATTTAGACAGGAATTCTTACAGTTTGGCAACCCTGTTCATTGGTTCAAAGATAGAGCATTTCATTAGAGAGGGGCTGTCTGCATCTCTGAAGATTTTATTAAGCATAAATCCAAATGAAAGTTAATTTAAACAAACAATTTCAAAGTTACTCTGGGGTATAATATTTCTTTTAGGCCATTGTGTGAAAAGTAGGAGTCAAATCTACTAAATCAAGAAGGCAATACAATCTAGTGCCATCATCCCTGTTACAACAACTGTCCCTGCATCTCCAGTGCTTACCATTGAGATGGGATTTTCACTAAGGCTCACAGCCTGTGACCGAAGTACTACACTATTTCCTTTGTTTCCTTGCTAATTTAAATATTAGAACATCAGGGTGGTATCCGGATTTCTTTCCGAATAAAGTGGAAGCAGGACAACCCAAAGGCAGTTCACAGTTTTATGCTGTCATTGGTTCACCTTGCCCTCTTTAGCTCCTGGATGAGCTGTTCAGAAGCTGCATCTCCCAGCACTAACACTTTGATGTACTTGGTATGCAGGCATCGCCACGAACTGCAAAGTGGCCCCAAAGGGTCTGTGTTGGTAACGAAAGAACTGGTGGCACAGACCAGGTCTGCACAACCCCAGTACAGCCTCTGGTTACCAGACTATTTAGCCAGGCTTGGAGAATAAAGCAGGAGGTTCAATGGCAAATTCATGGTAATTCACATATTTCTGAACTTTGTATGCTTGCACAATAGAAAGTAAGTCAATGCACGTGATAGAAGAATAAAGAGAATATCAGGTCCTTGGGGCAGAGGCTTTTCTGTTTAGGTAGAGTCCAGCAAAATTAACCCTTGGACTCTAAGTGTCTATAAAAACTAAATATTTTTATATATATGATATACACATCTATTTATAATATATAAAACTAAGCTTACTTAAATCACTTAGCACAGGCAATTTCATGTTTGCAATTTATGGTAATACTTTCAGGAGAAGAAGAAATGTTGAAAGGAGTCTTCTGAATGGAAGAGATAAAGTCTGAGTTACGTATAGGAGCTCACTTCAGAGTTCACAAAAAGTATGCTGAAAGGGGAGGACAGTGTGTAATTTTGTGTAACATCTACCCTCAGCCTATAGGCCTGGAGAGTAACATGTTAATGACCTTTAATGAGGTTCTGCTGTATGCAGCATTCTCAAAACACTTCTTAGACAAGAATAACACCATCCTGTTCCATTTATTGCAAATTAAAGGCTGAATCCCACAACCCAAAGATGAGCAGTGTGTTTGAGGCCCACAGGACTCCCTGTTGATGAAATGCACTAAGTGTAAAGACCTCATGCTGTGCTTATCCAGCATGCCAGTCCCATACAAAGGACTTCCACACTGGGATGAATTATATTTAGTACGAATGACTTGAAAAGGAGCACAGAATTGGTTTTTCAAGTAAGGAGAAAGATAAAGTCATGAATGGTAGAATCAGTGTTAGAACACTGCCGTAAATATAATAAAACATCATTTTTTGATAGCTTATACTTTAAAATGTCCTTGTTTACTAGCTTGTAAAGAACATGGTTAATATGAAACCCTTTTTTCCCCAGACTCTCCACCCCTTTTAAGCTTCTTGTTATAATGAATGATCCTCCCCAAACTTCTTTTTCCATCATTTTCTTCATTTTACTGATGGAGAAATGACAAGATATGAGCTCTGCCCAGACACTCTTCTTTCAATGGAGACTAGTGGAGAAGTTTCTAAAATGTGATGATTTAAAAGGAGAAAATAGAGGGGGTAATCAGTTAGATCCAGCTAGTTCACTAAATATAACAGGCTAATCACATCGTCTGCTTTCTGGGAGAGATCTCCAGCAAACTACAGAATTCGCCTTTTCAGGCTTCCCATATTGTTGGCAAATGCAAAGATTTGGAAAAGCAGAAAACTCAGCAAACAGAACCCAAATAAATTCCATTGATAATCAAAAGTCAACATTAATAAGCACAACTCCTAAAAAACCAACAAAGCAAAGTACTAATTCTTGCTAGGTCAGACAATATGCATCCCATTACATATTTTGAAAATAATTAACTCAACTGTGGCTTCTTTCAAGCTTTAAAAAAAAAAAAAGAGGAATCTTTTAACTGAAGAAAATAAATGGTTGGGAATTTAGATTTCTACTATCAACTAGAACTTCACAATGCATGCCAGTCAAAAAATCATACAAGCTTTTTTTGCAAACTATTTTGTTTGAAAATGACTTATCATTTAGATATGAAATGGGTCCAATCTGGCAAGGTCAGAATTGCCATTGGCAAAATCATGGATGTGCCTGACAGCTAAGCAAACCTGTAGGTTGAAAAATTAACAATCAACAATAGTATTTAATTTAAAAAGTATCTGACTGCAGCTGAAAAAATGGCTTCAGAGAGGACCACTTATAAATACAAGGTCATCTGGTTCCATGTATTATGTCCCCTGCTGTTGCAGCAACACTTGTTTGGAAGTCAACGGGAAAAGCAAATTCAAGATGATTGTATGTGTTAAAATAATTTATGCTTTCTCAGAGAGACATAAACTGCTCTTATTCTTCTCAGTAGACTCCTAACTCAAGCCTTATTATTAAATAATTTAAATATGAGCTCTGTTTAGAATTGCAGTGCTGACAAAACCACATTAAGGAGCAAAAGTCCACCAAAATCATCGGTAATTAGCTTTTCACTTTAGTATTGAAAAGGTGTAAACCAAACAATAAAGGCATGCAAATTTTAAAAGGACCACTTCTAAGCACCTTCGCCACCCAGAGCCATAATTAGAAGTGAGTATGGTAAATGCACACTCCTTTACTGAACGTCTCTGGAATTTCTAATGCTATATTTATTTCTCATAGCTTGACAAGTTACTAGAGCTCTAGGGGCTACTGTTCTGTGCCTACGTCTCCCTTGCTGTTTTTCTTTTATTAAATTAAAATATGCATATTTTATACATTGAATTGCTTTCTGTTGGTTTACATCTGCTCTTCTTTCTGAAGGTGAGAACTGATTAGACATGCAGGAAGTCCCATCCCAGGCAAGGAAAATAAAACTTGGGAATCAAAACTGCTTGAAAGCATCATGTTCTGCACAGAACAAAATGCAGAAGAATAATTTAGTCTGTAAATTAATTTCAGCACTCAGAAAACGTGCTGAACTGGGAGCACAGGTATCAGCAGTTAGAGCAGAGGAAGGTTTGGTACAGTTGTTCCTACTCAGCCCATGGGCTTGGAACACTGATTTTGCAGGAAGACTCATTCAGCTACAGGGACATGCTCTCCTGCCACTGGGATTTGCCCTTGGAGATCACTGATGAGTAATCCTTTTTACAGAAGAAACAATCAACTGACAGTGTTTTGTATTTCTTTTGTTGAAATCCAAAACTGGAAGAGAGAAGCAACTGTTGCTGATCAGACATGCAAAGATTTATCATGTCCTCAAGACTGAGACTCACGAATCAGTTCTTAACGTGTCAGTGTGATGTGGGAGGAAACCAGTAGTCAGTTTTTGAATGGGTGCTGATAATTTACTCCTGAATATGGGTAGAGAAAATTAAAAATAGTTTTAGAATAAGAAATGCAAGACTGGGTCAAAGAAAAGCAAATGGCAACTGAACTCCCTGGCTCACGTGAGGGCTGTGGACTTTACTCTTGGGACTCCTTCTGCACTTTACATTTAATAATGTTGCAATAAAAGTAAAAAGCAAGGGAGCATAGATGAGGTTCCCTAACTCACTATAACCACAACAGTGCAAACCTCCACTCCAGTGAGCTCTCTTGTTTGTGGGCAAGAAATGTCCACCACTAACAAGAAGGGTGAAGGCCATTTCCAAGACTATTTCATGTTCTGGCAAACAGTGGAGGAAAGACAGGGTAATGAAAAGCATGGGGTTGATTCAGAGCACGTAGGATGAAGATTTCCTTGCTTCCCAGAGGAGCATGATAACCACAGAGGGCAGCACTTGAAGTCTGCCTTTGTGATACTCTGACGCTGCTGTTCATGGGTGATACCTGCTCTGCCACCTTTACCAGACGAGCCCTTCAGGGACTAAGGCATTTGGGGAACTATCTAGCCTGAGCTACAGATCCAGTTAGGCAAGACCAAGGGGATATTCTGGTCTAAACTACAAGTGTGGGCTGTATTTAATCTCATGGTTTGCTGTTGTAGGTGCTTTGAACCATACTGAACATTTGAAAAATGAGTAAAATCATATTTCTCTACTACTTCTGTAGAAGTTATGTAACACTCAGAGAATGATTAGGTTTGTCATGGAGGGAGGACCTCACATAAACCAAATGCTTATAAAAATTACATATCATATATGATTTCATTTTCTAAGGCAACTAAAGCATGGCAAGAAGTGCTTGTTCCCTCCCTCTATTTCCCTTAATATGGTAAAGTAAAAATACATGAAAATGCACTTCCCTCCAAAAAGGAGGAGGCAAAGAAGGGCAAACGTGGGTAGATTTATGAAAGCAAGACATAATGTGGGGTATTTTCCAGAGGGAAAATTTATGGCCTCCTACAGAAATCTCCATTTGGAGATGACGAACCTTAGCAGACACACAATTTATAAAACCAGCATAATTAAGAACAATTTTTCAGAGCAAGGACAGTTGGTTCTAAACATCCTAACTCTTAGGAATAGTTTCTTGCATATTATCATCCCTTGCTTCTTAGAATACTTTGCAAGTTAAGACATGTACTTCATGTCAAATACTTTGTGGAATTATAACCCAGCACATACGGAAAATAATAAAATTTTATGCCTCCAGAATTATTCACAACATGGAACTCCTGCTGTGAAAACTTGTTATAGATCAGAAATATTCTACATCCTCTTTCTTTTGAATTATGTTCAAAGAGATGTTGAATTTTAATAGCGCTATGTGAAATAGCTGAGTGAAATCTCACTGAAGCTGCTGGACAAAATCATCACCTTTCATTCAAGATAAATGTAAGAAACAAGCAAACTCTTTTATGAAGCCTGATAATTGAAATTACAGAAGTTATCATCAAAAACAAGAGAAATCTGAAGCGTATGGACTCATGAGTTTCTCTAGAAACTGATATGCTTAATGCAGAGGGAGAGCATTAATCAAGGCAAGATGATTAACCCCGATAAGCAGCATAAATGTATAAAAGGAATAAAGAAACCACCAGCACAGCTCAACAAACTAACATTGTGATCCTGGTAGAAGAAAAGCTGAAAGAGAGGTTGGGGGTAAAACACCGGGTGAATGAGGTTTGGAAAAAAGAAGTTATTGCCTGTTATTTGATCCTGTCTTTGTTCAAGGAAATATAACCCTGTACTTTCTTTGTAAATAAAATGGAACTCTATAAAAGCAAACCCCTGTCCTGAGGATGAATTTTCTTTCCAGCTGAGAAGAAAACAACCCACAGACCTGACAAATTGTTTAACCACTCAGGTAAAAATGGATTAATACCATGTGAGGAGTCATCCAGTTTTCAAGAAAGGGAATTTTGAGGTGGAATTCCCACTGAACCAAAACAGAATCAGTGAAGGATGTATCTCTCAGAAATAGTAATTGGTAAAAAGAGATGAAAACAAGACCAGATAAAATTAAATAAAGACTTAAATCAGCTGGAGGCTTTTAAAAATTAATAAAAGTAGTGGCTGGAAAACTTCCAGAGTGGTCCAAGAGATGACAAGCAGGCAGAGATGAAATCTCTGCTTGAGCCACAAACACAGAATATCCAGCCAGATTAGGAAGCCCTGTGGCAAAACAGATCAATGAGATGACTGACAGCACAACTCCTGCAGGCTAGAAAGTTTTCAAAGAAATAGGTAAGCCAGGAAAGTTGGAACTAACTTGTCACTTGCTGACTCGGAGGAGCTATGCCAAGAAATTAAGGAGCTGGAGAAGTAAACTGGAGGGACAGAGATAACTGTGGATGTCTGATGCCTGGAATTAGTCTTATGCCGTTAGAGAAGCTAGTGTAACTACTGCCTTTTTTATAATTATTTTTTACAACATACACAAATTTGAACACCATTTGAAAATTACCAATATCCAGGGGTTTGGACTATCTACAGCTCAAACACTGTGTCTTTGAAAGAAAAACTTCCATCAAACTGGATCTCTCAGGTCAATGTGAAACCCCAAATGAACAGGAAGTTGTACAGAAAATTCCGAGTCTAATGGCCAGCTCTAGTGGCACAAGTTAGATGGTACTGAAGAATGACACCCACTCTTCTCCACCCTACCAAAAAGACATAATCTTCCAAGAAGAAGTGATATCAATGAAACGTGTCCCTCTTAAGTCCTGTAGTGGTACTATTTTTGGATCTGTTCACATGTAGGAAGAATGTTAAACAAGATGAACCTGGACCAAGTGTCTTCAATGCTGTATGAAAAAAGCTTTGCCTACTTTGGGAAAGAGAAGACACTGATCTAACTATGATCTTTATTCAGATCTGGGCAACTTGAAAACAGTAAATGGGAATTTGATTGCTAAGTGTCTAATAGCACTTGCACTAAAATACTGGGAATGTGGATCAACAGAAGAGGGGCCTGCCAATAAAACTAGAAAAGAAAGATTATCCAAAACTAAATTATCTGTTTGATCTTGCAAAGACATAATGGATGTGATCACGTGATCATGTAGTTGACAGACAAAGGGCAATAGACACAGCAGAGCAGTGTCAGAGCCCAGGAACTGAGTTCCTTTTGGAAGGAGCTTCCTCCAGATACACCTGTAGCCTTCTCCCCTGCCAGCAGGGATTTGGTTCATTGGACTGATGGACAGTTGGTCTAAAGCAAAACCCACAAAGTTCTGTGACATTCTATAAATTCATTCATAGCAGGTCACACTGCTTGCTACTGTAGACAAGGTCACTGGCTGGTGGAACAATCTAATGCAAGCTTAAGGGAAACCAGGTTTATAAACTGTGTCAGGAATTTGAGCATGAAATTTAGGCTAAATTAGAAGCAGTTTGGATTTCATCATGGGTATCAGCCGTGTTGCAAATGTCAAGAAAGTTGCCTTACACTTTCCAATAAAACAAATGCTCTGTAGACAAGTGTTCTCCAGAAATCAGCTTGACATGCCTCCAGAGTGGAAACAATTACAAAAGGTTCTTGCTGAGCCAGCTTTTCAGCCAATATACAATGAAGTGGCTGATGCCCACCGTGCAATTGGGCTCTCAGGAATCTTAGCAGCTAAACCTCTGCAAAAATTAGAAGTAATACATCTAGTAAATATTGCTATAGAAGGTGATGCCAAGCTCCAAGTGTTTCTGTTGGACTTGCTAAAGCATGACAATGTGCATTTAGACAAGGAACAGCAGAATAGTCCCAGATCTCTCTGGAGTCAGTGACTCATCTCACTATCAGTCAGAAAACTGCCTCACTGAGCACAAAAAGGGGAAAACAGCAACACAACTCAGCAACAGCTGGCATTAAGTGGAGGAGGGAGAGGGAGGAGAACCAGTGAGATGATGTATCAGGAATGAATAATTGAATCTTTAAACAGTCCCTGGTGGCAGCACCATGGAAGCACCATAAACTACAGAAAAATGTATTAAGTAGATATCAAAGGCATGTGCCCTGACAGTAGTTAAGGCTCTATTTTCCACAGCAAGTTCAGGTTTCCCTGGCCCTACCTCAATATAGGTACTATTAGGTGAAAAACAGAAATTACCTTTTCTCCTGCAACTGGGCATAAACTGCAACATCTTCAAGCCGTGGCTTTTGACTTGTACACTGGATCTACTAAATTTCAGTGGTTGTGGATGTACTGTTCTGTAAGCAGTTCATCTCTCTTGGCATGTTTATCATGCCTAGCTGCTACCCTGGGGCAGGTAAAAGGCTTGGGACAGACACTGGCACACTGACATGTGTTCACTAGGAAGTTTAAGAAAAGTGGGTGATTGACCAATCTGATATAGGCATATTGTTATGCTGAAGTGGCAGAAATCATCAAAAGAAATGTCAGGAACCAACTTTTCTACAGAACCGAATGGAATAAACAATAAAAGAACATCACATCAAAAATGGACACACAGCCACACTCGAACCACAGGTGAACCACAGCTGCCAAATAACTCGTGTGGAGATGTTTAATGAAAATCTGGTGGGGAGATGGAGTGAACTTACACTGATGGATAACTGGGAGGAGAATACTAAAAAGAGCAGAAGGAAAGTGAAGACTCCTCCACTCAAAACAGCATGAGAAAAGAAAGTAAAGAAAGTGATTTTTTAGTATGAAGTTAGAATGAAGACTGGATCACAAAACAGAGAAACATTTCAGTTCTAGTCTCTGTGACCATGCAGACAGGTTGTCTAACTGTTCAAACTAGTGTGGAAGAAGAACAAAATATATCCTTCAAACTATGCTTGTATGATTAATTCTGATTTCTGCAATACTTATACAAAGTGGGCTCTTTAAAAACCTCATTTAAAAGAGAGAACACACATCTTTTTCAACATGCAAAGGGGCAGTTGTAGGCCAAAATACACAAAATGTAAATATAGATATGTATATATTATATTTTGCATTTTTAACTTAACAAACACATTTTCAAGTACCATGCCCTGTTATAAGGAATCCACCTGTGAAGTGCAAAAAAAAAAAAAAAAAATCAGCCTTCTCAATTGTGTGTAATTACCAAACAGTAAAGACAAAAATCCCAAGCCACTTGAAAATTTAAACCAGATCAAGTTCAGCTGACTTCAAGAAGAAAGCATTTGCTCTGCCCTTCTAAAAACCAGTCCTAAAATATCTCAGACTGAGCACCTAAATATCCAGGCACCCAAAATTCAACAATTTTTTTTGAAAATGTCTTGATTCCTCATCAGAAAAAGTAGGAAATTGTGACATGAAAAGCCTCTTCAATAGGGATCAGTCAATGCTTTCTAATCACAGGTCAAGTGATGCAGTTGAAGAGATGATTTCAACTGATGCAAGCTCCTAAAATACAATGACACTTCCGAAATTGTTACATAGATATTCTCTATCTTCACAACAAATGCTTCTAAATCCATAATACAAAACAAAAAAATAAAAGCCTATGTTTGTGTTGATAATAAGCCCCAGTTGGCCTCCTCCCCAAACAGCTTCTGTAAGGCTTCAGACGCGCTTCTACGCTTCCAGAGGGATACCTAACGCAGTGTATCCATCACACAGTCACACACATCCAGCCTGGCAATGTGTCTGTGTCCAAATCTGAGAGCGGCACCAGGACATGAAACATCTGCACGCAAAGTAAGCTCCTATTTGTGCATCAATAACTACTGCATTTAGCCCCACTGCTGCAAAAACAATTCTGCCCCAACCAAAATTTATTCAGCTGGGTCTTAACTCGACTATGTGTGGTAAGGGAAATACGTAAGAATTTAAGCATATTGGGGAACTGGGACATGTGAGAAGTAGGTTTCAGTAGGAAAATTCATGGCACACAGTGTTAGGTCTCTTCTAATCTTGAGAGTGACAATGAATTCTGGCTACATTCTTCAGAAGGTCAGGCTCTCTGAAAATCACCCCAGTCCTTGGTAGTAATTTAATTACAGAGACCTGGCACTGAAATATGAATATTTTAGCCTGAGGTTTTCAATATAATTTTCAAATCAACTATTACTTAGCAGGGCTTGTCTTATGCATAAATGGCTTGAATATCCATGTACTAGATTTTAAAAAGACATTTGAATGAAGGTTATTCCACCTATAATGACTCAAGCACAATATATTTTTATACAACTTACATTTCAAGAAGCATGGGAAAACTTGTGACATAAATCCCGTTTTCAAAGAAGTGTTTAACTTACCTGCCAGAAGTCAGCAACAGTAGCAGGGAGAGGGCCCTGGGTGGCAATATATGCAGGATTTCGGGGGTCATGGTCCATCTGGAATAAGGAAAAAAACACAGACTGGGTTTATTAAAAGAAAATCCCTTGTTGTGTTAGACAGAATGTGAGGGCAGAATGAGGGATTTCCTAAAGTCATGTCTCTCCGTCCTTTATTGGCAAGCAGAGAATTTTGTTTCTATTTATAAACTCAGAGAAGTTTTTCCCCAAAAGACTGATGCCCCTAAATGAATATCAGCACACATGATGAGCCATGTTCTACGTCCTCAATATGCAGAGTAATATCATTTATGGTGGCTGACAAAGGCATTTATTTGAGATCAGTACTCGTGGTTTCATAGCAACCTAGAAACCATTTGAAACGTTTTTCTACACTGAATGTTAAGAATGCTCCACACATCTAAATATGTTCTCCATTTCCACTGTGCCAGTCAAGGGCACATGTAACTAAAAAACAGCAAAAATGGGGAACAAATTCAGTTTCTGGCTTTTTCTGGTTAGCTGATTTATCTAAATGCATGGATTTGGCCTCAGTGGAGGAAGTTCTGCTTAAAGACCTTAATTATTACATTTAATTCAAGGAGCAGAAAATTCACTGAGCAGAAAAAATAAAGAATCTGAGAAACAAAGCCATCAAGAGTAAATAGGATTAGTGTGTTACAATGAATGTTTTCGAACTGATGGGTGGTTTTCTTGGTTCTAAATCTTAGGACCTATTCTGCTGAAAAAGAAGATCTGCTGATAGGATTACAAAACAAACAAACTCATTCTAACCCTGAACTGGGCAAGACAAAACTTTGAACATAAAGAAAAGAGACCCAGTTCAGCTCTCAAATGTGTGGGTGTGACTCAGTGACACTGAAGTCGTCGAGAGTTAACTTATATCCATGTAGCTGAAGGCAGAATTTGTCCCAATACATGATTCTGTTCTATAAGCAAAGATCTGAATAAGAATGAATGTGAGTCACATTTGCATTAACAGGCATCTCCTGAATTTATTCATAGCCTATCAAAATTTTCAGTGATGGTACATGTCAGCGCAAAAGAAGGCACCTCATAATTATGTGCAACATAAAAGAAGGAAGAGCCATAAAAGAACAGATGTAAGTTATTCTAACAGAACAACAATATAATGAATGTTGCAAAAAGGAAGGAACACTTTCATGTTTCTAATTTTCTGACATACAATTAAGCCGGACTTAATATTAAAATTCTCCATGACAGCACAACACAGGTAAAACTAACTCACTGAATCCATTTAGACTAAAAGCTTACTTCTGATTCACCACCCATAGTTATAAAAAAACCTTGACCAGGATGTCTATAATATCATCATTTTATTGAGTTTCATTGAGATGCTTCTCTTATCAGCAAATAAATCTTCACAACAAGCAATTGCTCACAACAAATTCCAACCTTGCTTTCTTTGCCTTTTGACAAAAGCAATTCTGATAGCAGGACATTTACTACTTGTGGGTATTTTGAGACCAGGTAAAAACCAGCTTTCTTCAGAAAGCAGTATTAACAGAAAAACCTGGGGAACCACTTCAAAAAGGGGCAGCTATTTTGAGGTTTGGTTTTTTTTTTTTTTTTTTTTTGGTAAGAACTGAGATACTGAACTAAACACAGCTGAAAACAACAGGAAATGTGATTAAGCAAAGCCATGCTTAAAAGTGTTTTTTTTTTTAATTCTCCATTATAATTGAAATAATTTCTGTAGTTGTTTTGTTTTGAATCCCAAAGATCTACTGTATTTAAACTTGTGCTGAAATGGTTTCCTCTGCTAGAACTAAAAATCTTAACTTCGAAAAATCAACCCACACGGAGAAGACTTGCTACTCCCTGTGGAAACCGTTGTGGGATGTATCCACTTGGAAATGATGTCACTTCTCCCACACCCAAGAGCCTGTCTCAGAAAGGTAACCAACAGTGAGTGCACAAAACTTTAGAAAAATAATAATTTACATAGAATTTCTTCTTAAAATAAATTCTTTTTGTATGTAGACATGCCAGAAAACAAAGGCAGAAGAAATCAAGGATGATGCAAATAGCGCTGTCACAGAGGAAACGCTCCTCAACATTCAGCTGATAAATCAGGAATAGGCCAATCTTGGCATTTCAGCATTAATCAACCTCTGTCACAAAGGTGCTATTGGAACGTGGCAAACATTACAATAAGCACAGAGTATTGAACTATATCAGCAGTTTAATAATAATTCAAAAGACAATTACAATTATTATATTCCAAGCACATTGTGTTGCACAAAAAACAATTACGAGCAGAAACTCTTCTTGCTTGGAGTGAAATAGGAGATGGCAGAAAGCCCTATCACACTACTAAATGATCTTTAACTGAACAAAAATAAGAGCAAAGATTAAACTAATTAAATGAAATTCCCGGTTTCATCAATTTTCTATTACATGTACTGTTTTAAAGGCCATGTATTTCAAGAAAAGTGTGAAAAATCACTACTTTGGTCACATTCAATTTAACGTGAGTAGGTGATGGCAAGGAATGGTTCTTGAATGTTTTCGCTATGTTCTTTTTCATTCCCTCAAGGTCACCAAGAACACCAAGGGCAACTTAATCTATCAAAGTTAACAGAAGTTTGAATAAAGAAATAAAGTCAGTAATGAGTTTTAAACTAACTAATCAAGGATCAAGTAAAAGACTTTTTTTTTTTTATGTCAGTCGTCATTATCTTCTTTCAAGGATCCCTCAGATTTCTCACTTCATGAAATAAAATAGAAAATGTATTCTCCAGAGAAGAATGGAGAACTGTAGACTACATACAATCAAGTATTAAACCAAAAATCGACTGTTTGCTAACATTTTACACCAGAACGACCTTCAGAAATCGCCCTAATAGTAATTGTTCAAAAAGAATAGGATTCTTCCCTCTACTTCCCCATCAAAGCACCGAGTTCACAAGGCTTACATCAGAACTGGATCGAACAGCCAATGTTAGAAAGAAAAAGCTGCAATTATTACAACTGGTCTACTATGATGGAATTCTCATTTGCTACTGCAGTACAACAAAGACAAGTCTGGTGATAATGTTTCAATCTATTTTTCCATGGTTTTATATTAGAGATCACAGATTACTATAACTGACCATGCAATTGACTGCGGTCATTTCCGTCTCTACCAATATCGAAAGCAAATAGAAACAAAAAGGAGGAGCATTGAGATTTCTTCTTGGAAAAGAAAAACTAGATAAAACATTAGTGTCACAATTTGAATTTTTCTACAGGGTTTTGCAATGTGAGTTATGGCACCTTAAAGTGGGAAAACATACAAAGAACAGTATCACGTTTGGCTGCACCTTTGTTAATATCAGACCACAATTCCACCTATGCTTTACCAGAGAATAAAAGATATGGCTTTAGTTTTTCCTTCAAGTGTTCTATTGTCCAGCTGTCTTATCCCAGGGCTTTGCAAGGATTCCCTGAAGAATGCTGAAATTTGTTGAGTTTTTAGATAAAGATTGTGCTGCTGCATGATTTCACTGATAATGCTGACAGAATACAGCAAAATCAATACATTCTGGGAGTAAATCCTCAAATGTATTCTATTTGGATTTGAGAGTGGCACATGTAGATTCTTGTGAAGTAGCCTTGTAAAAAAACGGTAAACTGAAGTAAAAGTGTCAATAGGCATCAATGACCATTTTGAGATCTCATATAAATGATAACACATTCATTCCTGCCCTTTACCTTTCCTTTCAGCTTGTCAGAGCCTTACTTTTCACAGGGAAAGATGCTGGGTGAGATGTGGTCTCAGTTATACCATATTTACCTTCATCTAAATCCTCCTAATCCAGCTGAAACATTCCTAAACCATGTGAGATCAGAATGAGATCCAGTGTACACCAAATATGACAAGAAGGAAGTTGAAATCTGATTAACACCTTAAAAATTTGTATGGATTTAAGCTGCTGTGTTGTTTCCAGACTTAATGGTTTTTTAGCACCAACAAAATCCACTTTTGTACATGTATTTATTACACAGAGTATAGACAGCTCCAAAAGTAGAAAAAGTGTATTTCTTTACGGAAAAGAAAGCATATCCAGCAAATGCAGATGAACTTTGTAATCATATTTATCTCATCATTAAAATTAAAAAGGTAGACTAGTCCGCATGTTCACATTTGAATTAAAATTTAAAACAATTTTTTAAATCCTTCCTTTAAAACCCTTAATGGAATGAAAGAAGTAAATCTGGTTGTGAATGCCATTATGAATTTCAGAGTCTATTCTTGGTGATGTAATTTGTATGCTGTATTTTAACAAACTGTCATGCTAATGACATTCCTCAGTCTGGTGTCTTCAATAATAAGCAAACTGAGTTTTTAAATGTAGTTGATGGGATTTTTTCTCTCTCAGACACCCTATGAGGAAAAACAGAATTTCCCATTTACTTTCATGACCTCTGATTTAAAAGCAAAGATTGCACATTATTTACTACTGGATGATTTTCCTGAAATTTAATGAGGACTAAGTACAAATATGACAGAAGTAATTATCACAGTTTTATTCTGCACAGTCAGGGTCTCCTTGTGCTGTAATTGCAAGCCTTTCATTCAGCTGCCAATAGCAGAGTTATTATCATAGTACTTTATGTTATTTCAGAGAGGAAAGAAGCAGATTTCTACCTCACTTTTACCCGGCAAATTTATCCTAAGGACGCATTTTGCCTGGCCTTACACTACAATGAAATTAAAGAACCTATGGGGGGAACTTGGACTGGAATCTTTCCTGATTCTTCTCAGCCACTCCCAGCTGCGGTGAAGCCATCAATCTAACCCCAGTTTTCACATCATACTGGAGGGACAGGAGGTATTGAGGAGGAGTAGCACTTTTTAAAAGGAAGAAACATGTGGGCAGGTGGCCAGCTCATTGTCTAGCATGGGGATTTTTTTCCGGTGTGCTGCTGCACTCATTTAGACTTCAGTTAAGGCTGAGCGAGCCCCAGCTGGAGACTGGACCACTGACCCAGAAGCTGGAAATACCCAGTGACATGTACCCGACTGGCAGTCTCCTGTTCCAAAGCTCAGATATAATTACTTTATTTTACACTCTTCCTCCACCAGACAGCTCACACATGTGGGAAGCAAAAAGCCTCTTCTGGTCAGTTCAGCCCGTACTGATCCTGTGCTATTAATGCCCATCTTGCAGCTCATGACAGTGCTCACTCCTCACCCAAGCACTGCAAGGCCAAATGCACCAGGAGCATCCCTGCATTGATACGATAATTACTGAGGTTATTTCAATGGAAAGACGGCAGTTTGAAGGAAAGAAAGGTATGATTTTTGCATGAGTGAGTGAAGGCAGATGCACTGGTACTCCACATCCACTGCACCCTTACAAAGACATGGACTAGATGTGTTCCTGCTAACAAAAAATCTCCGATAGAGATCAGTAGTAATAGTACGTATATCCAGCTCAAGCTGTAATAGCAGTACAAGCACAGTAAATATTGCAGAATCAAGTGCCCAACACAATATTCCAGTAGGTATTTGATGTGGAGAGAAGAGACTGCATATCTCTGTCACTCCTACATTCTACCTCATGATACAAAAACTATACCAGATTAACAAATATGTTTACACTAACCTGAAGATTTTTACTTCTTTTTTTTTTTTTTTTTTTTTTTTTTTTAAATTCAACAGTTTGCAGGGAATCTTTCCAAACCATGGGCTTGCTAAGCAGTGATTTCCTCTTGTCAACCTCCCACTGCATCACCCTCAGGAAACACACATTGATCCACTGCTTTCAAAATAGCAAAATGACTACTGACTAATTGAAACAAACATAACTACCTGGAGCACCTCTTTCCTTGGAATAGTAGGCTTACACAAATGTGAGCTGTGGCACTTCTGCCCACACAGTAGGGTCTCTATCCTACCATGAAGAAGAGGAACTTAAGAACTTCTCTTGGCAGTTTTTCTTGGCTATTCAAGATACTGGGTACTTGTCCCAGTCTAATGAAACACTTGTGAACCCACTTTTCTCTGGGTATAGAAATATTTCTGCAAGAGATATAAAGACAACCATATGAATTTCTGCTTCATCAGTGTGACTTGTTTTACTGTACAAATATCTTGAGTCTGGGACAGCTACAAAAAAGAAATTCCTTCTAACGCTGCAAAAGAAAATACCCTTATTTAGAGCTGGGTAGAAAGGCAGATTTTGTGTAAAAACACAAGAGTTAAAGCTATAGAAGCAGAGACCCTCTGGTTGCATTAGCTTTGGGCATCGTAACAAAGCAATCCTCTTCCCAGTTTTGCCAATGGGATATCTCGGTCCGGTTTTCCCAATTGGATATCTTGGTCCTGTTTCTTCACCTCCAACACTACTTAATCTAATAGGTTTCTCTTCAGTCTAATTAAAGAAATAGTTGCACTATAATCCAGAATTACAATTCCAACAGGCATATAGACACGTGCAGAATTTACCTCCTCTCCAACCACACTTGTGTACTAAAACTAGTTAAGCTATGTCTATGTAGACACTTGGGTAGGTTGCAGTAGCCCATACTGTTTTTTTGGTAAAAACCCAGCATTTGTACTGCTGCCAACACTGAACCTGGCTTAGCACTCTCTACAGAGGCTGTAATTCCACTTTGACACCATGTTGTAATCATGAGAATTACAACCATGCTCTTACAAAAGCACAATATCTCCCTTGCAGTTTTCATCTCCCACTCCTGTGCTTCCCATAAAAACTCTCAGCTTTTTACTATCAAATTAAGAGTTGACCAAACATAACTCACCAAATGTGTCCTGAAGACTCACAGAGCACCAAAGCCCTGGAGCTGGACCTCTGCATAGACTTTACAAGCAGGATACATATTCCCTGGAGCACCAACTTATTGTGATCTGCTGATCCTGGTGCCAGGTACAGCTTGGTCTAGTCAGAGGAATACCTAAAAGTAGTCCAAACCCTTTAATTTGTGTGTATCTATCCTTGTCCTCTTAAAATGGAAACTGGCAATTCCTGAGTGTGCAGGTGCTTTGGTTTCCCTCCTACTGTAAGTCAAAGCAAAAATATCCCAAAGACATTTGTTGACTTCTGTGTACTTTCTAACTGTTTGAATATAGCATTTTTATATGTTGAAGGAAATTAAGCTTTAGACTCTGCTGAAAGTAACAAAAACAAAGATCAGGGAACAGTTTCTATGTAGCTGTAGGTTTTTTTAAGGAAAAAATTATTGTCAACAACATTGGAAGGAAGCAGCCTGTAATTTCATGTGGTTGCAAATTGTCAGCTGCCTTGCCCACACAAAGTCATTTAACTGGGGGAGTGATACTCCCCAGGAAAATGAGCCAGTAATGGCATATACAGCCCACTGCAGTGAGATCCAATTCTCCATCCTATGTTGTTTCTTATAGTTTCCCTATCATAACTTTTTAGTGTCTAATTAATGTGAATAAAAACCATGAGAAAAAGTGACTCCAATACTAGCACTCTCATTGAGGTCAAGGACACAGTGCCTTTTTTCCCCTTCACATGGATATCATGACACATCCATTGAGATGCTATGACAGGGCAATGCTACTGGTACTATCATACTTGTTTTGTGTCTACAAATAGAGATTTTTTCTCCTTATCACCTTTCACAGACAAGAAAGTATTCATATTCAGCTTGCATAGGGTGGGAAAGGACAGCTGGGCCACACTGGGGCATCTGGATGCAAAAATTGGATTGACCTACTTTGCAGTTGGAATAAATACAAAAGGGTTAAGGGATCTTGTTCTTGCTTTGAAAACACAAAGCTCAGAGAACCAGGAGAGCTACGGAAACACCAGGTTGCACATCAGTAGGTAGAGGAAGAAAGGTAAGAGGAAATGTCACTTCCTGATGCAGAAGAAGCTCAGAAGTCTGTGGAGCTTAGCACTTCATGCCTACAAAAACCATTCCTCCTATGGCTGTAGCTCGTAGGACAAAGCAAAAAAGAACAAGCTATTTTTACCTCCTCAGAGGCAGAAAAGTTCCACTAAGGGTATAGCACTGAATTTGATAATCCATAAATTAATAATATCGAGTACAGAAAACCTGACAGTATTACAAGGTAGGACAAGGACTATCTAGTGACTTTGTTTTCTTAGTACATAAACTTCAAAGGTATTGCATTTATTTGTTTCTCTTCAGTTTGTAAGGACAGCCTGAAACATCAGAGTTGTAGGTGCTCACAACCTGAGGTTGCACAATCTGAACAGTGAGGTGCCTCAAATGGGCATGTTTTGGCAACAAGGTAAGGCAGGGACCAACTATTTGGATTACTCCTTGTATGTTACTGTACTTACAATTGGACTAGCGTTGATGTAGTCTGAATTCTTGTGGCTGCTTTCACCTTTCAGACATATCCTGGAATGGTCATCTGGAAAGGAGAAAATAAGAGAAGAAAATTTCTGTACCAGTATTCTACCCATTTTGAGTTAGACAATTCATAGTAAGATTAATGTGCATTTCAAGACAGACAAATGGTAAATATCAGAAAGGACATTTCCTTTTGACTCCCATCCTAGTCATAGCAGTAATATAGCCACAGCATCACAGCCTGACTCAGGAATGAAGCATTGGGATATTCCAGAGGGTCAGTATCAGAAAGCCTATTGTCATGAGATTCACTGTGATGTGCTACAACCTTTCATAAGAAAAAAGGGAATCTCTACTGGTCAGGGAGTTTGAGAGCTAAACTAGGCAAATCACTAAAAGAACCCCAGTATTATAGGAAACACTCTGGTATTTGCAGGGTCATAAATGAGGGAAGCTGATGGGACTTTGCCCACCTGGCTTCTCCATAAAATGAAGTACAGAGAGCTGGACAGTAAGTTAAACTGTCCTGATCTAGGACCAGTACAGTGTGGTGCTTCATTCGTGATGTGGGGAGACAATATGACTTGGAGATGAAATGCCAATAACAGTTGCAAGTACAATGGCAGTACCCACAGACACCTTACAATGCTGCTGCTGCAGCCAGTTCAGACACCACTAGGAAAACACCAGTTCTGGGCATAGGAGACTTCAGCTGTTTGCCCATCATTGAGATTATTTTATTACTTCTTAACCTGCAATTTTACTGGTGCTAGCTCAACTATATTTAAAGCCTGTACACCCCAAACCCTAGTAGGTTTTTTTATTATTATTTTTTATTTCAGGACATATATAATAGATGGGTTTTATTTGCCTGTACTTAGTGACAATGCAGATGTCTGCATCTCTTCCAATCATCTAGACTCACTTTCTGCTAAGAGAAAAGAAATATTTCTAGGCGATGAATCATTTCATCCTGATTTAGCTGCCTCAAACAGACAAAGATGTACTCAAGAAATGCCATTTCTTTCCATTGACTAAAGAAAGACCAGACCACACTCAGACAATTTATGTGAGAGATGTCTAAGTCTTTACATAAGAATCTCAAACAACTTGCACCTGATACATAACCAACATGATTTATACTTCTCAGCAAACCTATCCTGCAAAGTATATTGTGGGAAGAGGTTGTGGGGCTGCCCTTTCTGTAACCCTCTACAGCTGAACAGGGATACTGATGTTTTGAAAGGATCTTTCCACTGATGGTGCAAATAGACAAGATAAGAGTATACGATTACAGCCTGTCTCCTTCTGTACCTTGTCCAGTGGCCTGTGACACTGCTCTTAACACCAGGATTCCAAGTTGCTTTTCAAACTATTAAGTGCCAATCATTATTTTAATAATGAGGAATAACTAATGAGTTATCCAACATTCTAAGTAGCACAGAGGAAGGCAGAGACAGAGAGTTTGGGCTCTGCTTAGGTTTATTCAACAGTAATGCCATAGCAGTTCAATACATGAGCAAGACAAAGGGATGCTTGTATGAGTGTTATTTATAGTCACTCAATCTCACCCAACAATGTCAACAATCAATCCTCTCCTGGAATAAGATTAGTGATGAAGAAATCATGTCAAAGGAACGAAGAGCCAGTCTTTACCATTCACATAAACTTATTTTCCCTGGTAAGGTTTCAACAAAACAGAAGCATGAAGAAGATGAGAAAGGGAACATGTGTATGCACATTATTCACTTCCAGCTCACGTTGGCACCACTGCATCAAAAAATTCAAAATGTAAAAATGAACTTTTGATGCCTTTGGCTACCCAATACTTTTTATAGGAAGCTTTACATTAAGCATTGTCACAGAGAGCCTGAAGAAAACCTTTTGGGTTTGCAGGAGATACGCAGGTTACATGCAGTAAATGTGGTCTCTCACATACCTCAAGCACTTAGGATAAGCCCCACTCCCTGGATAGCAAAAGTGTTTGAAATAATCCCCAAAGAAAACATGTGAAATGTTTTCAAACAGATGAAGGAGAAAGAGCAGACAGTGATTCATCAGTTTTTAGCAAACAGATGTCAGGGTGACTCTCCAATAAAAGTCAGGTGTCAGATGAGTAACTTGAGGGTCTTTTTAAAACGTAATGTTTTATCCAGACCCTGTGATTTCGTGTGCCATGTCATTATTCTGTTGTCTTGGAGGGTTTATCAGAGGGTGAGACATGTTAAGGCTTTGGTAATGAAAAGGTGGTGAGACTTTGTATTTGCACTTAGGAAAAAAAAGTGTGCAAAAAAGGTTGTGCGTGTGTTTTCTGCATATATCAAGAGTTTGCACCCATGTGTGCTTCAGTTGCAGCATCAAGCATTCATATTGACAATGAACAGATTGTGCTTGTCTATGCCTGTTATCACCTCAAAGCTTCTAGGAACTTGCATAATAGCTCTTCAGAAACAGGCAGGGAAAAAAGAAAAGAAAAGAAAAAAAAAAGGCCAACAGAATACCACTGACCCAGATCATTATGTTAACAATGAGCAACTACAGGGAAAATCACAATTGGAACTTTTTTTTTTTTTTTTTTTTTTTTTTTTTTTTTAAA
>JAWWEU010000081.1:8458291-8507726 GCA_035583155.1 Acropternis orthonyx
AAAATCACAATTGGAACTTTTTTTTTTTTTTTTTTTTTTTTGTAAACTGCACATTGATTATGTTAGAAGCAAAGAAAGAGAAGCAGGAGAAGCAGGAAATGAAATAAAAGCAGGGATGGGCATGTCAAAAAAGGAAGATCTATAAGATCAATCTAAAAAGTGAGAAAGATGAATGAAGAGCTCGGAGAGGAGAGGGATGGTAATAAGGAAGTGAGAGAAGAGACAAATGCTGTTACTAGCTACTGCAATCTGGCCAAGCTACAACTCGTCATCATTGTGAGTGTCTACAGCAGCGGCTGCTGAAAGCTGAACTACTCTGCATTTCCTATTGCTCCAGCCAAGCCACAGATGAAGGAAAAGCAAAACATGTAGACAGATATGTGTGGCTGAGAGAAGCTTCCTAAATAAGAAGGCTAGACTCACCTGTAGCTGAGCAGAAATACAGCACAATGTATTTTATATACATACAAATTAAAAAATATAAAGGATAGAGGATAAAGGGCATAATATAAGCAAACACATGAGTTCACAGTATATAAAACCTCAATTTATAGACTGAGAAAGCTAAGTTTTGGTGTCTATATAAAGATGTCTTCTTGTGAAGTGGTTACACTTAATGGAGCTCAATTTAGTTGGCTAAAGATGAATATGTACTCTTTGAGAAACTGTAGAGCACATGAGACACTGAACAAGGATAACAGCTATGACACAACACCCAAAGACTTGTACCCTGTTGGACCAGCATCTGAAGCTCACACAGGATACACAGTGGCATCCTAGAGCTATTAATTTCACTGTATACTAAACACCAACTTTTGGCCACTGCACAGCACTCTTGATGTCACAGCACTGACTAGCTCTTCACTGGCTGCATCAGGTGCTTTGACACCTGGCTCGTGTGGAGGAAGCTACTGGGAGACACTCAAATTTAGGCATCCTAATCTACAATTTCACTGACTCATACTCAGAGAATTTGATTTTGATGCTTCAGTATGGGTTTCTAGTGACATCTGAGGTGTTCTAAGGACACTCTGGCTAGCAGCTAGCAGAGGTACAAGTCTCCCACAGAGCTTGTGTTTGACCTACTAGTTCTGCCTGGGTACGTTGAATACTTTCAGATGACAATGGATTCCTGTGCTTAAACAACTGAGTGTGTTGTGCATGAAACATCATTACTATCTGGATGATTTAGACAGTGAGCAATTGTACAGTAGTATGCCATCCTATGGTCTTCTTCTCAAAGTGGCCCTGTGACTTAATGAGGATCTATTATTTTTGTTGTGAGAAGGAGATTGAAAGCTTTGAGAAGTGAGACTCACATCTCCCCTCTGTCTTCTGTTTCCTTTTAATCAGATGCTTCTGAAGGAACACACTCAACAAACAAGGAGCGAAAAACAAGGAATACGGACAACTTTAGGTTGTCTGAATTCAGGCAACACAGATCAGGGCAAATCTTACAACAACCAACCTGGCACATTCTGCCTGGATCATCGTTCTCTTCCTTTTAAGTTTAGACTGATATTTTTTTTCCACACAAAACACTGCAGAGAACTACACTGAAGTAAGAAAGGGAAGAACTACTGAGGAGCTAAAGTGAAGCAGTTTGAAGACTATGAAGAATCGTAATCTCTTGATTATCATTATTTGGCCTGTAGATGATCTACAGAAAATGGAACTTTTCTTAGCTCTGAACTGAAATCAAATTCATTTATTTCAGAGCACTGTTTGTACATCCATTCCCGACAGGGATAATGAACAAATCCAGAGCAAGTACCCTCTACTCAGGTGTTCCCATCTTCAGTGCACACCCCCTGACTGTGCTCTAAAGGCACACAAGCCTCAGAGCTGGGTGCACACTCTGCCCCCAAACGCTTTGCTTTCCTCTGTAGGAAAGCCAAAACACAGAGGTAAGAAGATTGCTTTGACACACTCCATGACCCATGGACACAGCTATGGTGGGCAGCTTTTGGTAGTGCTTTTTGGTTCACTGCAAACAGTTGTTTGCCAAATGTTTAAAATACCTGTAAAAATCTATGGTAAAGATTAAGTAAAAGCATACAGTATTGATCCTATCCACATGGGTTTATTTTGCAGAGATGCAAAAAGGGAAAAGAAATTCTGGAAAACTTTTTTTGAGCTGCTTATGCATTCATATAGAAAAAAAAAGTATCAATTATAGCACTAAATATGAACACTGGCTGCCCTAAATTATATCAATCTGCTTGTTGATTGCATAAAAGGATACAGTTTTGGTAATTGTACAGGTTACTTGAATTATTGGGCTTTTTATAACTAGTAATTAATTAAGTGCAGTGTCAAGGTGTTCTGTTATGTAAGTATTTTAAAAGCTGTTTGCAAATAGAGAAGATAGGTATAAGAGTAAGCTATGATAAAACTGTGATAATGTTAATCTAGAAATTAAATCAGTTATATAATCAGTAAAAAAATAACACTGTATTATTTTAAGACTGGTTAAGAAAGGAAAATGCAAAGCAAATACAACATGATATTAAAGCTTCTTTGAGCAATTCCTAAGATGAAATCTTCTGTATGAATTGGCAGCCTTGTTCTACCTTTTCAAGGTGATTATTAATATGAAAGGGGTAAGGAAACACTAACAAGACGTCACTTTGAGAGAATATATTGAATGTAGCATAACAACTCTATAACATATCAAAAGCATACCAGGTTTGCTTCTGTATATATTATGAAGCAAATCTATGACTTTTTTGCCATAGCTTTAATGCTTGACAAAGTGAAAAAAAGTGGGTAAACCATGCCTTCTCATCTCAGTCTAATCTTTGAGTCTAAAGTAACCATCAGCTTATCAAAATTTAATATTGTTTAAACTCTATGCCACACTTTCCACCCATCAACAAAACAGTTTTAAGGATATAACATGACAGCTGTTTACCAGTGCACAGCAACTTTAGAAAGTGAAGACAGGTAATTTTGTGCATTTCAGTCAAAAAAGAAAATTTCCAGTGCCCTAACAGTTGCAGTAGAAGTTCCCACATTGTGGAAACAAAGCAAAAGTAGCATTTTTCTCTTTTAAATGTCCTAAAATACTTTTAATTATAGCTTCAGATAAACTGCAGTCCCCCTGTCCATGACCAAAATCCTCCCCAGGTAGTATTGATTCAGTCTAGACACGGTGATGGGAAGAACAGGCATAACAATGTGCCATGGACAAAGCAATGGCAGAGAGCTGAGGGCTGAGCAGTGTAGGGTGGCACATCCACATGGTGCAATATGATGAAAAGGGGCAGACTGTCCTAGCTCTGAAAACAGCTCAGCTCTCTAGTGTGGCATGAGATTCAGGTGCTGGAGCACATCCAAAGGGCAACAAGGCTGGTGAAAGGTCTGGAGCACAAGTCTGATGAGGAGCAGCTGAGGGATCTGGGATTCTTTACCCTGGAGAAAAGAAGGCTCAGGAGAGACTTTATCACTCTCTACAACTACCTGAAATGAGGTTGTAGCGAGGTGAGGTGGGGGTCGCTTGGCCTCCCAAGGAACAAGTGACAGGACAAGAGGAAATGGATTCAGTGCCAGGGGAGGTTTAGATTGGGTATTAGGGAAAATTTCTTCACGAAAAGGGTTGCCAAGCATTGGAATAGGCTTGAGTCACCATCCCTGGAGGTATTTAAAAGGTGTGTAGGTGTGGCACTCAGGGACACAGTTTAGTGGTGGACTTGGCAGTGCTGGGGTAACAGCTGAACTCGCTGATCTTAGAGGTCTTTTCCAACCTAAATGATTCTATGACACACAAGTGAAAATCTCTGCTTTTCAGCACTGTCACAGTCATGTTACTTCTGGAGTCAGAGGTAGACAAGTCTATTCTGAAGGTCTCTATCTTATAGTTCATTCTATTGTGCAGACACAGTTTCTACATCAGTCAAATAATCAGGACCAATCTCTGGCAACACCTGTAGCTCCCATGCTGTCTCCAAGACAGCAACTAAAACCAGTCCGACTTAATTTATGAGCAGGGACTTGAAATAGCTTAAGATAGTCTGACTGCTAGTCCATATTGAATAGAACACTTTAAGCAGGAAGATTAACTTGGATCAATACCAATTTTCATGGAGCAATTTTCACTTCCTGTCATGTCGGTTAATGCTGTTTTTCAGGATGGAAAAGAGCACAGAAGTACTGTACTCCTTTAATTAATTTAACTTTCATGGTGACTTCTTTAGAACTTCTCAACAGACCTGATCCCAAAACACACAGAAGTCACCCAAACTGATGCTGTTGCCCCAGAAGGCTTCTGACCACCACCATAATTACTCAGAGGAATTAGTAATGCCAAACTACTGTACTCCTCACCTGAGCAGCAAAGTATTGCAGGAGGAGCCACTACATAAACAAAAGAGCCAAACCCTGCTGAAGCAAATGTGCAAGGCCTCATGGGCTCAGTTAAATTATCACGTAGTTCCAAGGAATCTTCACTCTAAATGTGGCTATGACATTTACTTAATGTGTTACCTGTCATTTCCCCCTTTCTAAAGGAGGAATAGTACTTACTCAAGGTTCTCTTAGTGAAAATTAATGTTTTCAGGACACTTTAAAAATTAAAATAGATACGTATGTTTGCCAAGCTATCCAGCTGGATTGTGGGCACACTGATTGAGAGCATTTTGGTTGCTGTGGACTGTGCATATATTCTCAGTTTCATTTTTGTTTCATTGGTTACTTAATAAAATGTGTGGCCATAGATTACCAATGTAATCTATGAGATCTATATATTTGCATAGGAAAAATATGTTACTTTTATTTCAAGCTCAGAAGGTGGCTGCTTACATGAAAGAGAAGATTCTAGGAATATAAACATGGGTTCCTTTCCCCCCCCCTCCGCCCCCTTTTTTTCTCTTTTTATCCTAAGCCTTGCAGAGAGAAGCCAGTTTGCAAGCTTATCCACTGCAGCCTAAAGGGCTCATTCAGTACAGCTGCGGATCTGATAAACAGATGATCTAGCTCTGAGTGTAGACTGCTGGTATGAGTTGGATGGACATGATACAAACTTGTCTAAACACATGCCAAACTTCTTTCTGTTGAATGGCTACAGATGCCACTCTTGTACAGAAAGTACATTTCAGCATTGAAAAGCACTCTGGCTATGGGATTTCATGAGACAGCACAGCTGCAGCAGCAGTGCTATGTGGCATAGCTGTGTGTTTTTGTAACATATATGTAACTTGTAAGGAGGTAAGCAGGGTCTGATATGACAACAGGACATGCACCCAGCCCATAGCTGTAGCCACATCTTTCTAGTACACATAGAAGCCGCTCTGCATTCTGTTTGCTCATCAGCTCTAGTTTTCAAACCACTGTGCAAGAGGATATTGGGAAAAGTATCAAGAGCTTAAAATGCTATCATCCAAATGAAAGTGTACATACATGGTACTACAGCCTGTGAACGGTTCCTCTGGATATTTTCTTCCTGCTGTGCAATGGTGGTGTCATTGGGCTCAGCCTGATAAGCACACAGAGCTTCCCACTCCTTCTCCAGGCGATTCTTGTTTTTCAGGTGATCTTCCATGTAGGACTGGAATTAAAAGAAAACTGCATTAAGCATTTACTTAGCTAGGTTCAAAGCTAAGCTAAAAGGATGTTTCTCAAGATGGAAAGGATGGGAATCCTGGGCTTTGGAGAGGAAAAACCACTCAGTTTTATGGCTTACTTACTTAAGAGAGTTCTTCAAGCTTATTTGTGATATACAAAATGAGAACGCTAAAATGTACCAGTGCTAACAGAGAGGAAATGAGTGAAACACCCAGTTACTGAGCTTCAGAAGAAAACTATTTCTTCTTCAGTGCCTAGAAAACACAAGCCCCACCATCTCTTTCATCAGGCAATGGAAAAGAAACAAAACTCCATTGACAAATATTACTACAAACAACAACTCCAGTCAAATCAAAACCTTTTAAACCGAAGTTCAAGCACATATGCAAGCCACCACAATAATAGAGCTGTCAAAGAGAACTAAAAAATCACCAGTAAGAAGTGTCATGGCTCAAGCCCTGGGTCATCAGAAACTCATTCTGCAGATGGACTGGCACAGAGAGGGCCTTGAACTAAGGTGCTGTTAATTAATCCTAATATGTGTTGTTAAAGACTGCACACTGCATTCAGTTAAGTTAACAGTGTTAGGAGAAGCATCACCAAAGAAAACTGTCTGTCTGTGGCAGGAATGATGGCCCATCAAAGCATATTGGTGCAGGTCTTAAGTTTTTGCAGATCTCCCATGCTAGAGACTCAGTCTGGCAGTGGATCAGGAATTCAGTTCCAAAGACTTGTGAAAAGTGAACAGTACCCTATTTCTCATCCAGTGGACCTGAAAATCATCCAGCTGGGTGAGGGGAAGAGAGCAGAAAGGAGAAAGGGAGGGGAAAAATAGAAAATTTCCCCTCCCTTTAACATGAAAATTAAGAAAATAATCACCTGGCACTGTAAGCCTATTTATACAGCCACCTTACCCTGCAGAGCCTGCCATCTTCTCCTACAGCAAGCAACAGAATCATCTCACACTACACCCAGTTCATATTTGTAAATTAAACTACATAGTACCTTTGAAAGGTACTGACATTAACATCCTTAAACAGATTTAAAAAGGGACAGACTGTTTAGGACACAGGCTCAGGGTCTGGACAGGGGCTGAGGGGTCAAGAGCAGAGCTGTGGGTGCTTCTGACCCAAATATTGGTCACTGTGCTTCCTGCTGAAGCCCTCAGTAAAACAGCCCAATCTGTAGCAAACCCTGTCTAGAAAAACCTCCCAGAAAGGATTCACTGTGAAGTATAAAAAGCAGTTTAATTGCTTAGAAAACCTTTTCCATAGACACTCTCTGTTATGTCAAATTGTTCTTCCGAAATGTGCTCTAAAGAGGAAGGCTGTCATGCCCTCTCAACAGGTTTAACAGAGGGTACAGAAAGCTTACAGCTTGTCCTCTGCCAAACATGAGCTCTGCAAAGCTGTTGTGGCACTGTGCTTCCCACCTGGTCAGCAAGGCAGGATACTGCTCTTTCTTGCGGCTTGAACAGTTTTTTGGTTACAAAAGAGCCCCTGATACACAGCTTTGTTTTGTGCAGAGTTTGTCGGGGGCCTGAGCCTTTACACAAGACTTGTAAATCAAACCTGGTACTGAAAAGCAATTCAAGAAGTGATGCTTCCAGAAGAGATATCCTTAAGGACACAAAAAGATATTGCATTAGAAGAAAGGTTTCTAAAGGAGGTAAAAAATAGTGATGGCCTAGATACAATCAAAACACTTTCTGTGTGATTGCTTCTTTTCTATAATGAAGGAAAAAGCATTAGAGTGGACAGAGCTGTGACCTGACGAATGGTGAGCTGGGAGAGCTGCGTGGCCCTGTGGTGTGTTAGGGTTGTGGGTCACTTGATATGTTACCAGCCTTAACTTGAAAGTTAACAGGAGGAAACCATCCTCTGAAAATTTGCTTCTCCTTGCCAAAAGGCTGTTGCTACAGGGGAAAAGATCCTGTTCTTTTCTCCTAGTAAATCTGTGCCTGGATTTTTATACTGAACATCATGGGGGTAGGGGGGAAGATAATCCTTCCTGAGCAGAGACTTGCTAGTATATAAGAATTTTTATGAGACAAAGGGAAAAAAAAATAGCAAAATCTTACAATACCAGAGAGTCAAGACTCCTGGCTTCAGAGCAGCTGTTTAGCATGCAGCAGAGATCAGCCAGTCAAGGACCAGCCTGTAGCATCTTCCCATTTTAGACCACAGTTTTATAATCTGATTCATTTTGACATGCCCATCACCAATGTCCCAAAGACTTCAGGGACATTTTATGCAGATATACAGATCTGCCAACACTAAATCTCTCCAAAATACTGCGAGATCCATGAAGCTGTAGGAAAAGAACATTTAATTCCTAAGGCAGGGCTGTATGTGGCAAGGAGCTTCCTGTTGACTCCAGCTTGTCTCTTTAATGATTTCAAGGATTGTATTTATAAAAAAAATTATTTTTCTTTTAAAATCATCAAATGTGACACAGTTAAGGTAATTTGGCTGCTTTTAGTGCATGTGAACTTTTAAATAACTCACCTCTCTTTAAAAGTTTTTACTTTTACCTTGATTTTTCAGGTAATTCTGAGTGTAAAGAGAGATGAATCTTCAAAGAAAACACACTGAAATCTTTATTCTAACCTGACAACCATTTTTCGTGTGGTTTCAATATCTACATCACGTGGATCAGATTGACAGCACACTTCCTGACAGACCTTGAGAACGTGTTTGACTAAACGGACCCATGGAAGGCTCTGTGCAATATTAACATCTGCTTTACACATATTTTTAAAAGCTACTGAGAAAGAAGCTTGCTTTAAAACATTCAGGAGCCAGACAATTCCCTCAGAGTTAAGTAATCTTTCATTTACAGTCCTTCAGAGCCCCTATGCTCATCCCCATTTTGCTAAACAGAAGCTTAGTGATTTTGAAACACTCTCTTGGGAGTGCTGGATGTACATTAAATTGAGTGGAACTTCTGATATTTTAGAGATTGTATGTCTACTCAAATCCACTCCTTAATTAGGATGTTTTGATGAGACATTCTGCAGTGTTTGCCTGGTACAAAAGAAATTCATTACCAATGTGTCAAACTCGCACATGATTGTCCTTGTCCCAGAGCAGCAGGTAAAATAAATAGAGGTTGTCACCACTGTTATTGTAATGCTCCTCAAGCCTGCTGTAAAAGTAGAGATCTAGTCTCACCAGTATGTCCACATCCAAGCAAGTCCTGTAATCCCAAGTATATTATTTAAACAAACACTCTCTGCTTGGACAGTTCTAATGCACCTTAAATTCCATTCACTCTTAATTTTCCTTCCACAGGGCCTCACCTGCAAGGACAACTGGTAGTCCAGTTCAGGGTTTTTCTTGTATAGACAGATAAGATATTCTTGCTACCAAACATGCTCTGGGGATAAGGAGGATGTATCGACACTCTGTGGAGAGAGTGGATGTGTTGTAAAATCTATTATTATTGTATGAGACATGCCAGTTGTAAGGCAAAAGATGAGCTTTCAGCCAGAGGGTGAAAAGCTGTCCCAGGGACAATGAATCTTTGGCCAAGAGAGACAGTGCCAGTGGCAAATATGAAGACAGATTCCATGCGCCTGAACACAGACACAGAAACAGAGCACAGAGGCCTGGCTTGGCGTTGGTAGAACTTCCTGTGTGCTTGGTTGATCCTGTAGTATGGTGTTACAACACTTAGTTTTTCTTTATTTTTTTCTTTATTCTTTTCTTTGTTCAAGGAGGGGCATCCAATGCATGCTCTGTGATTAAATTAAAAATACAGCTATTAAATTATAATCGGCTGGTCACTCTCTAAATCATAGAATCATAGAATCATTTAGGTTGGAAAAGTCTCTTAGATTATCAAGTCCAACTTGTAACCCAAGACAGCCAAGTCCACCACTAAACCATGTCCCTAAGTACAACATGTACACACATGTCTTTTAAATACCTCCTGGGATGGTGACTCCACCACTGCCCTGGGCAGCCTGCTCCAGTGCTTGACAACCCTTCCACCGAGGAAATTTCCCCTAACACCACAGAATCACAGAATCTTAGGAGTTGGAAGGGACCCCCAAGGATCATGAAGTCCAGCTCCTGGCCCTGCACAGGATCATCCCCAAGAGTCGCACTGGGAGCATATCCAATCCAGTCTTGAACTCTGGCAGCCTTGGTGCTCTGACCACTGCCCTGGGATGCCTGTTCCAGTGCCCAATCACCCTCTGGGGGAAGAAGGTTTTTCTAATATGCAACCTAAACCTTTCCTGACACAACTTCAGGCCATTCCCTTGGGTCCTTTCACTGATCACCACAGAGAAGAGATTCCGTGGACAACTTGAGTCCATTACCTCTTGTCCTATCGCTTGTTACTTCGGAGAAGAGAGCAAATACCTTCTTCAGAGATAGTAAGGTTTGCATCTGTCAAGATATTTATTTTAAAAAATGCCTATTTTGTGTTCAGTTATTACAATTATTTCTGACAACATAACTTCAATACAGTACTTGATTAGGCACCCTTTTCATGACTGAGGTTGTCTCTCTCAATGAAGAGAAGTGTAACTCTAAAATTGACGGACCTTGATCGGTCTAATCAAATTTCAAATGTCAGCTGAAAAAGTGGATGCAAAATTGTCTTAATCCTTGCAAACGGTGACCACTCAAATCCACACCATTCACCTGACAGTGTGGGAGCCACTGCTTTCACACTGCTGTTGCTTTCTCCAGAGGTGCAGAGGGCCAGGCAGTGCTGTGGTGCTTCACTGTGCTTCCTCAGGGGGAATGTAGAGAAGAGAGAACTTGCTTTAGCTATCATATGGCACATTGTGCACTAAAAGACCATACTTCAAAAATTTGTTTTGTATTCTTTTCAACTGACTTAAGCAATGGCTTTTTTTGGCCTTTGTTTGTTGCTAACTTGTAGGTTGCATTGTTCTGTCCTGGGGCACTCCAGCATTCTTGCTATTCCGCTTTAACTTCTTGGGTCTTCTGTGCATATTGCATTGACTATATACAAGAAATACTTTTCTGCATAAATTCAATCGACTTTCAACACTGCGCATGTTTTTTTCTTCCTTTTTCTGGCTTAATCCTTATCATTACTGGCTTCACAGGAAATTTCTCTGTTTGCATTCATATACTCACAGTGCTATAGAATTTGGAGACAGAAGAAGCCTATCTGATTAATTGTTTCCAGGCCTTCAAATAATGTTTCTTGTACTAAGAAATTTTCTAACATTTGGCTGCCCTGTATCTAACGCAGAAGCTTAAAATACAGTTCATTACTATTTCTTGGGACTCTAACTGTTCTGAACCATGCATGGTATTCCTGGAAATACACAAATATTTTCAATAAGGAACACTAGCCCTCATTTGAGATGGCTTTTTCACAGGGATGGCAACAATACTGCTTTTCTACTGCAAACTTCATTTGCTATGCATTTTCGCCCACCCATTTATTTTAACCTCTGTCTGCTTGCTCAGAATATTGCTGTTCGGTATAAATTTTGCTTGTATATATTTTAGTGTCTTCACAGATCATGGATTAATGGATCTATGCAAATTATAGGCTTCTCTTCTTATGACTTTTCTTCAAAGATAATTTATTTGTTATATGCATTTTCAGGTCTAATGTTTTCAAACTTTTGAATTACTCCTCTGTCATTGCTTCTGTGCAGAACTTTAGACTGTGATATCACTCGTAAAAGCCACTGTCCCTTCCATTCACTTCCACATCATTATTAAAAAAGTTAAATATAACTGGAGCTAACAACAATTCCTGTACTCTGCCAGACACTCCCATACATAGCTTTTGATCATTATTTTTGCATATCACTCTTTAGCCCCATTTTAATCCACATAATTGTCCTCTGAAAAATTTACATTAATTTTTCAATTAAGTATTCATGAGACAGTTTCAAGACTATATTAAAATCTGTATGTATTACATCTGTTGTTTTAACTTCATCTATTGTTTTTGTAGTTTTAGTTAAATAAAAAGCAATCAAGTTTGTCCAGGCAAGATTTATTCTTTATAAAATTATGCATATTCTTACTCATTGTTCAGCTATCCAATGGAAAGGAGATTAGCAAATGCACAAAGGAAAGACTCCAGCCTTCCCCATCCTCTTAAATGATACCCTTACACTTATCTTCCTTTTATACCCTTGAAAAATCTCTTGCCAGATAATCAGCAATTCCTTTTTTACTATGTGCTCCATTACTTTCTAGGGCTGGAGTTTGGACTCAAGGAACAGCAATAGAAAGGTTCATTTCTTTTCTCCTCTTCCTTTCTCACCACTCCTCTTTTATAAAATTATTACTTTATTCTCCTATTTTGGTGCACCCACACTTGTCCAGATCTGATCAAATAAAGCTCCCTGAGATCAGTGTCACTATTAGAACTCTGAGCCATATTCAGATCATGCAGAGCACCACAATGTTTATTCACGCTTTTTAAGCATTTCTCATCTCCCAGCACTGTTTCATAGCAATACTGAAGTTACTTTGGACTTGTGTTTGCAGAGGGTCATTCTCTCTGAGCTGCCATGGTGTTCTTGCAGAGGCCAAAGGCTGGGAGCTCCTCACACATGTGTCCATGAGGAATGCTTTCAGTGGTGCTGAAACATGAGAGGAGCCAAACTACACTCATGCTTTCCTACCTTTCTTCCCAACAAAGACCTTAAGTAACAGAGGATGCACTATCTCACCTGATTCCAGTCTTTTGACCAACATGTTAAGGAAATCGGTTTTCTCCAATGGCTAACTGTACTATTGAAGTGCCACAGTTGTTTTTGCTGCTCTGATCCAATCAACCTGTGGTAATGCAGAGCCTACAGCTGTTAGTAAGGTAGCTCCTTCTCTGAAGCATCTCTCCCCATCTGGTGTTAGAAACACTAGCTTTAGTCCTAACATGGCAAATCAAGTTTTCAATATTAACTGCAGACAAATGTGACTTTATTGGTATTTTTTTTTTAATTGCTAGTTATATGGAACTTATATAGATATATAAAATTATTGTCAATATCTCACAGAACTCGTATCTGGGACAAAACTCAGTAAATTAACATCTGGCTATAAAGTCTCACAGGTTTTCAACCCTGGGGAGCGTTCTGCTTCCACTACTTTACTGCAACCAGGATTTCATCATCTGATTGGTTGAAGGCTCCTTTCTCTTTCCTAACTTGTCCTGTGCCATCCCAGATCTCTTGTTTACAAGAATCGCTAATGAAAAAATCTAGGAAATAAAACCTTGGGAATTTGGATTTTCTCTTTATAAAATACACCCAGAAAGTATTTTCCTTCCTTTATGTTTGTAGACATATTACTACCAAGATGTGTTTTGATCTAATTTTTCTTGTATTTCTGAGTACATGATTACACTGGTGGAAAGACTAGTTTTGAAGCCTTTTCATGTATGTACTGGAAAGTACTATGGAGCTCTATGTGTAATTTTGCATAAAACATTACTAATATCATATATACGATTGTAGGTGATGAAGGAAACCTGAAAAAAAACCCCCAAAGTCAGAGGGAAGGAATTCACTGACAAAGAAACTATTCAGGATGGTTGAGAATAATATCCTTAGATTGCTTCAAATTGGTTGTATTACCTGGAATAAATTAACTTCCATAATTATATCAGGCAACAATAAAAAATGGCATTCCATAGTTTCGGTTTCATATTTTTAGACACACAGCTTATTGCAAACAACTAAGCATGCACACAGAGAGCAGTTCTGCTCTAAGAATGCCACCGGAAATATTGTCCTTGGGTTGCTACAGAAGTATCATCTTTGCATGAGCAGTGTAAGGCTTTATCTACCGGACTAGGTTAGTGTGCAACTTTTGCAAGAAAGGCTGTAATTCACAAGTACATTAGATGGTAACCTATGTTCTGTTTACCTAAATTAATATACCCTTGATGTAGCGTATATCACTGCCTCTCCCCTTCTTAATGCTTTGATAATAGAGTTTTGTAACTTGTAAAAGGATTACTTCAATCCAATCAGCAGGTGCTGGGATCAGTGTGTGTCACACAAACACTTGCTAATCCCTTTTCTTACAGCTCCCAGCTACCAAAGGTGCTCAAGGAAATCCCAGTGAAATGGCTGGATACAACCTGGTGTGGACTGATGCCGGTTTTCATCTCTGGAGGAAATCTTGGGAAGTACATGTGATGCTTTTGCATCCATTGCTTCAATGTTTGCAATTTTTTGCTTCAGTTGGAATGACGGAGGCAGGCATGCTTTCGAAAGGAAACATAGCTAAGAAATTAAACATTAAAAAATAGAATGCTTAATTATGAAATATTTACTCTACCTGGATTTCTACATATAGCAGAAGATAAAGAAATTCACTGTACAAAGAATCCCTCCTCAAGGATTATCAGCTACTTAATGGTGTCTTCTAGGTCTTAAAATACAACCACCTCCAAGTCCTCCTCCTTACCCCCTTTCTTGAAATCTGAATTATGCCTATGAAGTTTCACCCCTGCAATTAGTTTTCTTTAAATAAACCTCAACAAAAAAGAGAAGATGATTACCATAAAAGGAATATAATCTGCTCCCTTATTATATTTCTATAGCTCCTTCTGTCCAACTGTCTGAAAGTACTCACATTACTCCTGCAGGGGAGGCAAGTATCATTGCTGCTTCACAGATGGGAAATGAAAGGGTAGAAACATCAAACTTAATTTCCCTGGGTCACAGGCAAATGCTCCTAAAACATTCATTTTTCAGGAATATTCCTGACTGCTGTTTTTTCACTATTCCATGGCCATTTTTCTAGACATGGCTGAAGGTCAGGCTACCGTAATGAATCCATATCTGCTAACATTTTGGAAATTGGAGTATACCAAATGTTCTGTGAAGGAATTAGAACAGGTTTCAGTTCGGGGGTTTTGTTTAGAAGTGGTTTAAGGTTTAAGTGGCTTAAGTAGAGGAATTTAATTTATGCACATGTTGAATTTGTTTACACAAAGACATGCCAAACTAAATAATAAAGATTTAAAAGATGAATTATGCAGATTTGGTTTCTAAACCTTCTGCATTTCTTATAGTAGCATTCACAATAAAAATCTGAAATAATAAAAAGACTTCAAATAAAGGAGGAATATTTCAAAAAACGGAGAGCTGAACCTCTTAGCCAAATACTGCTATTTCACAGCATGGGATATGTTGTGACATTTCTTAAAAGCAAAAATAAATCCAAAACAAAACAAAACAAAAACAAAAAAAAAAAAACCCAAAAAACCAAAAAAAACCACCCAATCCGAACCTCCCCATTAAAGACAGCTCTGCAGTATAGGAACTGGCGCCAAGGAGAGTGTCAGCTGAATTCATCAACTGAGACATTTTGGGAAGCACTTCTGGTAGCTTTGCTAAAATGTAAAAGCACAAGATACGCAGTTGAATAAGACCCAGCAGGAAAATGGCACAAAAATGTACAAATCAAGACCATTGACTCTAAATGATAAATATTGACACCCAATTCCATTCTCTCAGGAAACTACTGTTTACTTCTTACACATTAAATCTGTTTTTCAGATGATCCTTTCTTTTCACTTCATTTTTTTACTGTTTTGAACATCATACCACAATCCAAGACATATTTGTGATTCATTTATATGCCTGTTGTATGTCTGAAATGAAAACTTTAAAAATATATTACTACACACTAATTACCTATTGAAAACACAAAATTAAAACTCCCTGGCTTCTTCCTCTCCTAGCCTTGCTAACTCAATTAAACATCTAAATTTGGCTTCCCCTGTTGGATACTGTATTTTCAAATTTAGATTTTAATGAATTAAAGTCTGTGTGTTTTTTTCAGAGTACTTGCATAGTCTTCATTTACTATATATATAAAAATTACCAAGAGATAAACACAGAACTCTGAAAATGTCATGTTTAAAAATAATCTTTTCTTCAAGCATGGTCAAGTTCTTCAGAGATAATGAGACCAGTAAAACCCAGGCAACCATGACCAAGTACATCCAAGTGATACAGCACATGATGTGATTTACAGATACTCTAGCAAATTATGCCTCTGTTAGACACTGGCCACCTTGAGGGGAGAAAGGAAAACATTGTTTTTACAAACATAATATCCCTGCTAGAACTAAGGGATAATCAGTAATACTCTTACTACTACTCTTAAACTTGTGAATAAAAGTGAAAAGGTGCTTCTCCAGGAACAAGTAATGACTCATAAATGAAAACCCCTCTGCTTTTCAGTGTGGGTTTTTGTCTTTTGGGAGTGGGGGCGTGGAGGGTGGGTATCAAATTGATAGAGTTTGTACACAAACACACACAGAGGTTGGTGGAAAATTGAGAACATGTAATACTGGATAAGCAGCCTTTTTCTTAGAAAACTCCCGTAACAGTTGGAGACAGGAAACTTCAAACTCCACAAACATCTTCAGTGATCAAATCCTTGTACTCAGGACCGTTTTGGAACCATGTCCCCTACCAAGGAAGCTCTGTGTTTGCACACTGCAAACCACAGAGAGGAAACCCAATTAGTGAAACTCAGTTACATGGATGCAGAGCAAACTCAGTGCAATAGTTAAAACAAAGACCTTGACTTAAAAGACAGCCCAGAAAGCAGGTTGGGAAAAAAACCTGTTTTTTTTAATGGTTGGACTTGATATTGGAGGTCTCCCAACCTAAATGATTTTATGACTCTCTGACAGTAAGCCACGAAGAAACTCTCTTTTTCACAGAAGCATTTTCAGGACTTGATGACTGTGTGAGAAGACATGCCTGATTTCTACCCTATCGCTTCCATGTCGCACTCACAACCCCGTTGTACCAACAAACAGCAGCAGAATAAGCAATGCTGGCCATGAGAAAGATGCAGCTGGCAACTACCCAGCTTCCAAATGTAGAGGAAGTGTCCCATTTTTTAGGTAACCTTTTATCTATGCACCGTGGGATTTTCAACTGATGTTGGCCTAGCTCAGTGATTCTCAAATTCTCAAATATTTTTCTCATGAAAGCATTCAAAAGGGATTGTGAAGTGATGGTAGAAAAGCTTTAGAAATGCATAAGCTGAAGACATCCTGCCTACTCCTGGGACTCTTGGGTTTCCATGGAAGCCAGTAAAGGATAACGCTTTAAAGAAGTTTGAGGAACACTGGTCTAATCCACAGATAAAAATATTTGAAGTGACAGAGGGCAAAACAAGAACAAGGTAAAAAACAGTGTGAAAGAGGACAGAAAAAGAAGCAAAGAACAGACTACAGAGGTCAACAAAGAAGTGAAATGATGAAAGAAGACACTACACTGCAAGGAAGAAAGTCAGAAAAACAAAACCCAGAACACAGTAAATTAAGAAAATGCCATGGGAAGAAGCAAGTTTTGGTCATAGCTGATAACTCTCAACATTTCCTTGCATACTGTTTCTTTTCCTTGGAACGCTTCCCTTCAGATGCTGAATGAGGAGAATAAATTGAGAGAGTGACAGTAGTAGTTTTGAGTAGACAGCGAAAGTACAGCTTATTGTTAAGCAGAAAGAAAAATAAAGAACCTAAACTTCAGTGCATGCGTGCATGTATGCGACTGCCAAGGATCTAGAAGAATGGGTATATATTCTTGAAGAAAACTGTCACCAAATCAGAAGAGACCCAAAGAATGTGTGGATGGCACCCTTTTCTGTCATAGAGGTTATTTACTATAGACCGCACATCCTCAGTTTGGTTTTCACAAGTTTTTCAATGTGTATTTAATATCTCTCAGTCAGCTCTCCAAATATGGAATATTTTGCTCTCAGATGAGGCCAAAACTAAACTTGCAGAGTGAAATCTGACAAACCCAGGTGCAGAACTCCTTTCATGTCTTAAAAAAGACTAATGAATGACACAAAAAAAGGCAAAAATATTACCCTTCAATACAATCCTTTTTCTATTAGAGCCAATATGATTACTTGTGAGAGTACACTGGGACACCAGGGAATGGGGGTCTACTCCTGGCCCTACTTCCTTGACCCAAGGTTAGTCTTGGTCAAAATGCTTCCCTGTCTGTGCCTGAGTTCCCTGGACTAAAAAGACAGGATAATGACATTGACCTTTAAAAAGAGCTTTGAACCTACTGATCAAAAGTGCTATATAAGAGTTGGCTTATTATTATTTTGGTTACTGAAGTGAATTGAAAGGCTCCTGGTGACTTTAATCCAAATTTTTTATATCAGGCCACAGAATCCCATCCAAAGGACAAAGTTTCTGAAAATTCAGTTGTGAGGATACACAAATGATAAGTCGGAGGCTGGTGTATTCCCTCAGGTACTGCAGAGGTTTCCTGAGTACAACAGAACTTCAAATGACACAAAAGTAATTTCTGGACTTCCAGAAGAAATAATATATTCAGCACCATTAGTATATTCACTAAACAGCAATTAAACACTACTATGATGCTCTCAGTCAAACTAATGCAAACGAAGACACCAAAAGGTGAAAGGAGGCAATGAGGAAACAAGAAAGCACTTTTTTCAGGCGGGTATTATATGCGCCCACCTGAGCAGCAGCAGGACATCCCTCCTGCTGGGAGCCAGCACTGTCCTGGGGATCTCATGTTGCTGCTTCTGTCTGGTGGTTTGGTTAATAAAACCAACCCTTCTGGGTGCCTTCCAAGTAAAGCAGCAGATAAATATCTGCATTAGAAACATTCCTACCTTTAAAAAAACTTCTGGTTTGGATTCTGCATTAGCTTCAACCTTGACAAATTCCATCTCTTAAGTCTACCCCAGCCTACCACACCGGCACAGTGACTGCCTCTTGCTGTCATGGTCTACATGGTTTGCTATGAGTCTTACAGATTAAGAGGAACCCTTGATGTTTTTGACCTAACACGTTATTTATAATACATGCAAAACATGAGTTTATAATGAAAGTGTTTCTCTGTGTATTGTTACTGCCTGTTTAAGCTAAAAACCCTTTGATTTTGACTGATGAATGAACATACATTCTATGACCCTTTATGCTACAATAGCATTCTGTCTGCAAGACTGTTCCAAAGGAACATTGTAGACTACAGACAGAAGGTTAGTTCTCTAACCTGTCATTTTCAGAGTGAAGCCAGTGAAGTTCCACATGGTTCACACGGAGGTAAAGCCTGGAGTAGTCTCATGGTAGAGCAGGTACATGAGGGTTTGTTGTGCTGATGGTACTTCTAAACACAGGCCATCTACTCATTCAAATAATGTGTTAAAGCATTTAAATGATCTCTGTCTATTCTACTGGCAAAATTTCTCGCTGGCAAAGACATGTGATGTCTTTTCCATTAGATTTTTACTGTTATGGGACACAGGCGAATTAAGAGAGTTCTTTAACATACATCTCCTCCAGTACCAATGTGGTTGAGACCATCACAAATTAAATTTTGTAAATTATCACTGCTGTGCTTTTCACCATTTATGTCACTATATATTCACAATTTTCTTATCCTAAGGAGTGAAAATTGCCTTGTCAGCTTTATCTGTATGCTCCTGCAAGAGATGAAAATTGCAAATATTGCAAGGAAAAGTTTAAAAATTTAAAATGCCAAATAGTTTTTCATTAACACTGAAAAGTTGTGTATATTATATCTCTGCTCCCAATATCACCCACCACTGAATAATCATCTCAAGGCAGATGATACTAGTAAAAATATACAAAGCCTGAAAATATAACAGGAATAAGACAGCCTAAATAAACATGAAGTAACATTTTTACTGAATGTAATTATAACCTTTTTCTGTGTCATAAAAATATCACCAAGATCTAGGGCCTGATTCTGACTGGGCTCCCACCCACTAATCAGTCATCTGCAGATGCAGCTGTGGGTGCAATTTCAGTTCTCAGATTTTTCTGCTGTAGCTTTTTTCCCTTGTTATCTCAGTAGACATCTTCACTTTGGTGAGATGGATATTGAACTACCATCCTGCCTCACATTCCAGGAATGAGCACACAGCAAGCAGCTCAGCATCAGCTCACACATGAACAGCCTTAGCTACCATAAAATATTCATTCATTTAAAAAATATTTGCACCCTGCTGTCAAACTTAGACAAATTCATACTGAGCCTCAGAAAATAGCTGTTTTAATGGTAAATGATGTTCCAGAAACCTCTTTCAGGCTAAACACTCTTGTCAAAATTATTTTAATAAGAAAGATTAACAATTTCAACATTAGCTGCTAATCCCCTTTCATTTGAAACTGTGCTGATAAAATTCTTTGCTTGTCATTCAAATAGTAAGTAATAATTATAGATTTGGGGCCTCCATCTCTTGCTTCATTAATAGTAAATTGCATGGAAGTCTGAAGCATAAAGTCAGCTTTGATACATCTCAAAATGCAATTTCCATAGCTTTCCTTAGCTATGTACAATTAATTACAGAGTTAATAAGGGGAATATGTTAATGAAAGGGAAATTATTCACTCAGACCACCTGGTCTTATCGAATTTCTTTAATATGTTTCCTTCTTTCTGTGAATTTGCATGACAGCAAGAACACAAATCATGGTGTGCCTTGCCAACCCTCTAGTATTTTTATTTGCAACCAGCTTAAGTCCACTTAAATATGAATAGAAGAATAGAATAGAAGTAGCCAGTACTAAGTAACTGCCTGCACTTGTTTTCTCCAGCTGAGTACCTTTTTCATTTTAAACCAAAAACGCTTAAACAACTTTATAATTACTAGTCTCTCTTCAATGCTTAAGAATAAATACAATACATCAAAAAAGGAGGCACTGTCATTTCTTATTTTCTTTAAAGGAATGTGTTGCCTGTGTACACATTTAATAAAAGATACACAGAAATATGCTCCAATTCACTGCACTCTGACAGCTACTAGAGCTTAGTTGCTATGTGCAGTAGGGCTCTGTTCATGGGAGTATTTTAGTTGGAACAAACAGCCCAGTCAGAAGGAAGCCATCCTGCTATGGCTTCACATAAGTCATCTTAAAAATGACACAGTTGCGATAGTCAGAGAAGTATTTTGTAAAGATGGGTCAAATCCAGAAAACAACCATCTTCAACAAGACATTAATGAATTTCCTACTAACCAGACTGAAGAACTGAGGACAGAAGCATTTTAGGACATGGACACCAGTCCTCATAGTCATTCCAGAAAGGAAAGGGCAGAGAATAATTTCCAGAACAATACAGGCCATGTTGGAGGAGGTGATGCTTGCAAGCAGTTTTTCACCCCTCCCTTCTATTCTTAGTTCAGTGCAAAGGTCCAAAAAGCAACAATTCTCCATTGCTATGAAGAGGGTTTTCTTGGCCAGCTTGGCAACCTAAAGCAGCATTAGCACATGAGTATAGGAGAAGAGGATAAGGGAGGCATGACAGCATTGAGGGAGAGCTGCCAGCTAGAAAAACCAAGATATTAGTCTAGTCTGAAACAAAAGGACAGTTAGAGACAGAAGCCAAATTCATGTAAAATTATGTCTTTTATAAAGATGTAGCAGGGCAGGGATGTGATATTTGAGGGTAGAAGACTTTATCTGGTTTTGACCAAAGAGTAACACAGTCCTCCTTTGTGGAACAGCAGATACTGTGTCATCCACAAGTGAGCTTCACAGATTATTTTAATGTTTGTCTCCTTATTTAAAAATGTTTCCAACAGCAGCATTGTGGGTGCATATGCAAAATTTGATCATCACAAGAGCATTTTGTCTGTGTCCCACACATCAAATTTTCCAAATACCACCCAAATTCTGTTACCTTACTCAGAAAACATTGCCAAATTATGGCCTAATTCCAGAAGGAGCTGCAGAAAGCAAATTATAAGGTTTTTTTATATTGCCCTGAAGATAAGCATAACCAGACTTTGTTGAATCAGTAGAAGGATTAAACAGTCTTCATTACAAATAGCATCTTAACCAGACCACTTCCAGTAACTTCTGCTGGCATAGCCCACAGGAAGAGATAGAGCTCTGCAAAATACTGCTGGAGTTCTCCTCGGTATCTTAAACTGCAATTGGTACAACACTGCAAAAACACAGTGCCAGTATGAAGTCGCTTCTTTGGAAGCACCACGAGGCAAGTCCCAGAGTTGCACCCTGAACTCTTACATATTTTGAGAAGCTCTGAAGTTGTAGTCCCATTTACCAGATGTCATTTGATCTTAGCAGTACACCATGCCTTGCAAGCTGTGTGAGCCTTTTCTTTACCCCACAGTGACTCAAAACCCATCACCTCTGAACTCTGTCACCAGCTGAGAAATACTCTGTGACATATGTTATCATCTTGGGTCACCTGCCTGAAAAGTCTTCCTGAATCATTCTGTTTCTAGTATCCTTCTGCTTCTAAACAGGCATTTCTACCTGTTAGACCCAAAATATGATTAACTGTGTGACATCTGCTACAGTGAGGTCTCAAGGATTTAATGTGTGATATGAGCATGCACAACAGGACAGATACAGCAAAGAGCACTTCATTACTGAGGATGTATTTGGAGCCAAAAGATGGTATCTCCTGGATGAGTGCTCATCTCTGGTTTCTGCCACTCCATGAGACTCTATGTTCCATGAGGCTCTCAGAAGCACCTGAGGATCCAGTAACATCCCTTGTCTTCAATCTGAGGTCTCAAAACCCAGATATTTTCATTAATGACCTCTGAGCATCTCCTGTTACTTGCTACAGCTGATACTTATCTTGCCTTAACATTACTTGGATGTTCTCTAGAAATGGAACAAAGCTGGGAGAAACAGCAAAAGAGTCCACATAGCCACCGAATTTTGTGCCAGCCACAGCAATAATCCTTCCTTTTCACTCGATGCACACAGTTGCATAACCCAGTTTTGTGTCACACATTTCTCCCAATGAAATGCTTTTAAAATTAGTACTCTAGAATATTATTAGAATTGTTTTCTTCATCTTGCTACTAAAAGCCTTAGGGAATTATATAAGTTGGCTAAAAGTGTTCAACCAAAGCAGCTTAAACAAAGCTGGAATAAACACTTTACAGTCAAACGACAGACCAAGATGCAGTCACAGAAATTTGGTAAGTTGTTTCCAATCCTGAGTACATTTGGGGAAAACACTCAACAGGGAAGAATTTAGGGGAAAAAAGGGTTTTGAACTCAATTTCATACCATGTTCAAGAGGAATGTTTTTCTTGACTTAAAACTGACTCTGCAATTGTCATTATTTTCTAAGGCCCATTCAACAACATCAATATAGAAAAAGGGGGGCACCATATTGTGAAACAAAAATGGAAGAATCAAAGGGTAACCTGTTCATGAATATTTTTTTCTGAGTTTTATTGATGAAATCTATGTAGTACATACATCCATTTATTAGATTTATGGCTCTATTATTAGCGCTGTTTTCATATGGCTTTAGATTTTTTTCACTTGTCTTTGCAGCTTCTCTTTGTTCCTGTATCTCAAGTCTTAGCTTTAAACAAACACAGACAAATGTTTCAAAATAACTTAAACATTCAGGGATGGGAAAAAAAATACCTAAACTGAAGAGATAAACCTATTTCATCAGCAGGAGATCTTTCAAGAGGCACCAGCTCCACTTGTCCCTAAAAGCGTGACAACTCAGGGAGAGACAGGTAAAGATTTTCCCATCTGCAGTATTTATGGTCTTTTTTGGATATTGGCTATCTTGTCACTGAGTAATGTGATACACAACAGCCTTTTCCCTTGTGACTCCTCTTGTCCAACTGTTCGTGATGAAATGGCCTTTAGGGCCAAAGCCTTCTTGGGACTTAATTTGGTAAGACTTCTACAACTATTTATACTGGCACAGCTGAAAGGTAAGTTGGGATTTAGATCCACTTAGCACAACTGTAAGGAGTTTATGCCTTTAGCTAAACGTTGCCACTGACTTGTCTTCTTTCCAATATGAGGGAGGATTTTTTTCCTTCATTTTCTCAGTTGTAAGCTTTTTTTAAACAGGGTATTTATAGTTTTGAAATGTATAAACAGAAATTAATGCTGGTAGAAGGAAATGGTGGGAAAAAGACAAAATATTAAAACCTACTAAATAATCAAGCAAAAGATTGTGACAAAGACCTTTTTTTCTGTACATGCCCTCCTCAGTTTAGGCCCTGCTAGCATTAATCACCTCTGCAGCACAAGTCCCCAGGCAGTGCACTGCACTCATGCCCTGCATCACGCTCAGGAAATGTTTAGTGTGTATATGGATTAAATCAAGGTGGAAAGTACACCTGCAACTAGCACAGTGCTATTGGACCTCACATGCTGAAGCTTCTCCCTTTATTTAGAGAAGTGTGCTTAGATGTCTTTTGCTCCCAATTTTATTGCAGCTTATAGAACAAAATCAAGGCATTCCGGCTAGATGTGGTGCAGGATTTAACAAATACTTTTCCTTGCTGAAATGTGTCTTCACTTCTATGCTCTTCCATATTCAATTAAAAGAAAATCTATAGCTGCTACCCCACAGAGTTCATTTAAAACAGAGTTAATTTTAAAACCTAACAGTGAGGGCAAACGACTTGCAAACCATCAAAAAGTTACCATTCAGAGACTACAGGATACCAGTGCTAACAAAAAGCCCCAGGTTCACCCTTGGAAACGACTCCCTCCCTGTCACCCTTCCCAGTCCTACAGAAATCCTGCTATTGATTCAGCACCCACACTAAAATGGATGCAAAATTCAAAATCTGGGGTTGGAGTGGTTTTGCAGCAGCAGGTCTCCATCCCATGTCCCCAGCTCAGGTTGTGTCACCTTTTGGCACACAGCCTGTCCCAGAACTTTGACTCCAAGTTCTCATATGAGGCCATACTTCACTTCGCTATGGGGAACATCCTTCTGGTTTTGCAGGCATATTGCCAAACACAAGGGGCTCAAGTGGTCTTACACCACCTAGATGCAAGGTCCTAGATTCCAGGCTGTAGTCCATTTGTTCCCACTGCCTTATTCAGCTCAGGTATGAAACTTTCTTCTCCTTTTGAAAAGTATGGCACCACAAACTATCACAGATTATTATTTCCAATACATACAGCAGTCTAATGCCCTTAGGGAGAAGAGCCCTCAGACTTCAGCTTAAATAAGTACTAGAAAAGACCTTCTGTAAACTCATACTTTCCAAAATTCTAATTTATGTATAATGCTCCAAATTTTGCACATCTGTCTTTACAAGGAAAAAATGCACAAAACCACAGAAAATCACTTCTGCTTCTGCAAATTCCCTCTCATATACACTATTCAGATAACAACCTCATAATGTTATCATCAAAAGCATATGCTTCCTTCTTGCAGTACTGTTCTTCATTTAAAACCTCATAAAAGATTATAATTATTTTAACCAAACAAGCATGGTAATCCATGAAGCAGATGCAATCCACCTAACTTAGGTGCTGAACTTGTGCTACAGCACAAAGAAAAGAGACTCCTTCACCTAAGCTGCAGACATCAACTGGATGGTGCAGGCACAACGGAGGCATCTCAAAAGAAATCCACTCTCTGCCTAATTCTCTGGAGACCTTTGTAGCCACCCACTCACCTCACCAACTGGAAGGAGAATTTATGAAGTCAACTCAAAACAACACTTCGTTAAGTGCCTAAAATACAGGAATAACTTAGGACCCCAAGTTAGGGAGACTAAATCTCTCCTAGACAGTTTTATACCCACTCTGGTTTTCTTGCTGGATTGCAAACAGAAGTGTTGCCCTTTACCAGAACTTCTCTTGTCACCTGAAATATAGATGCACACACAAGAATAAAGTGGGTGGAAATCTCATTCGAAGTTCTTATTCTTCCCCTTGTTGTGACCTTCTGAAAACATTTCGTTTCAAAACCAATGGTGACCGAAATGAGCGCACGAATTCTGTGTTGTTGCTCAAGCTGAAACCAGCCAGTCAGCGCCACAAACATGATAGCATAAAACATGCCCCTCTAATTACACTTTCTAAAGTGCTTGGATTTTTTAGAAAGACAGAATCAAAATGTGCCATATGCGCCACCCTCCTGTTATAAATGTGATGAAAAAGACAGTGAAAAGGGAAAAAAAAAAAAGCTCTGAATGTTGTTATCGCTGTCCTTCTGGGCCTCCTGAGCCCTCCCTGCTTTCTCCTGCCAACAGCTCAGACTACCTCACAGTGCTGTCAGCAGTGCAAAGACATCTCCTTTGCAGAACAGGGAAGCAGCAGGAACACAAGATTTTTCTCTTTGAAGGCTGATTTCAGTCTAAGTGAGGAGCCTGCCCCACAGCCACAGTGTTGGAAAGATTCCTGGTTTCTCCAGACCTCGAGAAGTATTAACCATCAGCTAACCACAAGTGGCAAGTCCTCCAAGAAAACAGTACCTGTGGCCAACCACAAGTTCCTATGATCCCAAAGCTGAGGTGGCTTGGATACCACCTCAGGTATGACTGATAGCATTTTCCAGCAAATTAAACAGCTTTACAGAAATATTTCTGACCAACACTACCTCTGAGCAAGATTACATGGAGTCATTCAGCAGTCACAGACACACTTCTTCTAGGCTATTTTCATTAAAGTTTTATTCTGTTAATAAATCAAAATAAAGTATTTCCTGCTGCCACTTTATACAGTACTCCATTGTTTTATTTTCTCTAGGGAGGTCCTGGCACCTATAGACAATAAAGACTGAGAAGCGTTAGATCAGCTAACTGCTTCTTCACTGCACACTGTGGAGCTGAAAAACACATTTACAGACCTGTAAGTGCATTTACCCTGAAAAGCAGAGGGTATTTGCCATTCTTACTGGGCCCCTTGCTAATATTTCTCATTGCTTTTTTAGGCACTGAGATATTTTTCACAGAAAATATCTACAAAATATAAAAGAGAAGAGGTTTGTGGCAGCAGGAAATGAGAGGAACTGAAAAATGTCTTGTACTCAATGGTACAAAAGTTGCAAAGGGGCCCCTCACTCTCATCCACTTGTATCTGTTAGGCAAGGGGAGGAAGAGCTCACCTCTGTCAAGCTGCTTTTACTGTGAGGTCCAACAAGCCACAACATCTCCAAAGGGAGAGACATTCAGGTAAATAAGGTATTTTAGATATGTGCATTTATTTTTGAGCAAAACATAAATTGGGTCAGCTCTCGGGCTTCAGCATGACCCAAGTGACACAAACACATGAGCATTTCTGATCAAGTCCAATCATCTGCTTTTATGCCATAGCTGAGAGATGCTTATCTTCCATGTAAACTTTACCCAGCTTTTCCTTCAGCAAATCTCGTATTTACAGTTTAACTACTTTCTTAAGTAAACACCCCACTGTCTCCTATTAGGTTTGCCCTGATAGCAAAGCTAAATGCATCCTTTTGATGCTAACCCGTATTTTCCTCCTAACTGTATCATCTGCGCCCATTAAGAACAATTTTTCCCCATCCTGAAAGTCTAAGCACATAGGCAGACTCCCCTGAATCACTGATTTTGGTTTGTTCAGTTTAGACTAAAAAAATTAAATGGTTTTACTCTCTCTGTGTGGTTTGTACTCTCAAGACACTCCAACATTTCTTTACTCTTTGAACCCTCAGCATCTAAGATATAACATATGCTGTTGGATAGCTAACACATGTATGAGTTCATCCAGGGTTAAACAGGATTGACTGAATTATGGACACTGAACACCGTAACAGTGATCTTGACCAATCTGACTATTTTTTAAAGTGTCTTTATTGCCACATGAAGACAATTCTCTCTTGCAATTTTGCGTAAATTTCAAAAGCCAGAATAATTGGTTCTCATATGCAACTTTCTCTCCTTTAAGCATGACTTTGTGATGATTTTTTTTATGTTTCCCAATAATAGCACTGAAAACAATTTTGCTCAATTTAAAGTAGTTGAAACTGTTTGCAAATGTTAAATGTGTATTTCCACCTACATAGGAAATTTTGCTCTTATTTCCATACAAATATATTGCTTCGGAACCTTTTGAACCCTGCCTCAGAATTCATACTTACTTTGAAGTTGGGCAACTGGAGACTTTTTTTTTGGCCCCCCCAAAGCATTTTAGTTAACTATGAAAGAAAATCAAGTGAATTTTAATTCTGTTTAGGCAAAAATGGGACAGTAAAAACTGTAACAAATAATTTTCTGTCATGGGAGCAACCCTTCCAAACTGCACTTGTCTATCACATATTAACACAATAGTTAATTAACTCCTTTTGGAGGGGGATAGGCAGAGAAGTATTTACTGAGGATGACATACTCTGAGGAACCATCTGGTTTATAATCCTGCCCTGCTTTTGCTCAGTTTTATAGCTGACCTGGTAAAGGCTGAAGGAGGTCAGTAACTTGGCTAAGGTCAAATTAGCTCGTTGGGTTTTGCCTGCCTTCATTCCTTTCTCCATTATCTAAGGTTGGCTTGTAAGAATTTGAAAAATACCTGAGAAGCCAGCACTTTAAAACATAAGTCCAGAAAAAGAAGCTACTTGAAAAATTATGACCCAAAAATATGACATGATGGAGAGAAGTTCCCAAAAGCATGGAATAAACACTTGCTTCAGGTAACTGTGATAGCCGAAGTCAAATACAGAAAGCAAAATAATACCTGACTTCAGGTGAGGTTCTCCACCATCAACTAAATTCTAGTCAGCTAATTTCAGTGCAGTCTAGAAAGGCAGTAAATATTTAAAGAAGGATGAAAATAAGGCACAAATAAATTGAGGATTACTCTACAGCTCTACCAGAAGGACAGAAACAAGCTCAACCAGTCCCAACCACTGGACTCTTGACTCTTACACACAAAAACTCTTCATATGTCCATCTCCTACATTGATACTGGTCTCAAGCTGTGTTTGGAAATTATCCAAATTTTCCAACATAGACTCCACCAATAGAATGTATTTGGATAATTTCAAACATAGGAGAAATACAGCCTGGAATAAGTTCAGCCAAGGACGAAAAAATATCCAGGCACAGCTAAAATTCAGATCCCTTTTCTTTTCTAAGGGTAACAGAAATCACTTGCTCTGTATCACAAATCTTCTGCTCCCTTCTCAGCTCAGATACCTCCAAACACTGAAGATACACGAGAAAAAGCAGTAAGTTGATCAGAAATTTGTCAGTTTTCTTCAGTTGTTCAAGATGAGGTAAACATCAATTAATAGGACAAAGGGACACTACAGAGCTTATCTTTTTTAAAGCAAGCATGCAAACAATTTGTATGTCCAAGATAAAAGAATATTCCCCAGAGATGAAAAAAAAGAAATACTGAAAAAGAAATGGACATAAAAGTGCCTTTAGTTTTAATTATACAAAGCTGAGATTACCAGTGAAGCTCGAAAAGACATCTTCCCTTTCTTTAAAAGCTATCTCTTTCCAAAAACTGAGCAGGTACCTAAAGTTCTGATGAAATTGCTCATGACACGAAGACAAAATCGCCTTACCAGGATCATGTGACCGGTGGAGATGTCCATGTTGGACTGGACCGGCTCCTCACACCAGGACGAAGTGCTGCTCCGGGCTGAGGGGCTGGGAATGGGCCCATCGCTGAACTGAGAGGAAACACTATTTATTCGGGAAGAGTGGAGGGGCTCCGGGCGATCAGATGTTTTCACTGCCATGCGCTGGCGGCATAGCTCCTAGAGAGAGAGAGAGAGAGACAGAGAGAGAGAGAGGAGGAAACAACCTACAGTTAAGAGTAATTACAGGATAGAGTCTACTAAAGACATATGATTTACAGTATGTTTCCAGAGCTGGAAGTGTTTTCCCCCTCACTGCAGTAATTTTTGCGAGGCTGTCTGTTCTCTTAGGCGCAGCTACAAAGAGGTGCTCAATGAAATTACTATGCGATGACTACCCTAACCTTTCAAAAAGTGCAATTATGACTGCACACACGTCTCCTTACAGAAAACCAAAACTCATATTTTGGAGCTTGACTTCTTTAACAGATAGCTTTCTTTACCCCCCCCCTAATATCACCCTGTGTTCTGCAAAGCCACTTTTGAAACGTGCAACCTCCTGAAGTTAATGGGGTTGCACGGGAGTAATTGAGAGCACTGCTTGGCCCTGGATATGCAAACTCAGCAAGCTCAAGGCAACTGAATTGATGTGCTCTCCAGTGTAAATCCTAGTTGATAGATGCCTCATTTCTCTTCATTAAAATAGCAAACTCGCAACACTTCCTCCCTGATGTGGGGCAGAGAGGATGAAGAATGACACTAACGAAGAATAAAAGCAGAAATCTGTCATTGTATTGTTTAAGCAGCTTTGGCGAAGAAAGAAAATTCAAGCTATCACACACACTAATGCAAGTCATGTTAAAACACCTAAATAGACAGCACTAGGAATACATATTTTCAGTTGCTCTCATGCATGGAATTCGTGCAAAAATACAGAATTCTGGTTAGGTAACAGAAAATCCTGCTGGTAAAACCAACTCCTTACAGTATGAAATTCTGATTCTAACAAGATAAACAAATATACTATCATATTATAAAGCTTTTAGTGGTGAAATCACAGACATTATAATAAAATTATCATTTTTTAACATATGGCTATTGTCCATGAGAGATACCTGGCTGCCTGTGGCGCACAGCAGGACCGGATAGTCTACAGCATGTGGACATATTGCACACACGGTGTGGTTACACATTTGCCTCAGATTACTCATTCTGCACAGACGAGTACTAGGAGCACAGACTCTTGCCTCAGGCTAACAAAATAATACAGTCTGAAGAATTCACACTGTTGAAATGCCAGGGCTTTTGTTTTCTCATTCATTGATAATATGGTTGCAGCCCAAGTGCCATCAGTATGGTGATCTGAAAACCTTTATTTATCAAAAGCAATAAAATCTCCTTTTCAGACAGGAGTTAGAAATATAACTTAAGACTATGTTTGAGGGGTTTTTTAACCTTGCAAACTTCAGGACACTGAAGAGGGGTCCTAATCCATGCAGCAGCAAGCGTTCAAACAAACTCACTGAAACCATCACATTGAGTCTCTTCTTGTCACCACATGACAATGATTAAAGACCCCTCCAAACACTTTTTTCTACCAGAACTTCTCTTTGACTTGCCATTAGAGATGCTTATGTGGAATTTTACTATTTGATGGTGTACAATAATTATATATATACATATATACGTGTGTATATATATATGTGTGTATGCAAAAATTAAAACACACTAAGACAAAATCACATATAAACAGGATATATTTCATTGTCTATTACAAAAACGCAGTCAACAGTAGCTAGGGAAGCACAGATTACTGCTTGCATGTGGTGTCAGTTGTTGGAATAACTGTACAGATTGTTCCAAGTGAAACTGTTACCTGACTCCATCACTGCATTTTGTATATTTATTAATTTTCTCTATGCCATGTAAGAATTTTCTAATTTTTACAAAAAGTAGGGTTTTTCTACACTTGACTAGTATGTATTCTGTTGCTTGGTACCTTTGCTACATCCTACTAACCTTAAAATGAAAAATATTAGGGAAAAACAATTAAACATCAAAATCACATTGAATTGAGTCACATATATTGGTGTTAGGCCAGTTCAACTATCAGAATTAAAATGAAGACACTTTAATGAAGGAAAAAATTTTACTGTATTTCTTGTTATTAAATATAGGAAAAAAGAAGAAAACTTCTCTTTCTCCTTTTCTCTGAAGGATCACACACATCAGAAGAAAAGATAGCAATAGTCCACACTGACTATTACTAACCTCAGAATGACCTTGCAGTAGAGTAATTTAAAATTCCTGCTTTTAGCAGATTTTAGGAAAAGTATAACAGAGTGGAAACTTTTTAGACAGAAAAATAAACCTACAGAAAACCAAAAAGCTGTTCAGATGTTTAGATATCAGCCATTCTCAGAGGGAATGGTTTACTGGACTAAGCAAAAGTGTAAGTAAAGGTATAAAAATATGAGGTCTACCACACAACTACTAAAAGGATGTGTCTTCCGGCTAGCATGCCATGTGGTGCTGATACAAATTTATTATATTCTAATAGACATCCTGCCACTTCACTCACCCCAACTCTGTGCTAACAATAGCATTTGTACTCAAACAGGATCTTTGTTTTTAAGTTGATCTGTTCCTGCTGTTCATATTCTGCCTCAAGTCATAATCCTCTGCTTTTACAAGAGGTTACTGTGGAAAGGATTATAGACCTCTGCTAACAAAAAAGAATCAAGATCAAGTGAACTCTAAGAAATTAATATACCATTTTTACACAAATTATAATGACAAAAGAAGCAATATTATGGCCAACTGGTTCTAGAGTAGATTAACCTCCAACTAAAAAGAATTTTTTGGACATGTTACTAAGAAATGTTTTAAAATTGAGTTTATCGTCTTTGTGGTCCTTATGGAAGAAGGTAAAGTTGAGAAACATAACAAATATAAACAAGTTAATAAAAAGTAACCTGTTCTCAAATATTAACATATTTATTTCCTGACGTATATGGAACCGAAACAATTATTCCCAGAAATGGTGTAACTGTCAAATACCTCAAACAAAGCAACCACGTCACTGCGCTCTGCCATAAAGAATCTTCAGTGTAAACAGGAAGGTCAAATCATAGCTGAAGCAAAAACAACACTGAATTTCTTGATTGGTGTTTTAAATCTCCATGACAATGGGTTTTCCCCTGCCTGTAAACAGAAGTTTTTTGTTTGAATTTACTTCCAGATTGGCCTAACACTTTGACAGCTCTTCCTTCCCCCCGTCCCAGCCAGCCCAGCCCTGGCTGAGGAACCTGCCCCATCCCCACATACACACCAGCAGTCTCAGGACAACTACAGCTTCTGCTTCTCCAAAGCCACCTCTTTGTTAGTCCAACCATTCCAGCTCCCAAGTAGGTTTCCAGGCTGGCACTGTAGGAGTAACATGGCTAAGACCACCAGGTATAAAAGCTTTGATGCATGGGGTGTTTTGGGGAGCCACACAGGTTCCTCCAGGGCACATGGACTAGGGATGTCCAGCTCAAAGCAGGGAAATGTCTAAATGTGAAATTTGGGTTTGCTTCATCATTGAGATGGTCCTCAATGTTCCCTTCCTTTGAAAGGTACTGGGAATAGCGGGGTCTCAGCACGTGAGATGTTTCACACTGGGTGCTCTCAGGGACTGACTGAACTGGGAACTCTTCACAAATGCACAAAGCCCAAGATGGCTCAGACCCTCATTAATACAATATCTGCTACCTGTATTCTTCTCTGACCTGCCCTCCAAAATCTTTACTCCCATAAGCACTTTGCAAATCAGTCATTTAACAAACCACAACTAGAATTCAAACGACTAAAATGTCAAAGCTTCAAACTGTGAGAATGACGCGAGCTCTATTTCTGTATCATCTCAGCACTTACACCATTGAAAATATTTTCTAAGAATGAATTCAATTTACTGCTGCACTTCTATATTTAGCAACGTGGCTGAGGCTATTTCTGCCGTACTGCAACTCAGTAATGTCTAGCTGTTGTTCGTGTATAGTTCAAGTGCCATTCTTCATTTAAAAACATCATTTACACCTAAAAAAGCAACCATAATGCATACAGAGAAAGATGAAGAAATGATCCTCCTGACCCTTCAGGCTGTGATCTAATGGATGGGTTGGACATAAACATTTATTTAAAAGGTAATTTGAAGTTTATGACATTATTTCCCGTCACATGGGAATTGCTATCATACTGAGGCACTTACTTTGTTTTTTATTTCACAGCATTTATTATGAAACTTACATGGTGGTCACATGCAATATATAATGGAAAAGAAATATCACTGGGTGACAAAAACTGCCATAACCAAGACAAATATTCTGTAAATATGTCGAGTTAAATGAGTTCAAAGTAGAGCACAATGATCATCTGTAGTGAGCTATTTCTTTGAGACATAATTGATAACCTGAAACAAACCATAAACAGCGTTCTTAGGAAACCTCTGGATCTCTTCCAATGAGGTTCTGAAATGTTCCCAATACTTGACTGTCCACACAGAGAGAGGGCAAAGCATGAAGTGCAATTATTTCCTCAGATACAACAAACACATTTCCAAATCCATACAATCCACTTGTGAATCAGCCACACTGCAGCATAAATGTAGTTTATCCACAGTTAAAGAAGGGCATTAAGAGACTTGCTGTGCCTCCCGGACAGGAACAAACATGGATTGAGAGCCAGTCTTAGCACTATCTTTTGTTAGATGCGTCTCTGAACTTGAAGAGGTAAGAAGTTCTCCTCTCAACCAAGGAGCCATTAAGTCTGTTCAGAAATTAAGCCCACAGACACTTGTCCAGGTCTGGTTTAGAGATGAGATCTGCTTACCACCAGAAGCGTTAGGCCACCTCTCCTGGATGTCCCCAGCCAGTGACAAACTGCACTTGCAGCCTCTCGGCTTTGTGATGCCTGGCAGCCATCGGTGTCAAAGAAGGGCAAGACAGTAAATGATAATGTAGAGAAATCTTAATCTTTCATCAAGTTCAACTAACACAGGGGGTGTCTGGAAAATCCATTAAGGCCACGCAGTTTACTAAAATGTTTGGTTTTAGAGAGAAGTCTATGTATATGCCCTGGTAAAGACTAAGAGTATGGGCAACCATAGAACTAAAACCAGAGGTAACTAAGGTTTGAATGATTAATATTGAATCTTCTCCTTTGCTTTATTTGCAAACCTCAAATGACACAGTACAGGCAGCAGACCTGACTGGAACATCCCCAGTTAAGAGATGGCCAATGTTCACCTCGACTTTGCAGTCATTAAAGATGAGCCACTCCACCTCAAAGCTGCCTCCAGAGAGGATGTTGCTCTTTATTAAAATAAAACTACTTAATGCAAATGCTGTATGCAATCTTCAGGTAGTCCAAGTTCAGCCAGTGACCACAGCACATGAATCATTCTCATCTAGCTGGTACCAGGCACCTGATAAATGAAGTTGTTCAGTCCAAAACAAACGAAAATAGCTTTGTATCTAAAACACTCCTCTTCTTCCCCAGTCACCATCACTTCAGATCTGCCAGGAGCCTGGAATCTGATCCCAGATTTACAGAAGTTCAAAAAATTAAGTCCAGGAAAGAGGACTAACATTTCCACACTTAAAAAAAATCCTTTGTTTGACCATTTAAAGTAGAAATCATCTGAGTTAGTCCAGAAACAATTATAGCACAATCATTTTCAGAATTAGCAAAATATAAGAGAGAATAAACTCTTCCATGGATAATTCGTAAGAAAATGCAGAGACACTAGACAAAGAAATTACTGTTTATTAAAAGTGATAGCTGACTGTATACTAAGCCCTTCCAACCTGATCTGCCTAATAATCTATCAATCAGAAACAAATCCACTTAAGCAGGCATGATCACAAGAACAGTCTGTTCATTTTACCTGTGAAACAAATATATTTTGTAGAAATTTTAAATTTAAAGTGCTGACAATTCATTCTAAATGATTCAAGGCTATACCTTTTGACAAACCATACAATAAAAACCAAAAATATGTGTAACCTATATGCTAGGTATGGAAGAATAAGACCTTTAAAATGCTTGTCTTTTTTCTTTTCTTTTTTTTTTTTTTTTTCTCTGCTTTAATACATTTAATTAAACAGTAATCCCACTTTCCTTTTCAGGAGGCATTAGTCACAGGATGAGCTGAGGTCTGCTCGTACAGCCTGGATTTCACTGTTCTGCGATGGATGCAGTCATAACACCGTGAGATTTAAAAAATGAAAAAATAAGGTAAGCTCTTTTTTTTTTTTCTTAACAAATGAATCTAGGACTATAAACATCATTATTCTCTAACTAAATTTGCTTAGTGTTACTTCAGGGTGAAGCTAAAGTCATTTGGTTGCCTTTGTTTTGCTTTTGCATACTTAATATGCTTGCAGGTGTTATAAATTTAACTTTAACTTATTTACTGTATTTGTAGCTTTGGGGATAATTACAGCTTTATTACCATTTATTTTTGAGTTATTGAAATGTACTTTCAGGCTTCAGTTTCATTTCAGCATACTTTTTGTCCACGAATAAAAGAGATGTTTACATACATCGAATATTTGTACGTCTATTTTCTATCCCTGTCAGAAAAAGCAACTACTGAGATCAGTGTCCCTTCAGAGAAGGGATAAAGGGAGATATTGGAAAAACGTTTGAGAGTAATATTTTGAGAGACATGGCATCAAACGTATCATTCCACATCCATACTCTGTACAATTCATATTTATCTGGACTTGTATGTGAGAGATCTTGGGAGGAAAAAAAAGAATGAAAAAGAAGAAAGTAAGATATATTTATCTGATTGTCAATACAGCCTTCGTCTGTCCAGTTCACTTCGTTACCTGCCCTCTTGTACATCACCACACTCTGTATATCTGAATAGAACTCTGAATCTCAGGGTGTGGGCGAGTTTGCTTTGTTTGGTTTTTAAATGATCTGAAAAGCAGGGCTGCCGTTTCTCTTTGAGAGCACTGCAGGATTGAGACTCATTCTCCTAACAAAACCTCAATTCTGATTACGGCCTGGGAAATTAAAAATTTCAATTATTTTAGCATTGTGTGTGTTTCCTGGTGATGACTCATGTAATTACGATTCCCCTTTCTTCATGTACACAAAGAGAGCAGAGGCCATGCAGAAGGGGAAAGGCAAAGAAAACATGGCTAACTTTTATATGGAAAATGACTTTTATTTGTCTTTATTTGTTTTATTCTCTCTCTTTAAATTCAAGCATTTGCACAGTCTTATCCTACCAAATCAAACAAACAAAAAAGCCATCACAGTCTTGTACACATTTCCAGACTTCCAGCAGACACAAAAATTTCTGGCTTGCACAGAACCAAAGATGCTGTCTATACAATACAGCTTAATAAAATACTTTTACTTCCATTCTTTCAGTAACCTCTCCTCAATGAGACATCTAAATAGTCCAGAAGCTCCTGCAGGAGGGAGACATCTTTTACATGGCTCATGTCACCAAGGAAGATGTGACAGCACAGGTCTAACAATATTTGTCTGAAATAATGGTAGTGTGCTTGCACTGCAATCCACGACAGGAAAGCACAGCTATCTTTGGAGACACTTCTGCTTTCCAGAGGGTCAGTGAAACTTGAAGACCATGTTTAGGTTACTTGGCTGGTGAATGTTTTCCTATATGAAAATACAAAAGACCACTCTAACTGGAGTTGTGTAACTGAGAATGACACTTTAGAGCCTTGATTTCTAAAAGAAGAGTTTTCTGAAACAGATGCCTGGCTTAACATGACTGCAGCACGCTGGGCTTCACAGACAGAAGATATACAAAGGAAGGTCACGTTTCTTTAAACTGATTTGAAAGAGTATTTTCCCTGCATGATGACATCATGGTGGTTTCTCTGAGGATTTAAAGAGGCTACCTGCGTGCCTCCAAGGAAACCACAGACTGTTTCTAATAGGAAATATCTGCAAACTGTGGACCTGAAGTCATCTGAGATTTGCTGGTGTAAAAGCAGTTTTTTTCCTCAGGGTGTCCCTGACAGTGTCTGAGCATTACTGGCCTTGCAGTTCAGACAACTGTAATTCTGGAAGCAGTGGTACATGAGAGTGACTCACTTGCCACACACCCACAAAAACTCCCTAAAAACCAAAATTATAATATATATATAAAAAATATAAAATGTGGTTTCAACCAATGCTGGTTTCTAAATTGTATTTCCCACATTTCAGCCGTGGCTGCATGCAATGTTCTACAAGTATATGATAAGCATAAAGCTGGGCAAGGAAAGATTTCTTAAGGAATAACTAGACAGAAAAAAAAATAACGTGGTAAAAGAAGCTTCACCTTTTCCATATTTTGTTCATCTTAACTAACTCAAATACATGCTCATGAGGGCACAGCTGCTTCCTAATATGAATTTGCACAGAAAATTCACCACTAGCACAGCGAGAGCCATGCAGCACAGTGTGAGTTACAAATAAACCATAGTAACAACTGAATTAACCTGAAGGGCCACGCAGAACCCTGTGCAAATCCATCATGTATTTTGACTTTGTCTCACCCACCCAAAGCCCGACCAGCTTCCAGCAGATGCAAGTGCTCTTAAAGATAACTGCCACAAATGTTTCCTTTTTCACTCCCAGCGTTTATAGTTGCCTGAGGCCCAAAGCAGGCAAAAAATGCAGTCCCAAGACAGCTGTAGTTTCTCAGGAAAGCTATACATTAAGGCTGTGCAGTAGTCCACTATTTTATTGCCCTGCAGGACTGAAAATGGGAGATCATTTCTGCTAGGAATAAGAATTCCCAGCAGCCAGCAGGACTCAGCATGCGCTTCCATCCTGGAGAGAAACAAAATAGCCACTAGTTTATGCCTAAAAATGTTATTAGTATTGTTGTCCTTAAGTCTGTGTAACTACTGAGTTACTAAAAGCAGCCAGAGAAATACAAAAAGAAGTCCTAAAAACTTCTAAAAACCCCAGTACTTTCCCCCTTCCTCCCAGAATGTGGCTATACACCAGAGGTGATGCAGGAATGAGGAAGTATTTATCAAGGATAGCCATTGGTGACAAATTGTTTTTTCATAACAACATCTGTCATGGCAGTCAAAAGTGCCAGTCATTACCCCTTCTGATCTGAAAATTTAAGTCACTGCTTCTCAGCCATTCTCCACTGAAAATAAAAATGAAATTACTCTTCAGCTCTTCTAGGAAGAACAAATGCAAATTTAGTGAACAAGGAAACTGTTAAAAAAAAGGATCTATAAAGCACAAAGTTGCTGGTAAGTCAGAGTTGCTTATTATGAGCCAAATCTTTGATAATACAGAGAAACTCTACTAAACGATAGGAAAAAATATCATGGATGAGTTCCCTCATGTTTTTTAGTACAGATATTCTTTCTATCACACACCACAAAAGTCTTCAAGGATTAAAAAATGTTGGTCAATATTTCTACACTTTCACTTTACTAGTGTCACAGGAGATACTGGAAAAACTAACAGGGATTTTGTACTCAGTACTGATGGCCAGAGATAAAGAGAGACCTCATATTGTGGAGCAAACAGCAACAACAAAACCATACAATTTCTCTTGGGCTCTCGCCCGCCTCTCCGTACAACCGTGCTCTCAGCTGGATCAGGGACGTGCCCTGGCACTGCCTTCCCAGAGCAGAGCTGCAGCCCACCCCACCATCCCTCACCTGCCCCATGGCACTGCTTCCAATAAATACCCTGCACCAAGGAGTTAATGTGTGTGTTTGAATTCAAAGGAAAGAACTTCCCTGACCGTTACCGAGGCTCCTGACTTTGTCTTTGCCAACTCATCCAAGCAGAGAGGTCATTACTCCACCTTGGACCTCTGCACCAGGCACCATTGGAGAAGCACAGGAGAATATATGTGAGGTAGGCACATCCTGAAATGGTCACATCTAATATTTGGATTTTAAGACCTGGGGCATGAAATTACAGACTTCTAGAATATCATTAGCTACTTCATCACTTAGAGTATTTTTTTTTCTCATGTGCTCCTTTGGTTTTTAAGGCTCATGCTGCTAACAACTTGTACATTAACAACATTCTGCAGTAAGTGCAGAAAGTTACCTTTTGCAGTTGTATTCTGCTGACAGCTTTTCGTCTGTTTCTTTTTTATTTTACATATTTAAAATGACTGAAAATCTTTGCCCTGGTGCTTGGCTGAAAACAGAATAAGAGTTTCACTCTTACTTCAGTTTCTCCTTTTATTTTTTTTTTTTCCTATACTGCCCCTTGCTACTGTTTTGGAAGAAATAATCTGTCTTTTCAATCTCTCTTCATATGAGTGTTCCATGCCCTTAATCATTCTTGTCACCTTTTCCTCGCTCCCTCCATTTCTGCAATGTTCCTTCGGCAATGGAGTGACCAGCACTCACAGAAGCCTCAAGCATTGATTTATACTTAATTAACTTCTAAAGCCCTCAAAGAAGCAAACAGAAGTCTTAGTTAACAATGCCTGCAGAGCCATTGGGTTGACCCAGGCCTTCAGAAGGAAGGTGAAATTTGGAACAGCTTGCTAGGCAACCCTTCTGTATGTTTTAACTTCATACCCAAGAGCTTTCCGGTGAGGTTAATTAGGAATTTCAGCTCTTTATTTCATTCTTGTGAGTGACAGTATATGGAATTTATGTGCTCACATTCCCACGTTACTATACATATTGTTACCACAGAGTACAGAGGGAGGTGTTGTATGACATAATTTCACTATATAACATAAATTTACATGGTACGTTGGCTTTGCTCCCAAAACTACATTCAGCTCCATCCCATTTCTCCTCCTGGCTGATGTGGATTGCCAGCCACTGGCACTGTTTGCTGGGATCCACTGCAGCAAAACCTCTTCCAGCCAATCACACCATTTCACTCCACTCAAGGCATTTCTCTTTCCCATGAAGCCAGAACGAACTCCAGTTGAGAAGCTGAAAAAAGGTAAAGTCCAAGTTTCTTTTCCCCATGTTGTCAGAAAGGCATCAGTGTACTGAATTTTACCTTTCAGCTTTCCCTCATTCTTATCATAATAGTTAGTGGGAAAGACCAGTATGTCTCCAACATGTTAGTATTCCAACCAATACACTTCTGAAGATCAGGGGGATATTCAGAATAGCAGTACTAGAAAATTGGTAGCTTTGGTATTCAGGGGTCTACTGCAACCCACTTCAAACCATGTATGTCTGCTGTTGTCAGACAGCATGACCAAGGACAAGCCTTCTGACCTGCATGAATTACATGTATCTCTGAGCCAGGTAACATTTGATGAGGGAAAGGGGATTGATTTTATTCAGTCAAGGTAAGCATGTAATCTCAACACCAAAACTGAGTTTTATCATGATAACATTGAGCTATTATTCTCACTTTGGAGTGCAAGATCAACCATTTCTGAGATCTCCTGAGAAGCTGCCAGAACATGGTTCTGCAAAACAGCAGCAGTCCTGTGTAGAAGGAAGAAGCTGGAATCACCAAGAAGCCTGCAACTATGCTAGCCAGACAGGAAAACAGAAAAATAAAACCTGCATCAAAACTGAACAGGATTTTATCAGTCTGAAATATTAAAAATTAAAAAGCCAAAACTATTTCCCTGATCAAAATCTGTGCTTGTTCAGAATGCAGTCATGCCAAGCAACCATCAACAAAACATCTCTCATTTGTCTTTAGCAAAAGGTCCAGAAACTAGTCAGCAAAGCTTAGAGAAAACCTCATACATTCTCTCCGCTGGATAAGACATCTACACTAAATCTTCCTCCTATTCCTAAGCTATTTTCTCCCACCTATTCTCTCCCACCCTTCTTCAAATTAATTTTGGTTCTTTGAAGGATTTAACTTCTAGGATCATCCTTTTACAGTCTCCCTGCTTCAGTCTTGATTTGGTTGTTTGGTAAGAATACAAGTGATGAAAACTGTATCTGCATGCTGAAAGCTGAGAACCTGAACTGGAATGTGAAGAGCTGCAGGAATGCCCCAAATGACTTACACTGCAGTGACAGACACTGATGCTACGAGAACCTGTTACAGCAAAAACCACAGCACAAAGAAGTTAGGTGAGTTGTCTTAGTCCTTTACCATACATTGCTGCTGGGCATTGAATCACTCAGATTTCCTTTTAAAGTTCTTTACACTGCTAGAAAGCATTTAGATCTCTGTTGTGCATGCAAATGCATTAGAAGGAAAATATCTTGGATAGGAAGTTCCCATCCCTGGAGCTGGAGCTTTTTCTCTGTTGAGAGAAATGAAATGGGGCCTCTTGTCCAGCCAACACAAATCACATCCTCAACATCCAACTCGTAGCTCAGCACACAGGCCACCCACGAGTGCCCCTGTCCACACGTGTCACACACACTCCTGAGGCTGTTCAAGAGGGCACCTCTCACTGGTGCCTTTAGGAAGACTGGAGTAGCTGAGGAGCATGAACCCAGAAGAGCTCCAGTATGCTCCATCCAAACTTGCCTTGGAGTTTATACCACAATAAAACAAGCAAAAACATCACAGTCCACTCTGAAAATTCCACTTGGAAACATCCCTACAAGAGTCCCTACAGAGCTACAGGCAGAGGAAAACTGAGGATTTGAAACCTACTTTTGTTCATCTGTCCCACAAAACAGCCAAGCCCGTATGGGTTTTCCCAGGTAAAACCTCAGGTGGCCATGGTCATCCTCAAATCCTTCCCTAAGGTGAAGCACAAACACACAGTGCAGGAAGGACAGAGATCCTTGAATGTAAGATCTTGCTGGTTTGGGCAGGACACAGACCTGCTCCACCAGCACACTGCCAAGCACAGCATGTCTTCCCTGCACGCATGGAGAAGGCAAAAGGAAGCAACACAGCATTCCCCATTCCTCTTTCCTTTGGCTGCCCAGCATGGGAGACTGGTGTGCAGGAGGAACAGATGTACCCATAGGAAAGCAGTAGGAATAATACTTTTATGTAAGTTAAAGACTTCAGAGAATAAACTGCAACCTGTTCCTGCTTGCAGGCAACATGGTCCTACAAGAACTGACAAACACCATCTACCACAGTTCTTCTTTATATACACAAAATTAACTTCTACTCTCTTCCAGAGACCCTGGCATAAGATTCATCCTGTAAATAGAAAAAAAAAACACAACACAACCAAACTTCCCAGTTTCAAACTTTAAAAAATGTGGGTTTTTTTCTTCTAGTGCAGCACTCTGGAGGAGTATGAAAGGCTCAGCAAGGCAGATCACAGTGTTAGCTGCTGAGCATTCAGAGAACATACAATAGAAGAATGTGTCAAATCTGAAACACGGTAACAGAGCTGCTGCGAAAGAAAAAGGAAAATCTTAAAACAGAAAAAAGGCAGAAGTGTGTAGGAAAGACAGGCCTGATTATCCTCTACATTACATCAGAAAAAAAAAGGCCACTGAAGACAGTATAGTTATTCCAGAAAGAAATCGGGACACTTGAGATGATGTACAGCCTGGGACTGCAAATCAAATACTCTCCAGCCCATTAGGCAAGGCTGTGGTTATCTTTGGCTTCTTTATAACGTACAGGCACTGGGACATAATCAATTTACCAGGGGGAGACAATCCATTGTACTTATCCAGAACCAGCCCACGCGCAGCTGGCAAACAGCCTGTGGCACCGCAGGGATGGGTGGAAGGGGCTCTGAAGCAGGAGCAGGATGCAGGACAAGGAGTTAGGGCAGATAAAGCATGAGCAATTTGCACCCTGTAAAACCAGATGGCTACAGCCAAACTGTTAATAAAACTGCCTGTTGAATGAATTTATTATTATGGATTTTTTTAGCCTGTGCTAACTGTGCTAAGAAACTGTTTGGGAAAAGGTTGGGTGGCTTGACCAGAGATGGTGCCAAGGTCATTCAAACTATTTCCTGGTTTAATTTACCAGGTGAGATGTAGCCTGTAAGAACACAGCACCTCCAGCACATTTTCTAAGAAATGCATGTTTGGGTAAGGAGTCTGGATTTCTCAGTAATTAAAAATGAGTCACTAACTTAATTTCCCCTCCTACTATTTTTACTTAGCATTTTCTTACACCCCAAATACACAGAAATCATACTGAAAGATTCTTGGAGCACATTTGTCTTTGTTTCATAGACACTAAGCTCAAACACCATATTCTTTAGCGAGGGAAAAATAAGCAAATGTGGCTAACAGGAGAGGGTCAAGATCACCTTCTCTCTGCCACTTTGCTCTAGTTCCATGCAGATAAACAGACTTGAAAAAGATGGTTTCTTTATGAAAATGTAAACACATATGGCACCTTCTCATCCAAGCACTCCAGGAGATGCATGTATGCTCATTTCTCTCCCACAACTGCAAAAGCCTCTCTCTCCACCTGCCCGTTCTAATGTAAAGGGTTGTTTTACTCTTCAGCGTTCCTACACTGCCACTGCTGCAGCAGCCAAGGATCTGGTAAGGGCTAGTCTATTTCTTCAACACTGAGTTATTTACAAAAGTTATTCACTGTACCAAGGCCAGCAAACCCCTCTCTCAGCCCGCAGGTTCCCCCGGGGTTGCCCCGCTGCCGGGGTGTGCGTGCCGGAGCAGCAGGCAGAGCAGGGGTGGAGGTGATGGCAGAGCCCCGCTCCTCCCAAACAGACACCACACGCTCAAATACCCACTTCCCAAAGTGCCCTCTGAAATCTGTGCCATTGAGCTTCAGCACTTAAGATGGGCATTTCTCATTAAGCAGTATTTTGAAGCTGATTTTAAATGCTAGGGTTACGTCAGCAAATACACGCTTATTTATTTATTTACATCCTGATTTATCAAATGGGCAAGTTTGATAAATTTCTGCTGATTTATAAATTCATACACTATTTTGGAATGCTATTTTGAACATTACTACCACCTAACTCAATTTTATGGCTACCACAGGAAGCAAGGTTAGGGAATTAGAGAGTCCACTGCACCACAGGTATTGTGGATTGCTCTGAACACTAATCAGATAAAAAAACAGACTAAAAGTTAAATCCAGATTTGTACACATCCTGTTTTGCCTCATTCTGCTTTGGCCATCCACTGTCGGACTACAATGAAATGTTTAAACATAAGGTAAACTCTTCTTCTACTCACCTTGAAACACTCCCTACTTCTTTTCCTCTCCCAGTACTGCTACTACTGCTGGGTAGTCACAGTACACTGTGAAAACGATCTCACCTTAAAGTACAGTGCTTTATGTAACAACATTACACACAATGTATTTGCAGGTACCTGAGAATTTATTTTAAGAAAAAATGCTAATCAAAGATAGAGAAAATTGTTCCCATACTACACAACAGGCAGACTTAAGTGGACAAAGAACAATTCTTCTAATCCATACACCTCCCCGAGTATGCTTTATCATAGACAGTTACAGTTTGGCCTGTTGTTTTACATAGGCATGAGATTACCTTTTTCTTTTCCCTTTTAAATAAGGACACAGGAAAAGAAAAGATTAAAAATGTGTGATGCCCTTTGTTTTCCCAGAAGAAAACCAGAGCAAGCCCTTCACAGCATTCTGCCTTAAGGCAAAATTTTCATCTATCCAAAATCCTTACTAAATGTATTCCTTCTGAAATGTTTACTAAATACTCATGTCCTGAATACACTTCATCCTCAGTGATATCTTTTGTGCTTATGTGTAGGAGGGTCCTTGAAGACTAAGTTTTAAAAAGATAGGAGGTAATACTTCATGGTACTGATTATGCCCAGTTTACCAGCTTTCTTTGGTCCCAATGATGATGTTAATTGGAATATTACTAAGACCTTGATAAATAAGTACAGTCGAATTTCCCCTCCCTCCCTCCAACCCCCCCATTTCACTTAGTCCACAAATTTCCATTTTTTAAGAAGTTGATATATAGTATTACTATAACATTAGAGGTCTAATACTATAATAACAAGTTTGCTTATGAAATTCAATCTAGAGTGTAAAATTTTAAGCCATATTAGAGGTAATGAATTATCTGTATTTAAACACACAGACCATGCAAGATGGTTAAGTAGAGGTTTGTTTCCAGTGGATTCTTTCAGCTGGAGCCTTTTAAAATATTTGCAGCAAATATTTATTGTAATTGTCATAAATACTGTGCTCTTAATATCTCTAGTAAAAAATACCAGCGGGATCAAATCTGTAAATGCACAGAGAAGTTCTTAGGGGCTTTGAATCCAGCAGGATCATGTAATTAATAAGACTGGATTTGACAAAGGAATATATAATTTATATATAATACAATACATGTAATAATGTAGAATTTAACATATAATTTACAATTATATGCCTGCCAAATCAAGTTATTTGGACAAGTTTTTAAAACAGTTGATGATGTAATCCATCTGCACTGACAATGCACGGCTCATGTAACCTTGGATACTTCAAGCAGTTTAAGAAGGAACTTCATTGTAAACTGTTTTGTCTTTTCCCCCTCACTTTTCAGAGGAAGTTCTTTTGGCTGAGATGAAGAAAAATTAAAAAGGACATTAAATATTAACATAAAATATTAAAAGGCAAGCTTGCCGAAGCCAGCTTCAGAGCATTTCAACTTTTGCCTTGGAATTCCATTATGGACAACGTTCTGCCCAGCATTATCAGTGATGCAGAAGACCATGCTCATAGGAAAGTACTGCAGTGCAAAGTATAAAATATGCTGATGATTTAACATCTCACACAGCCCAGCAATCCCCACACAGGGGTCAAAAGCCAGGGTTCAGCTGGACTCACAAATACATCACCCTGAACCAAACAGAGCATCCCTAAATAGTAGCAGTCACTAACACACACTCATTACATTAATAAATTGCTCGCTAATGGGAGCAGTGACAAGTAAGATGTGCACTTAGCGGCCTGTTCGCCACCCGCTCCCGATGCCTGAATGCCCGTTTTTCTCTGGGTTATGTTCTAAAGTCTTCAAAGTGCATGAAGAAAATCTGCTCAGTGTCGTGAAATAAATCAAAGAGTGTCTGCTGAAAATTCCTAAAACGCTTCTGCCGTAATCTCCTGGACCAGAGAGCAGGCTTGCAGAATGCTAAACTTGCTTTTCAAAGAAGATCAAAGCAACACCAGCAACAATTAAAAACAGGGGTGCAAGTGGGCGCATGCGCAGGGGCTCCTTGAAGGCACTAGGAACCTCCTTTTAGTCATCCCTGAATGCTAACACTGACTTATCTAATCATTACACGTGTGGTTTGAAAGGACAGGAGACGTGTTTATAAAGCAGTCCGCCTTTATGTATAAAATGTGTTTTATGCACCTGCAACATTTTACAATATACGCTATTCCATTAATTTTGAAAAGCTCCTCAGTTTCTGTCTAATTAACCCAGCCTGTAATTTTGTTGTTTAGTGATTCAAAGATAAATGAAGATGCAATTGTGTATCTATCCTTCCTCCTGTTACTTAGTGTTTCAGTGGGGTTTCCCAGACCCTACTTTAACACTTTGAGGGCCAGCTGCTTGCCTTACCCAACACCTGAAGACCCAGATATCAAGAGGTATTGGGCCATTTGACAGCTTATCAAAGGCACTGCAGAGATTGTATTTTCCTGCCTCAGCTTTTACATGGTATTGGCTGTCCTGCCTAAAACAGGTTGTTCCTACATGCACACAATACTACATACTACATAATAATACATACTACACAAGCAATACTTGTGTTAGTAGCGATGTGTAAGGGCTGCTCCTGCTAGCAGGTGAGTGCCGAGGGAGGGTGATGTTGCATGACAGGTGCTATGCTTCCAGTGTGGGGGGAAGACTTAGCAGCCAACCTGCTATTTCCCTGAAAATGTGGTTTGTCTGTTTTCTCCTTCTCAAGCTGGCATTTCACCGCACAAACCAGTAAGGGAAAAAACCAAACAAAACCAAATAAAAACAAACAAAAAACCCCACCCAAAAAAACAGCTATGGGAAAAAAACTCTTCAAAGTTCACAGGGTGAGTAAGAAAGGAGTAAAACCCCGTATGAACTCTCCTGGCTGAATTGGGTTAGGATGAAAAATGTTTCTGCTAAATGCTGAAAATTTAGGTCAGTCTTGTTTATGTGAAGATATAAACCACTGACATTTTGAGAAGCATGTGAATAGAAGTGATATTTCAGGGTTGTCCCTGAATCACATTGGGCCACCAGGCCCTTTTATACCAACCAATTTCTCCCCCTTCAAATTAAAAAAAAATAAATCTGAATTGTCACGTCAGCTGTAAGCAGCAACCCATTGGAGTACCATGCTTCAAAGCCCAGTGGCAGCAGTCCCTGAAATATTTCCTATTTTTAAAATACACCAAATAAACCGAGTAGCTTCTTAGGAAACATTTAACAGAAGAGAACCAAGTAGGTACAATTTTGAAAGCTATCTGCTTTTTTTCATCCCTCCTATCAACACAGGTTACATGCTCCCCCACGAGCATCAGCGAAGATGAGGAAAAAGATAGTGGATGCTTTTCTGAGACATAATTGATGTTATTCAAAACATGCATCACACCAGATATCCATTACATTTAACACAGCTCGACATAAGGCAATTCTGACAATGTGAACAGGGCTCACTCCTATTTCTCTTCAAACCCATGTGAATAGTTTATTATATACAGATCCAGGGTCAGTGATTCATTTTGATAAAATGCTACTTAGCAGCATCAAAACTGCCTGAGCATTTTGTCTGCCTATACTAGGGCTTCCTACTGCTGCCATTGAAACAAATGGCAAAATTTCCATCTACTTCCATGTGAGGAGAGCCAAGCCCTCAGAAACCTTTGTATTTAAGGAAAAACATTTTTCCTCCCACTCATGACTACAGGTCCCTTGAAAAACCAATGGAAATATTTAAGGAGTCAGGTGGTCAGGACAGGGCCCAGAGGTCAGGAACAAAGAATATTAATACAGTCTTGCTACTGAAAAACTGAGCAGCATCCTCAAAGCATTGTTGTTGTTTTCAAACAGAAAATGTCACTCTCCGATCTAAACATAAAGATTTAAAAATATATATAAATCTGGGAAGAAAAAATGAAGCACATATTTCATTTATTGTCTGGATTGCAGATTCTTATTAAACAAACCAGAGCTCATTATAAAATCAATATCAACGACTACACTCCCAGGAGAAATGGCAAAAAAGGTCACTCCAAGAAATTCAAACAATTTTCCTGCTGGAAGGGCATGATTTTAATTACAGATACTATTAATTAGAGCTGTCAGTAGGAAGATTGTCCTGTTAATTATCACAAATTCAGTTTCAAGTGTGGTTTTGGAACCTGGAGGGCTTTCTTAAAAAAAATTAAGAATTCTTGTATTCACATTTGACAGAAGAAAAAGACTACCTATTGCTTCTCTGCTTTAAATAACCCAACACGTTCCCTATTAAAATCAAATAAAAATATTTATGGCCACAGTCTCATTGGTCAACAAAACTGATAAACTGCTGTTTTGTTCACACTTTATCCCAGAGAATATTCCTTTTTTTTTTTTTTTTTCTCCCTACTGGAAGTGCTCTTGCTCTTGCTCTGTCTTGCTTTGGAAGGTGTTAAATTCAAAGACGTAACATAATTCAATGTTTTCTTTTCTAAAAGTAAGCATTTCATTTGAACTGGAAACCAAAACCATTGTGAAGATACTAACTGTTACAGAAACATTCATATTTGTAGATCCGTACTAAATTCTCCCTAGACCCAGCCTGCAGAGATACATGTTAAAGATGTAATGCATTAAGCATAAGATACAGATAGACCCAAACTTTGTGAGGAAATATGAGTTTATTCCCATATGACTCTAGCTGCCAATTTGAATCTACCTCAGCTCCAGGACACAGAAAGGCCAGAGTGCCTGATTCTAAGCAGAACAAGAAAGTAAAATAAAACTTGACAGAAAAGTGCCATTAGCAGGGCCCTATGGGTGCACAGCAGACACGGGTACTACAGAAACAATGTTTACACATTCTCAAACTCTTTTTCCTGGTCACACTCCAAATATTTTCAGATAGCAGACCAGGGCTGTGTGGTATATGACCATAACACATGCATTACTACACCAATAGCACATCAAGAAAAAAGCTTCACTATCTAAAACAAACTTCAGGAAGATGCAGAGTATCTCTCTACTCAGTACTTTTGAAACAGAAAGAGAAAGCTTGAGATTTCTGATTTATTTCAGGAAAGCTGAGTGCAGTCCTCCAGTATCACTGGGTACACATCTGCTATCATTGTTCTCCCACAACCAGTCCTGGTTTACCTCCCCATCTATCAGCATTAGATTTCATTTTATCTGAATAATGGCAGAAGGTGGCAACAGATCGGGTCAAAGGCTCTTTTCATATCAGACCCTGAAGAAGTCGATTACTCAAAAAGAGAGACATCTTCAGATAACCGTGCAATCCATTCCTCATAAATGTTAAAGATTTTTCGTTATTAATAGTGGCAGGGGTGACAGATTATGGATGTTAATGTTATTTTTCTGAGAATTTCAATGGCAGGGCTTCTTTTTTCTTCCCCCCCCCCCCCCCTCCTTCTTTTTAATGTTTCTAATTAGGCACGAATTTACAGCGACTACCAGAATAGCCAAGATTAATACCCAGCAGTAAAAAGCTAC